>CAJQZJ010032984.1:1246269-1277969 GCA_907164525.1 Lophiomys imhausi | reverse complement strand
AAGAAGAAGAAGAAGAAGAAGAAGAAGAAGAAGAAGAAGAAGAAGAAACTTGATTCATATTTCTCACTCTGCCCAAATAAATCACTTCAAAATGGATCAAAACTTTGAAATTGCTAGAGGAAAAGATAAAGAAAATGTTATAGTTTTTTAAGCTTCAAACTGCCCTATCAATTTATTTATAGACATAGACAAATATTACACTCAGCCTGAATCAGAGAAGCTCTCTTTAGAGGGAATGGTGGTAATAAATACATGAAGACCTGTGGCTATAAAAGGTACTGAGAATAGTGAGGGCTGCATGTTCAGACCTAAACAAGATATTTATTTATACCAAAATTCAGATACAATTTGGAAAGAGTGGTAAAAATAAAAAGCCATAAAATGGAGAGAAAAGCCATGAAATGCTATCACCTTAACAAGACACAGCCATTGCAATCACAAACTCAGTGTAGCTGCCATATACTCTACACTGAGTCTGTGCAAGAACAGTCCTTCCACAGCTATAAATGGACAAGGGGCTCTGGAAGTCTCTCACTGCTGAATTACTTGCTACTGATAGATTCAGGGAGAGGAGCTGTTATTACGTTCAGTTGTGTAGCCACTAATAGCCCCACCAGGCTCCAGTAGATAGCTCCACTCCAATGGCCACAAAGATGGCTCTGGTTAAAAGAAAACCAAACCAAACCAAGCAAAAAGTAATGAATCTGGAAAAGGGACAGTTAGGGATGAGGGAAGCAAAAGAGATGGGAAGGAAATAATATAATGTGGGGGAATCTAATCAGAATATATTATATGCATATAATAAGATATTGTTATGTGTTTTAATAATATTAATTAATTTAATATTATATTGCTATTTTAATAAATTATCAAAGAGCAGAATTAATCAACAAACATAAAAATAAACAGTATTTTTTAAATGTTGTAGCATTTAAAGCACTTGTAGGGATAGTCTCCTTCCAGTCATCTTGCTGGTCTAAAATTGTATAAGCCATTTTCACAAATAAAGATTATATACAACTGAAATAGTACCAACAAACTTAATTACCAAAGATTTTATTTCCAGCTGAGAGAGAAATGAAATATGCTTAACATACATAATGATAAATAAAATGCCACCGTGGAGAAATGTGGTTAGCAATACCTCCAGAAACAAAATAATGAAATGAATTTCAGTGATGTTTATGCAAAATGGCAACATAAAGTTTCAGTTCTCCAAAAACTAAGGAATAGAGAGAATATAACACTCAGTAGGTCTGTAAAAAATAAACCTCTAAACAAAGAAAGATACTCATGGAAATATTGTTAGTCAGAGGTCAGTAAAGCACATTTCGAGGGAAATGAGTTTAAAAGTTTCACAGAACAGTGTTTCTTCCTCAGCAATGCATCTGAAATTACAGCCCTGAAACTCCACTGCCATCCACACATTGTCAGCTGTTCTTATGGGTTGCAATGATAATTTTGGTGCCCTTTAGGTCTTCAGAGAACATTTACTCACAATATTCTTCAGCATATTTATCCAAATCACTTCCTAAAGATGCTTAAACTACTACAGAACTCAGATTATAACACCCAACAAGGCTCTCCTTTTGTCTCCTTACCACACACAGGGTGAACATTGTTCTTTACAATGGTTATGAATCAAAATACTCTCTAGTACATGAATATCATCAGTGAGCACTACTTAGAAAGCTGTACAAACTGCAGTCAAGACATAACACTAAAAATCTCACTATATAAAAGCATCCATGCCATTGGGCACTAACATGATATGGTCAAGAGCCTACCACAGTACCTTCTCTTGACACCAAGGTATCTAAAAAGCCAGAAGTGTGCATTTTAATAACATGTTCCACCCTACAGAAGACAAAAGTAACAGCACATCAGAAAGTAATAGAGACCTAAATAAATTTAGTGGAAGCAGGTATAGTCTCTGCAGGTACACATGTACATCTGCTTTGTTGTATTTGAAAAACACTGTTTCCCTGGAATCATTCACCATCTCTGGCTATTACAATCCTTTGGTTCTCTTTTTCACATAAAACTCTGAACCTTGAAGAGAGATATATAATAGAGATATTCCATGTAGGCTGAGTACTCCTGGTCAATGAACACAAACTGGACTCCATAGATTGTATTTTGAGAGAGAAAAATCAAGAGCATGAAGTTGGGTGGATACAGAGGGAGGTGAAGAACCATGGAGAAGATGGAGCAGAAGAAATGAATGTGACCGATAGTAGAATGTTAAACTCAGGTACCAAATACATATGGACTGGACATTGGGAATGTACGCTAAGCCATATAACCCCCATAACTGTGGCCTAATTACCTCTGTTGTTTTGTATTGTATTTATTATTATAAGAGAAAGAGCCATTTGTTGGACTGAAAGGGGAAACTGTAGGGGGAAATAAGATATACCTTAAACTTAAAAGAAAAAAAAAGGGAAGAGGATGGGGGGTTGAGGGTGGGAGGGTGGGACTGGAGGTGGAATAGGGAGGGGACTGCGATTGAGATGTAACTTGAAGAAATAAAAAATAAAGGAAAAAACAAAAGAAATGAACGTGACCAAAATATATTGTGTGAAATTCTCAAAGAATAAATAAAAACATTTTATTAATTTTTTTCATTCACTATATTTGATCATATACTTCCCTCCCCCAATTCCTCCAAATACTTCTCACCTCACTACCCATCCAATTTTATGTTCATTTTCTTTCTCTCTCTCTCTCTCTTTAAAAACAAAAACAAAAAAGAAACACACAGAAACAAATAAGAAAAACAGAATCAAAATATGCAAAAGCAAAATATCAATAAAACAACAACAACAACAAAACCCAAAGAAAATGAGGCAAAAAGTCTACCAAAGTACCAAGAGTTTGTTTGTGATAGCCAACTACTCCTGGATATGGGGCCTGCCATGAAGTGTGGTTAATATACCCAATGAGACTCCATTGAAGAAAATCAAATTTTTCTTTGGCAGCAGGTATCAATTCTAGATAGCTTCTTGGATAGGAGTGGGAGCCTGTGTCCCCTCCCCACTCTCAGCATTAGGACCGTCTGGCTTGAACCTATGAATACTTCCACAGTCTCTGTGAATTCATATGTACATCGGTCCTGTTGTGTCTGGAAGATACTATTTCCTTTGAGTCATCCATCTCCTCTGGCTCTTACAATCTTTCTACTTCCTCTTCTGTATATATTCCTGATCCTTGAGGGGAGTCCGTTTGGGACAGAGTGCTCCAAAGTCCCACATTCTCTGCACGTTATCCAGTTGTGGATCTCTGTATTACATCCCTTCTGCTACAAGAGGATCTTTCTCTGGTGAGGGCTGAGCTAGGCACTGATCTACAGGCATAGCAGAATATTGTTAGGATCTTCCCCCATAAAAATAATAGTATTAGGTTTTCCACTAAGCCCATGATCCATCTAGTTTTAAGTTCTTGGCTATTTCAGCAGTGTCTGGGTTCCATCCCATGGCATGGTCCTTAAATCCAATCAGGAAGTAATTGGTTGTTCCCATAAAATTTGTGCCAATATTGTACTAGTATATATGTATGTGCATAACAATATATTTAATTTTCCTTCCTTGGAAGATCATCTGCTCCCCCGTGGTCCCTTGCTTTATATTTCTATGGTTATTTGGACTGGGCCATATACATTGATAATTTGAAAGTTTATATCCACATATAACAGGAAACATACAATAGTTGTCTTTTGGTTTTGAGTTAACCTCACTAAAGATACTTTTAGTTACAGCCATTTGTCTGTGAACTTCATAATTTCATTTTCCTTAACAGATAAATAATATTTTATTCTGTATATGTACCACATTTTCATTATTCATTATCAGTTGATGGGCATAGAGGTTATTTCCAGGGAGGCAATAAACATAAATAATCAAGTGTCCCTGTAGTAGAATGTAGAGTCCTTTGAGTGAATGCAGAAGAGTGATAAAGCTGACTCTTGAGGCAGATCAATTTCCAGCCTCCTCAAGAATCTCTGCACTGACTTCCTTGGTGGCTATTCAAGTTTGCACTACTACCAGCAATGTAGGAGGGTTCCCCTTACTCCACATCCTCACCAGCATGTGCTGTCATTATTTTATTGATTTTGGTCATTCTAATTGGTGTAAGATGAAAACTGAAAACAATTTTAATACACATTTCCCTGATGGCTAGGGATGTTAAACATTTCTTTAAGTATTTCTTAGGCATTTGTGTTTCCTCTTTTGAGAGCTGTTCAGTTCTGTACCCCATTTTTAATTGAGTTATCTGTTTTCTTGATGTTCAGTATTTTTAGTTCTCAATATACTTTAGGTACTAACCCTCTGTCATACATATAATTGCTAAAGAGCTTCCTTCCTTCTGTAGGCTATACTTTATCCTGAATGATGGTGTCTTTTGTTACACAGAAGCTTTTTAATTTCATGACATCCCATTTTTAATTGTTGAACTTAATGACTGTTCTACTAGTGTCTTGATCATTAAGTTCTTTCATGTGACAAAGAATTTAAACATATTTGCCACTTGCTCTTCTATCAGATTCAGGTTGTCTTATTTTAAGGTTCTTAATCCATTTGGAGTTGAATTTGTTGAGTGATAGATATAAATCTGCTTGCATTCTTCTACATCCAGTTTTATAGCATCATTGTTGAAGATGTTGTCTTTTCTCCAGCGTGTGTTTTGGCTTCTTTGTCAAAAATCATGTACCCAGAGGTGTGTGGAATTATGCTTTGTTCTTCAATTTGATTCCATTCTTGATTTTTCTGTTTTTATGCCAATACCATGCTGTTTTTATACCTCTGTAGAGCAACTTGAAATTTGAAATGGTGATGCCTCCAGCAGGCCTTTTATTATTAAAGATTGTTTTAAACAATCCTGGGGTTTTGTTTGTTTGTTTGTTTGTTTCTATGTAAAGTTTTTTTCAATTTACGTAATTTTTGTTGGAATTGTGATAGTGATTGCATTGACTCTGTTAATTGCTTTTGGTAGGATGGCCATTTTCACTGTAATCCTACTGATCCATGAGCAAAGGAGATCTTTCCGTCTCTGGTATCTCCTTCAATTTTGTTCTTCAGTGTATTAAATTTTTTATTATACAAGACTCTCACTTGCTTTTGTTAGCATTATCCCAAGATATTTAGTGTTTTTTGAAAATATTGTGAATGGCACTGTTCAACTCATTTCTTTATCTGTTTATCATTTGTATATAGAAGGGCTACTGGTTATTATGAGTTAATTTTGTATTCTGATACTTTGCTGAAGGTGTTTATCCACTGTAAAAGTCTCCTGGTGAAATTTTTAGGGTATTTTATGTAAAAAAAAAAAAATCATACAATCTGCAACTAAAGATACTTTGCTTCTCCCTTTCCTGTTTGTAGCCCCTTGATAACATTCAGTTGTTGTACTGCTCTAGATATGAATTTAAGTGCTATATTGAACAGGTATTGAGAGAACAGACAACCTTGTCTTCCTTCTGAGATCTGTGGGACTGCTTCAGCTTTTCTCCATTAAGGTTAATGTTGATTGCAAGCTTGCTGTAAATTTCTGTTATTATGTTTAGCCATGGACCCCATATCCCTAATTTTTCCAGGATTTTTATCGTAAAGTGGTGTTGGATTTTATCAAAGGCCTTTTTTTTTTGCATCTAACAAGATGATTGTGTGGTTTTTGCCTTTCAGTCTTTCTGTGTGGTGAAATACATTTATTGGTTTTCTCATGTTGAGCCACCCCTGTATCTCTGGAAAGAAGCCAAATTGGTCATGGTGGAAAAATCTTTGTTATATGTTCTTGGATTCAGTTTGCAAGTATTTTATTGATAGGTTTTGCATCTATGTGTGTAACGACTATTGTATAATTTTCTTTTTTGTTGGATCTTCCTGTGGCTTTGGTACCAAGGTAAGAGTAGCCTCATAAAAAGAATGATGAAATGTTCTTTCAGGTTCTATTTTGTGAAATAACTTGAGGAGCATTGGTGCTAATTCTTCTTTGAAGATCTGATAGAATTATGCCTGAATTCTTCTGGGCCTGGGCTTTGTTTGGTTGAGGGACTTTTAATTACTACTTCTATTTCACTAGAGTTATAGGTCTGTTTAAATTGCTTATTTTTTAATTTAACTTTGATAGATAATACATATGCAGATATTTACCTATTTTTTTAAGTTTTCCAGTTTGACAGAGTACTGATATTTTTTTAAGTCTGTTCTTATGATTTTCTGAATTTCCTTGGTGTCTGTTGTATTTCCCATATCCCTTATCTCTATTTTTTTTTTAGATTTTATTTTTTTGTTTTTGTTTTGTTGTTGTTGTTGTTGTTGGTGGTGGTGGTGGTGGTGGTGGCTGTTTATTTATTACTTCAATTTACATCTCCATCACAGTGCCCTCTTTCACCCCTCCCAGTTTCACACTTCCACCCTCTCCCACCCATCCCACTCCTCCGATGTGGAGTATCCCTATATATCAGCCACTCTTAGTTCAACAGTCATATGAGAGCTAAGAGCTTCCTCTTGCACTGGGGCCTTACATGGTAGCACCCCTAGGGCAAATTGTCCCATTAATAGGTAACAAAGTTTATGTTCCTAATCCTTTTGGTGTGTTAGTTGTAGGATAGTTATCTTGTACTATATGGCTAAAATCCAATTATAAGTGAGCAGATGCCATGTGCCTCTTTCTGAGTCTGGGTTAGCTAACTAAGGATGAGCTTTTCTAGTTCCATCCATCTGGCTGCCAATTGCATGATTTCCTTGTTTCTGATAGCTGAGTGGTATTTCATTGTAAATGTACCACAATTTTTTTATCCATTTGTTGGTTGAGGGACATCTGAGTTGTTTCCAGTTTCTAGCTATTACAAATAAGGCTTCTATGAACATAGATGAGTATATGTCCCTGTGCTTTGGTGAGGAATCATTTGGGTGGATATCCAGAAGTGGTATGGCTAGGTCATGAGGTAGGGCTATTCCAAGTTTTCTAAGATATCACCAGACTGATTTCCATAATGGTTGTACAAGTTCGCACTCCCACCAGCAATGGAGGAGGGTTCCCCTTTCTCCACACTCTCACCAGCATGTGCTGTCATTTGAGCTTTTGATCTTAGCCATTCTGACAGGTGTGAGATAGAATCTCAGAGTCGTCTTGAGTTGCATTTCCCTGATGATTAAGGATGTTGAGCATTTCTTCAAATGTCTCACTGCCATTAGAGATTCCTCCTTTGTGATTTCTTCTCTCTTTCTTTTTTAATTAATTTCTTAGGATTTTCAATGTTCTTGATTTTCCCAAAGAACTAATTTTTCCTTTCATTGATCTCTTTCTTCCTTTATTTCTTTTTTCCTTATTTCTTTCTATTTCATTCATTTTAGCTATGTTTGATTATTTCTTAATCATCTACTCTTTTGGGGTGTTATTTCTTTTTTTTCTAGTGCTTTCAGGTATGTCATTAAGTTATAATAATATTAGTTCTCTACGTTAAAAGTTATGAGAGCAGTGGGAATTTAAGAAAAGTTTGAAATCTGATTAAATACAAACAGTAAAGTTGATGTCTTAATAACTTAAAAAAATTATTCCTGATTTACTTCTACACATTAATTCAGCAAATATTCAAATCAATGAGTGAAGAGTTTTTTAGAATGCTGTTCATTGCTACCTAAACTGAAGTCCACACAGGAAAGCATAGAAAATGAAGAAGAATAGGGTACTATGAAAGTGACATAATTAACCCCATTGCTTTGTATCCCATCTTAATTTTTATGAAGCTAAGATGAAGCATAAAGATCAGATACCCTATGAGTAATATATCTATAGCAAGATGAGTTGTAGCTTGGCAAAGAATGCTTGCCTAACTTCCGCAGACCCCAAGTTCTAACCCCAGTGCTCTGAATCAGCAACACAAGAAGCTTAAGTTAACTAGGTCACAAAAGACACTCTTTAGTAGAAACTTTTTCATAATTGTTTCTGTGAAAGATACACTACATTAGTACAATCTGGCATGACCTCTTCACTTCATTACCAACCAATATTTTGACGGTGTGTGGGGGTCTAGTTGGGCTGGGGATGCTATTAATGCCAGATTGAGGTCTAGGATAGTCTTTTGGACCTTGCAAACTGATCTAGGGAATGATGCATTTCAGTGATATATAGATATGCATGCAGACCAGTCCTCGCCTTAAGCTCAGAGAAATGTTCACACTGATATTTCTGGGAGCAAAGACTGGATTATTGGTAACTGCAATAATTGCATGAAAGTGAAATTGGGCCCCATCATCTAACAGCTATTTAAAAAATCTCACTCAGTGTGGGGGTATCTCTGACTCTTTTGACTGCTCTTGAGACTCTTTTCCTCCTATTGGATCACCTTGTCCAACCTTGATATGAGGGTTTGTGCCTACTCCTATTGTATCTTGTTATGACATGTTCAGTTGATATCCCAGGGAGGACTGCTCTTTTCTGAAGGAAAACAGATGAGCAGTGGATGTGGGGGAGAGGGGAGAGGAGGGGAGCACTGTGAGGAGGGGAAACTGTATTCAGGATGCATTGTATGAGAGAAGGATAAATAAAAAGAAAAATAAATATATTCACTAAAATGAGTCTTTAAAACGCATATAATAGATATACTTGGCTGTCAAATGAACTTTTCTGGTAGTTTGTGACTAAGAAATTGATTTGAGAAGTCAACCTTTGGTTTGTAGCCTTTCATCTAGTATTGGAAGAGGAAATTTAAATAGACTGCACAAAGGACATCATTTATTGCATAAGTTAAAGGGGAAAAGCAGGGTGGGTTTGGCCTTAGTGCAGTGAGTGACACTAGAACCACTTCCCTGCAGTTCTCTCCATTCTTCCCTTGGTCATGGGATGTAGCCTCACAGTGGAAGAATAGTTGTTCCCAACATCCTGGCTTTGCATCTCTACTCTTTCTATGGCTCCCTCTTCAAAGCAGATGTTTGGGGACTCGGTGCATGGTTCAGTTGGTAAAGTGCTTGCCACAGAAGTGGGAGGATCGGAGTTCTATGCACAGCACTCATATAAATGGCACGGTGGTGTGTGCCTCTAATCACTGTCCTGAAGAGCCAGAGAGGGGATTCCTGGGACTCACAGGGCAGCCAGTCTAGCTAAATTGGTGAGCTCAATGTTTGGTGAAAAACCCTGTTTAAAAAAAATAAGATGTAAAGAAATTGAGGAAGACACCAATATGAATCACTTGCCTACACACACACATACACACACACACACACACACACACACACACACACACACACACACGGAGGGAGAGGGGAATATTTTTCAAAAAGAAGTGTCCCTCTCCTAAATTGACCTGCAGGTCTCATTTATTCAGACTGGAATTGAACTTATTTCTGGATTAATCTCTCTAGTTATAGAGATGGCATAACAGTTCAGGCCTGATTTCCTAATTCAGAGACTGGCACTAGCTTATGAATGAGACTCTGCTGAGAACTTTTAGATTAGAGACCATCCTTCCAGCTGAGTCCAACACTCCAAACCTATGACTCCCCTGATGAGCGTGACTCAAACCTCTGTGTGGGTAAAGTCCAAGGCTCATTAAGGAGCAGGCAGCCTACAGGGTGAACTAATAAAGATAAACAATAATTTCGGATGTTACCACATGAAGCGGTGTCGCAAGGGATGCTAGATAATAGATAATTCCAAAAGAGAAGTATTGCCCAAAGAGAATTGGGAGGTCAGACTGTCGGTGTGGCCGAGTGCAGCAGTGACCAAGGAAAATTACATTGTGATTCTAGAAGATGGATTCCAGTAATTTAGGCAGAAATAACTGTGGAGCAAAGAAGGATTAAATCCATGGTATATTAGCCTGAGGAGACTTCCCTTGGGCAACACCTAATCTCTTTGTTGTAAATTCTCTGCTCACCAAGCAACCTTCTGAATTATTATTTGTTCTTCTGAGTGACTGACCCCACAACAAGGGAATGCCTGGTTAAAGAAAGGCCCCTGATTTAAAAAATCTGTTCTATTTCCCATGGTAAATTGGTGCTGTGGTTTATAAATCATTCCCTTTTGTATTTTGTTAGAGAGATTCTATTCTTCAAAGCCTGTTTGCCTTGACAAAATAATAAAAGTGAGATCTTGAAAGCGAAAAGCTGAGGCCTAGACAGGACTATAACGTCTCCATCAAGGTACATTCCCCACGGGGCCCGTCCCAGATCTGCCAGCTGATTTTTCCTCAATGGGAACTCTCATGCAGAAGCAGCCTGATGCAAAAATCTCTCACAATTCCTATTCTTTCATTTGAAGAAAGAGCTTTGAAAGAGATCCTGGTGCATGGAAAATACAAAGCAGAACTTTAGAATCAAAGAGATCCAAGGACAAATCCTGGCTCCCCTACCATCTGTGTGACTCTGAATGAGTCCTGTGGTCTCCGACACTCAGCAGCCCAAGTACAAATGCTGAATGGCTCAGAATGTTTGTATAGTGACTAAATGAGGTACGTTCACTAAGTGCCCAGCACATGATTACTGGCTGAGTGAGAGAGAATCTTCTTTTGATTTCTGTATTTGGCTGAAAGTTATGTTATCACATATGCCAACACAGTGATCAGGATAAATAAGAGCTCAGTGTATGTGCTTGAGTAACTTGAAACTAAAAATGGGAGGAAAATCTTATCGCAGATGCCAGCGTGATTTTTAACATCCTGTCTTGATCTAGATTGCATCAGTGTGGGGCCCCAGCACCAGGAAAATCTCACTGTAGTCTGCTTTCTAATCGTGGTACGGTCCTTCTTTACTCGTTGTTGAAAGAACAGCAAGTAGAAAGTACCACTAAAAATTAATTTGACAGGAATGGAAAGAGAGAGTTATGAAAGGAGAAGTTGAAAAGTCAGAGAATGTTTAATCTAAAAACAAAAAACAAGAGGATGAAGTGGGAAGCGTGTACTTTCCTCAAACAAACAAACAATAACTACAAACCTTTTATCTGAAGGGTTGTACTGCAGAACGGAAAATAGAGTCTACATGTGTGCTGCTTGTCTGTCTAGTCCATTAGCCTAGCAAGTGCTCTGGGGAAGGTTGTGTCTCATTCATCATTGTATTCCCAGGAACTGGCTCTGTGCTACTAATGATATAGATACTCAACAAATGCTTATTGATTAAATAAGAGAATGGAGGATTGAAGAATTGATGGACGGTGGGTTGTATGAATGCTAGGAGAGAGAGAAGATCAGCTGGACAGATAGCATTTAAGTCATGTGGAGACGACAATGCTAGAATGAACTTTAGAAAGAAGACACTGAAAAAAATAGAGATGTAGTCTAAGGCAGTGGTTCTCAGTCTTGCTAATGCTGTGACCCTTTAATACAGTTCCTCATGTTGTGGTGTTCCCCCAACCATAAAATTATTTCATTGATACTTCATAACTGCAAATTTGCTACTGTTATGAATTGTAATGTAAATATGTGATATGCAGGATATCTGATATGTGACCCCATGAAAGGGTTGTTTGGCCACCAAAGGGGTCTTGACAGGTTATAAACCACTGGAAGGTCATTTGGTCAATTTATGTGAATGCTTACTAAGCCCAAAGACACCTAATTCAGTACTTTTTCTCCTAGCTTACTGTTGTTCAAATCATATAGAACAGTATACCTATTTCAATATCATCCAGGTGTCAAACTTATGAGCTAAGTTATCACTTAAAAATTTAGTATGTTAAAGGCTAGAGATATGGTTAAGTAGTTAAGAGCACTTGTTGTTCTTCCAGAGGACCCGGTTGAATTCTCAGCACATGCACAGTGGCTCACAATCACCTGTATCTCTGGTTCCAGGGGAACCAACACTCTCTTCTGACTACTATAGGGAGTCAGGAACACATGTGGTGCATGTACATACATGCAGGGAAAACATTCACACACATAAAGTAAATAAGTCTAACATTTTAAAAAATAAATTTAAATTCTAATTCACAAGACCTCAGAATGTGACTTTATTTAAATATAGGATTTTCATTGTTATAATTATCTAAGTTGAAGTGATATTGAAATAGAATAGCCCCTAATCTACTACGGCTTGTGTTAAATGAGAAGAAATTAGATGAAGGCAAAAATAGAAGGGTGGAAGGGCAAGGAGACATAGGAAGAGAGATCAGAGCAAAACCTTCCCTCCGGGACCCTCAGGAGAAGTCAAACCCTGTCAACACCTCCATCTCTAACTTCTGGCCTCTAGAACTATGAAGCAAAGCACTCCTGTTTAGCCCACCAAGCCTGGGGGACATTTTCACAACAGCTTTGTGGGACTAATATAGATGGTAAGAGCAAAGGCTAGAAGACGCCTCCCTCAGGGTTCTCACTTCACCTCTGACTGAAGGTTCTTCACTGGTCAGACAAACCTACACTGGATTGAGACTTGATCTAAAAAGGAAAGTTTTAGTTTTATTGTGTGGTGATTCTGCATTGGGGTGGAGGATTTGTTCTGTCAGCTAGTATTGTCTAATAAAGAATTTAATCAGTAATTTCACTGGCAAGAAATATTACTTCACACACACACACACACTCACTCACATATGCACACACACACACTCACAAAGATACATCAGGGCCAATGAGGTGGCTCAGCCGATAAAGTCATTGCCACCATGCCCAATGATTTGAATTTGATCCTCAGAAGCTACAGGATGGAAGGAGAAAATGGACTCTTGCAAGCTGTCCTTTGACTTCTGTATGTACATGTATTGGTATACATGTACCAACATACATACATACATACACACACACACACACACACACACACACACACACACACACACCACATACAGGCATCACCACCATAAATAAATAAGTGTTTTAAAAAAAGACATCATAGAAAATTAGAGTTTTAAGAAAGACATTTCAACCTAATTCCCCCAAATCCTCCTTAGGGTACAAATTCACTCTTCGTTACTTGGAAATTGGGTCTTAAAAGATATAATTAACTTAAAATAGGGTTTCTAGGTAGGACACTGAAGGCCCTTACCTGGTGTACATGATAGGGACATAGAGATATTTCTGCAATACATTTTACAAACACTTTGGTGCGTTCTCATTATACCATTTTTTTTTATTTGAGTCTCAAAACGATCATTAGGAAATGCATCATGTAATACACAGTCTCCTATTCAAAAACAAACAGAATCCAGACAATTCAAAAGCAAAGTGGATAACCCCTTCACTCTTTAAGAGTAGAAGCAAATGTTTACTGAGCACATACTATCTGCCAGCATTATGCTACATGATTTGCATTCATTATCTTATTGTCTCCACAGCAAGCACAGAGTATAAGAGCTATTATAAATTCTCACCTTGTAGATAAAGAAACTCAGAATTCTATAATGTAAATAATTTACCCACCATCATACACTAAAGTAGTGTTTGGATCTGAACCCAAGCCACCTCCCTCCAAAGCTAAATATTTAATTTCCTGTTACCTCTATGTAATTCATCTCCATCTTATTTTCATACACTTCATCACATGTCCACCTGACATAAAGTTTGTTCACTCTCTTCAGCAGATGATCCAAAATATCTGTCCTCCACCTTCCCAGCTGATAGGGCAGGTACACAGAGCCCACCTCTGGAGCCAGGAACTTCCTGCCCTCTTAAATGCACTGGGTGACCCAGGGCTTGACATTTGAAGTCAGTTGCTGACAGTCTCCAATTAAGCCATGTCAAACAGAAGGAGTTTGATGCCACTGTAGGTTTTTGCACTGAGCATTCAATGGCTTCCCTCCTTGATTCAGGATCAGAGCCAATGTGGAAGCTGAAATCCTTTCTGACAACATTTGCTAGATTGCCATAGTGAATTAGTCCAGATCCCTGTGGACTGCCTTTCTTTCACAGCCAGCTTGTCACAGTAGCAGCAGCCAGGAGGGTGACCCAGTAGTTTTAGTCTAGACATATAGTCGTCAGAGGCCCTTGGGGCTTTGGGCAAATTTACAAGCTTTTGAGACAAGGGCCTGTCTGATAACAAAACCAATACCCTATAATTGACACCCCGAAGATAGGGAGCCCTGCAGAGGAATGCAGAACTGAAAGTCTTCTCAGCACCACACATCTCACCTGGTCTATGTTACCTGCTTCCCACCCAGTGTTTGCTCTACAAAATTAAAAGAAAGAGAGAGAGGGGGGGGGGGGGGAGGGAGGGAGGGAGGAAGGAAGGAAGGAAGGAAGGAAGGAAGGAAGGAAGGAAGGAAGGAAGGAATTCTTCATTTTCTCTGGCACCCAGAAGAGTCCTTTCCCAGCAATGAAGAAAATGTACCCTTCCTTCTGGAATCCAGGGCTGTCACTATCCATCCCCATACCTGCACAGGGCCATTGGAAAATATCTGAAGTTCCCTCCCGAAGGACCCAGAGAAAAGCCTGTGGGAGAAGCAGGCAAGCAGGTGCAGGGCTTTAATTCTGGGATCCATGTCCAACTTGTCCCCAGGAGAAAAAAAAATGCTGCAAATAGAGAAATGCCCACAAGGCCACAAGGGCAAGGTAATAGTCAGAACAGTGACCTATTTCAGACTGTGAAGGTAAAGAAATATCCCTCCTTAATTTCATTTCATTTCATTTTATTTTTTATTGCTTACTTCCAGAATAGCCAAAATAAATATATTTGAAAATTGAAAGTCTTTCTCTCTCTCACTCTGTCTCTGTATATTTCTGTCTCTGTCTTGAACTCTGATTTTATCTCATCTATCTCTATCTATCTACCTACCTATCTCTCTCTCTTTCTCCCTGTCTCTCTCACATACACATACACACACACACACACACACACACACACACACACACACACACACACACGCGCGCCACACATCAGAGAGCCTTTGAAACCAAACATTCTATGTATAGTCCCTAGAGTGCTTGCTGAATGAGGTGGTGAGGTGTGACTCCCTTCTAAAATGCAAGCAATATTTGCAAAAGAGAGTTGCAGACCATTCTACGCAGTCACTCTGGCTGCACTGCAAGCCCGGGCTCGAGAACAAAAAATCTATCTCAGATAATTGACATTTATTTGATTGAAACAGCAGGGTGCCTTCCATCACCATGGGAAGAGACCATATGGAAGAACAGTGCGAGCAGAGATAATGTTTGTCTACTGCGTTGCCAATGTGTTTAGAGATTATTCACGGGGCTCTGGGGACTCTGGTAGGATAATGTTTCAGCCAAATTAGAATCAGATTAATTGCCCTAATCTAATGGAAAGACAATGTTTATCAAATTATTGCTCTTTTCACAACATGATATTCCAGTGCCATTATTCTTTGGGTTTAAGAAAGGAAATGAAAAGAGTCTCGTAGCACATCTGCTCGAGGGCTGGACGACAGCGCTTCCCCACTACACACAGGACCGTAATGTGCTCGGCAATTCTGTGAAGTAACCAATAAATTAAAGTAAAAGATCTATAGTGGATAAAGCTGCTGGAGTCCTATGATACTAGCTCATATTCCGATAAGACAATCGAAAGTCAATTAACTGTTTCCAGATTTGAGAGATTTTCTTCTTCGTATGATGCTCGAAGTGTTTTCCTCTATAAACAGGAAAGTGCTTCTTAAAAAAAAAAAAGAACACACACATAAGTGGCACTTATGACAAAATTCTAAAACTCCTTTTCAAAATATCAAAATCAGCCCAGTTTTTCAACACTCAAAAAGGAAATGAAACTCTAGAAGCTCATTGCTTGCAACTCTCAATGGATTTTTCCAAGAGAGTAAAATTGGATCTACCTCCCTAAGGCAAAGAGAACTCAGCTTCCCCTTCTGTCATTTCACTACCATTCTCAGCCCACTGGCCCATCATTTGCATCCTCTGGAATTCTCAGGGTGTGTAAAGCAACACCCAGGTGTCACTCCTAAACTGAGTTACCTGAGCTTATCTCCTTGTAAAAAATAAAAATAAAAAAGTGCTGGCCACTACTCAGTAATCCCAACACCCACTAGGCTGGATGCCGGCTCCCACAGGAAATTTGGAAGGGCGATAGGGAAGGAATTTTTCTCCCATCCATATCTCCACAGGATACCCTGTTGGTCCCTGAAGAGCAGAAGGGAAAGATCACACCACACAATTTGTTTGTTTAATCTTGTGTTCACGTAGAGTATTTAAAAATATCAGCAGTTCAAAGCCCCCAATGTCCATGAGTACCATGAGGAGATGGACAGCTGTCAGGCTTCCATGGGGCCACGTGACAAGTTCAGTCATTTGCCTTTTCTCTTAGAACTATTGCCCTTTGGAGAAAGGATTTCAGCAACAGGATCAGACACAGGGAGAAAAAAAAAACAGAAATAGTCTTCCTTGTGATATTTTACATTTATATAATGCTTCCAAGAGGAAGCAGCAATCTAACCCTCACCTCTCTTTTATGGTTGGTTTCTCCATTTCAATGCACACAGACATTGATGTGTCGAAGGTTGGGGGCCCTTTTTGTTACTCACTTTCCCCTTCCTTCCCCCCAATGTTTGTTATATTCTTCAAATTAAATTGGCAAGTCTGTATAATCACAGAGGCCACACCAAGATTTAGGTCTGGAATATACATTTTAATTCATGCCCACTGCGATAACTTTTCCTCACTTCTACCCTGAAGTCATTTTGGGAGCTTGAAACTGTGTTTCAAGGCTATGATTATGCTCTCATTACTGGTCTAGTCTAAACAATGTCCCATATGTCATTACAGCCTACATTTGTGGGATGTCAAGACAAGGTTAGGATGCATGAATAGAGCCGATTGCTCTCTGATCCACCAAAGCTTAGATCTTGCAGTGATTTTCCTGTAGCTGCCTCAACAATAGGCTCCCCTGTGTTACAAAGAGTCACTCATGAGAAATTAGTGAAGAATAGCATAGCTATCTTGATGCCTGTGAAAACAGTGTGTGTTTCACAAGACAAAGCATAGAGCAGTAGATCTTCATTAATTACAACACACTGGAACAAAGGTAAATGCGGCCACTGTAATTAACAATGTGATGCCCATAACCTCCCCCATCCAAATGCTTTCACTTCACTATAATTTACCAGTAAGAGCCTGAGAAATTATTTTAATCCTTATTTTTGCCATTCATTTTGAAAAGGTTACATGACTCAGTCTGAGGCATATTCGTACATTCACTTACATTTTCACTTTCAATGCCTTCATTGTGAAACTTTTTTTAAAAACTACCCTATCATTTAAAATTGATTTCCAAAACCTTCATTATACCCAAGTATTTGTAGTAACATCTGTGGAATGCACACAAATATTATGGACATGATGGGCGTACATGTTCTACTTCTTAGATGGAAACAAATCTATTCTTCAGTGAATGAAAAAAAAATAAGCAGCAATAATTCAAATAGTTACTAACTTGGGGAAATTTACAATAAGCATGAAAGAACCACTGTCATTTACCTAATGCTTATAATGCATAAATGTTAAAAGGACATAAAACATTATTGGCACATTAGAGAGGCAAAGGGGAGAGCAATGCAAGTTTCAGGGGATGTTTCCAGACTGACAAAGGTGATTCTGACTGTAGTCACAACAGAAGTGCAAAACAGGACAAATGAGTGTTTGAAGGAGTAGTGTTGGTTTTGATATTTTTTAAATGTGCTTATGAAGAAAGAGGGTAGATATTTGTCCTCAATAGCAAAATAAAATATCAGCACCTGAAAAGAAACATAAATGGAATAGTAGAGGTAAAGCACAGAGAAAGGAGAGGTGGAAGCCTTGAAAGAGGAAACTGAAGGAAATGCCACCTGCTGCTGAGGGAACACTCAGTGGTCCCTATTAAAGTTAGAGGAGGAAGCGCCACCTGCTGTTGAGGAAATACTCAGTGGTCGGATTAAAATTGGAAAGGCAATGAAAGTCTATGGACACTCATGGAAACACAAATTGGCAGCATCAGAAGCATTGAGGAAGTATCGATACCTTCCACTATATAGCTAAAATCCTACTATAAGTGAATAGATGCCATATGTGTCCTTCTGAGTCTGGGTTAGTTCACTCAGGATGAGCTTTTCTAGTTCCATCCATTTGGCTGCAAATTGCATAATTTCATTGTTCCTGATAGCTGAATAATATTCCATTGTATAGATGTACCACAGTTTTTTGACCTATTCTTCGGTTGAGGGACATCTGGGTTGTTTCCAGTTTCTAGCTATTACAAATAAGGCTGCTATGAACATAGATGAGGAAACTTCCTTATGATTCCATGAAGAGGCATTTGGGTGTATACCCAGAAGTGGTATGGCTGGGTCCTGAGGCAGAGCTATACCAAGTTTTTTAAGATATCGCCAGACTGACCTCCATAGTGGTTGCACAAGCCTGCATTCCCACCAGCAATGGAGTAGGGTACCCCTTTCTCCACACCCTCGCCAGCATGTGCTGTCATTTGAGTTTTTGATCTTAGCCATTCTGACAGGTGTGAGATGGAATCTCAGAGTCGTCTTGAGTTGCATTTCTCTGATGATTAAGGATGATGAGCATTTCTTCAAGTGTTTCTCAGCCATTAGGGATTCCTCCTTTGTGAATTCTCTATTTAGCTTTGTCCCCCATTTTTTGATTGGATTATTTGGTTTCTTGGCATTTAATTTCTTGAGTTCTTTGTAGATTTTGGATATTAGCCCTCTGTCAGATATGGGGTTGGTGAAGATTTTCTCCCAGTCTGTAGGCTGCCGTTTTGTTCAAATGACAGTGTCCTTTGCCTTACAGAAGCTTTTCAGTTTCAGATACTTTTAAAATTGTGTTGCAAGTTAGTATGAATGTTGAGTCTGATATAGACCTTTAAACTCATGGAGATGTTTAGATAGTAAAATGTTAAAGTCAAGTACCAAATACATATGGACTGGTCATTGGGAATGTACGTTAAGCCATATAACCCTCATAACTGCGGCCTAATTACCTCTGTTGTACTATATTGTATTTGTTATTATAAGAGAAAGAGCCATTTGTTGGACTGAAAGGGGAAACTGTAGGGGGAAATAAGATATACCTTAAACTTAAACTTAAAAGAAAAAAAAAGGAAGAGGATGGGGGGTTGAGGGTGGGAGGGTGGGACTGGAGGGGGAATAGGGAGGGGACTGCGATTGAGATGTAACTTGAAGAAATAAAAAATAAAGGAAAAAAAGAGAGAGAGAGAGAACATCAAGTTGAGCAGGTAAGGAAGTGGGGGAGAATCTGAAATTCTGGGAAGGGAAAGAATGATATCAGTATGTTGTACGAAATTCTCAAAGAAAAAATAAAAATACATATAAAAGAATAAGAGAAAAATGTAGGTTCACCTGAACTTTAAATTCTAAAGTTGTGTGTTAGAACTTGGAGAATGCATATATATCTGTCTATCTAGATATGGGCTATTTGCATGTATAGTTCTATTTTATTAATTTGAAATAAATCATCAAGCTTAAAAACAAAAAAAAAAAAGAAGAAGAAGCATTGAGGAAGAATGAGGACTGTAGGAAGTTACTGCCCGATCTAATGTGGATACCGAGCTGCTGCAGGAGACGAAGGCTGTAACAAGGAAGTGCCGCTGGCCTTTCCAAACCAAAGTCAGTAACCAGTCACGCTGCTGCTTTCAGAGTCTTTTTTTTTCTGTTATTCTGATTTTATTTTTTTTTATTCAAGGTGTACCTTTTCCTCCCAACAGCTCCCCCCTTTTAGTCCAATAAAAGGCTCTTTTTCTTATGACAATGAATGCAATACAAAACAATGAGAGCAATTAGGCAACAATTATGAAAATTATAAGGTATAACATACATTCCCAAGGTCCAGTCCATATGTATTTGGCAGCTAATAATAATAATTTATTATCTATCTCGATGAGTTTAAAGTTCTATACCTACCTCAGTTTCCATCCTAACTTTCATTATCAACTTAAAAACATCTTCTTAGACCTAGAACCTCCTCTTAATTCCTAAACAACTTAAAACTTATCTGTGAGACTATAACTATCTAGTCTTCAATCACATCAGAGACCTGAGAAGGATAAATATATGTGAATTAACAGGAAGTGCAGAGCCATCAGCTTCCAAAACTAAGAAACAACAGGGTAGTATCAGAGATTTAGATCCTTTGGTGTTTCAATTCAAAACTGGTAGAAGAATTGGACTATGAGATAAATTGTTATTACATAATCCTGTCTCAGATGTTGTGAGTTCAAAGGTTTTTCTGTGGTTTTGAGAAAGACAATTTTGACTGAGGGGTGGGGGAGTGGCAGAGATAGACTCTTGGTCCTATCAATTTGAAAAAACAGGAAACAGGTATCACTGAGGGCACTCAGGATCCAGAACTAGTTAAATTGGGGTCTTAGAAAGCAAATTTTGCATGCTTCAATTTAAGCTTCATGCTTCCAAGAGTCCACAGGAGGCAGACACATAGAAAATGAGAAAATATAAGAATGATTTTGAAAAAAAAAGTACAACAGTAATACAGATTGAATGAAGGGTGAGGTAACATAAAATATAACTTCAATGTCATATGAGGACTCGCATTGCTCCAGTTATTACCATAAATAAAGGAATCCATGTTAAAAGAAGGCAATGCATTTACTTTTCCCTTCAAGTGGTTATGCTGTAGACAGGTGGAAATGTGTAATTGCAGCTAAGGTAGGGTTGTGAGCACAGAAGTGATGGCTGATGTCGAGAGGCCCAGAAGGCATTGGAGAGCAGAAATGATGGTATTGGCTTCTGGAGGAAGAATGGGGTAACAAATGGTTTAAGCAAAAATAGCAGAAGGAAAATAAGATATAGCACTTTGCATCAGGAAATAGGAAAGTTCAAGTGGAGAATCAACATTCCTGAGTGCAGAAGGAGCTAGCGTGAATGAGAACACATGCAAGCCAGATCTGGAAAGAGAGATTTTTGATACTCGTGGGAAAACATCATGTCCTGGTGTCATACAAACAAAACAAGAGATCAAGTGACCAAGCATTAAAACATCAGGGAGGAGAATGGTTGGGTCCAGAAGCAATGAAATATATAGCATGAAATGACATCCCTAGTCTATAGAGGCTCTAAGCAGTTTTAGACTCAGCTGCCTTTGAGTCTGATAGGTAGAATGAGATGCAAAGGAGGGGGGAGCCCTCCCCTAAACTTAAGCAGAGATTTACAAACCTGCAGGCTGGTGTCAATATTGAGCACTTGCCTTTCTCTCTGTAACATTCTCTCTACACCTTTACCTTCTGTGTCAATTTTTTTACAATGGAAATGAAAAATCTCTAGAACCAACTCACTTTAATGAAACGACTTTATGACCATGAGAAAAGAAAAGGGGTCAATGAGCATAGAAGGACCAGGGTAAAGCTTCAGCAGATACTACAGAACAAATGTTTGCATCCCTTAAAACTCATACACTGACACAGTTGGATGACAATTGCAAGTAAAGCCTTGGGAAGGAAATTAGGTTGTGAGTATGGTATGTAGCCCTTCTTTGGGGGTAGCATCCACATTTTTGTAAGAGAAGGAATGAGATACTCTCCCTTCTCCACCTCCCACTCTATATGCTCTCCCCATCCCTCCCCATATAACAATAATAGAAAAATAGGAAATTATGGCCATTTGCAAACCAGGAGTCCCCAGATTTCTCACCACTTTGATCTGGGATATCTGGACTCCAGATATGTGTCTGCTGTTACCCACTCTGGGATGGTGTTTTGTTGTAAGAGCCTGAGCCAACAAGGTCAGTCTATGTCTGTCATTATCTGATCTGTATAATTCAATCTCCTTTTGCAGTGCCTACAGACTTGATTCAGAGGATGAAAATGCCATTGAAGGCAGACTAAGCTCAGCTCAGCATTATGAGAAGGAACTGAGAAAATCCAGGATGCTGAAAGGTGATAGTCTGCTGTCTGGAGAGAATATTTCTAGTGTTTCTTTTTAGCTGAGTGAAGTGGTGCATACCTTCAATCCCAGCACTGGGTAGGCAGAGGCTGGCAGATCTCTGTGAGTTCGAGGTCAGCCTGATCTATATGATAACTTCCAGGCCAGCCAGAGCTACATAGTGAGACCCTGCCTTGAAAAAACAAAAAATACATATATTTTTTCAATATTATTTATTTCTGAGATTATAATACAATTACACCATTTCTCCTTTCCCTTTCACCTTCAAAATCCTCCCGTATCTCCCTCCTTGATCTCTTTTAAATTCAGGGCTTTTTTTTTTCACTAATTGCTGCTTTATACATATTTGTATATGCATATCTGTATATATTCTTTTTTTTTTTTTTGGTTTTTCAAGACAGGGTTTCTCTATGTAGCCCTGGCTGTCCTGGACTCACTTAATGTATATATTCTTAAATACATAAATATAATCTGTATTTTTTTCTTTTATATACATTCTTTTTTTACATTTATTTATTTCTTCAAGTTACATCTCAATCGTATTCTCCTCCCTCCTCCCCCTCTCAGTCTCATCCTCCTACCCTCTTCCCCCCACTCTCCTATCTCTCTCTTTTTTTAATTTAAGGTATATCTCCCCACACACACACGCACACAGCTCCCCATTTTAGTCCAATAAAAGGCTCTTTTTCAGATTCCAAGATGGTGGCAGCCAGCACAGTTACACTTTGAGCATGGGGAAAACAGTGAGAACACTACATAGATATAAACACACTGAGCAACAATCTGAGAAGTGCAAACCCACTGGGTCTCACCTGGCCAACCCAGGGACTTATAAAAGTCCCTGGACTAATAAAAGTCCCTGGGAAAGACTTTCAGACACTCAGAAACACAGACTGGCCAGCCGTGGAAACCTTGGAAGCTGTGGAAGCTGCAGAAGCTGGAGAACTTCACAAAGAGAGGAGCTGGTGGGTATGAGTCATTCAAATGCCCAGTGAGCAGCTCTGAGTTCCAAACGGGGGTACTCACCAGCCTCCTGAGCACCCAGCTCCGGTGCAGGCATTCCAGCACCAAAAAGAGGACCAGCAGAGCCACTGGAACTGGTATATTCTCAAGGGAACCATTATGGCCACAACCCACAGCATATTCTGAGCTACAGGAGAACTATGAGACCACGTCAGTATATCTCCAGCAGAGCAGCAGTCTGGGAGGTGCAAGTATATTTGGGCTTACCAAGAAAGGTGTTGGACATACAAGTCCCTCTACTGGATATACAATCACTCAAAAGAACATTGCAGCCAGACAAATCATCGGGCTGCACTTCCTGTAGCAGGTTGTATTTCCTGCAGTGGTACAGTGTCCTGCAAGTGTGATCACTGTGCTCTAGCATATAATCCATGGTCCTCTGAGCCCCCCTGACATCACTAAGAAGACCTGCTAGAACTCAAGATCCTAGAGGCTGGAAAAACACATCCCACCCAATCCCCGACCTGAGTTCCAAGATTGGACATGACTGGAAGGTGTGAACTTTAGGGAACCAACTGAGATCCAGCCCCCAACACAACACCCCACCTAGCTTGTGTTGAGCTACAGATCACCAAATTATATGGCCTCTACACCAAAGTTCCCTCCTTGGTATCACATTCAGAAGACACTAGGAACAATCAGGTAAGGACAACCAGATAGCTAAAGGTCAGGGAAAGAACAAAACTGACAAAAATCAGGGAACTAGGACTCCAACAAAATTCAGCGATGCTAATACAGCAAGCCCTGACTATCCCACCACAGCTGAAACACATAAAAACGATGACAAATCTATACTTAGGAAAATGATAGAGGCCTTACAAAAAGAAAATAAAACCCTGAAAGAATTTAAAGAATCCTCAATTTTACAAATTAAAGGAATGTAGAATTCCATTAGAGACATCCCAGACAACTCAGCCAAGCATGAATGGAAGAGACAAGGCTATGAAAGATTTGAAAGACTGGTAGACAAAGACAACCAAATTGGAGCAGGAAATGTATAAAACATATAAAACTGTTCAAGACTTGAAATTGGAAATGGAAGCAATAAAGAACTACAGACATGAGTATCAAAAATAGGATACAAGAGATGGAAGACAGAATCTGAGGTGTGGAAGATTACAGTACAACAACCAAAGAAAATGAGAAATCTAAAAACGCTCTTACCCCTAACATTGAAGAAATGAAGGACTGTATGAAATATGAAACCTAAAAATTATAGGCATAGATGAAAGAGAAGACTCTCAACTCCAAGGTCCAAGAAATACCTTCAATAAAATCATAGAAGAAAACTTCCCAATCCTAAAGAAAGAGATGCTGGTAAAATTCCAAGAGCCATACAGAACACTGAACAGAATAGATCAGAAAAGAAATTCCTCTCGCCACATAATAATTGAGGCTCTATTTGTACAGAAAAAAAGAAAGAATATTAAAACCTGTAAGAGAAAAAGGTCAAGTAACACATAATGGCAGACCCAACAGAATTATACCTGACTTCTCCTCAGAAACTTTAAAAGCCAGAAGGGCCTGGGCAGATGTCCTCCAAGACTTAAGAGAACATAGGTGCCAGCCTAGACTACTATACCCAGCAAAACTTTCTATCAACATAAATGAAGAAAACAGGATATTCCATGACAAAACCAAATTTAAACAGTATCTATCCACAAATCCAACTCTACCGAAGATCCTAGAAGGAAAATTCCAACCCAGAGAAGATAACTACACCCAAGAAAACAGAGGAAACAAAAAGCTCCACTGCAGCTAAACCAAAAGAAACAACAACCACCATCTATGTCAAAATAACATGAAAAAAACAACCTTTGGTCATTAATATCCCTCAACATCAAATGAACTCAACTCCTCAATAAAAAGACACAGGCTTACAGAATGGATCCATAACCAAGACCCATCATTTTGATGCATACAAGAAATGAATCTCACTAACAAAGATAGACTACCTCAAAGTAAAGGGCTAGGAAAAGGTTTTCCAAACAAATGGTCCCAGGAAGAAAGCTGGAGTAGCCATCCTAATACCTAACAAAATAGACTTTCAACTTCAGTTAATCAAAAAAGATAGGGAAGGGCACTATATACTTGTTAAAGGAAAAATCATCAAGATAACATCTCAATACTGAATATCTATGCCCCAAATATAAGGGCACACACATTTGTAAAAGAAACTCTTCTAAAGCTTAAATCACACATCGATTCCCACACATTAGTAGTGGGAGACTTCAACACCCCACTCACAACAGTGGACAGGTCATTAAGACAGAAACCAAACAGAGAAATAATGAGTCTAACAGAGGTCATGAACCAAATGGACCTAACAGATATCTACAGAACATTTCACTCAAACGCAAAAGAATACACCTTGTTTTTCAGCACCTCACAGAACTGTCTCCAAAATTGACCATACAGTCAGACACAAAGCAAGCTTTAATAAATAGAAGAAAATTTAAATAACTCATTGTATCTTATCAGACCACCATGGATTAAAGAAGGACTTCAACAACAACAGAAATTCAAAAAAAAAAAGCCTACACATTCATGGAAACTGAACAACTCTCTACTCAATGACCACTGGATCAGAGAACAAATAAAGAAGGAAATCAAAGACTTCTTAAAATCCAACCAAAATGAAGGCACAACATACCTAAACCTATGGGACACAATGAAAACACTGCTACACGGAAAGTTCTTAGCACTAAGTGCCTTCAAAAAGAAAATTGTGACAGCTCATATTAGCAACTTAACAGCAGAACTGGAAGAACTAGAAAAAAAGAAGCAAATACTCCCAAGAGGAGCAGAAGGCAAGAAATCATCAAACTTGGGGCTGAAATCAACAACTTAGAAACCAAAAGAAAAATTAGAAGGAATCAACAAAACCAAGAGTTGATTCTTTGGGAAAATCAACAAAATAGAAAAACCCTTAGCCAAATTAACTAAAAGGTAGAAGGAAAATACCCAAGTCAACAAAATCAGAAATGAAAAGGGGGAAATAACAAGAGACACTGAGGAAATCCAGAGAATCTTCAGGTCTTACTTTAAAAATCTGTACTCCAAAATTTGACAACGTAAGTGAAATGGACAATTTTCTTGATAGAGTCCACCTACTAAAGTTAAATCAAGGTCAGGTTAACAGATTAAACAGTCCTAAAACTACTTAGGAAATAGAAACAGTCATTAAAAATCTCCCAACCGAAAAAAGCCTAGGGCCAGATGGTTTCAGCACAGAATTCTACCAGACCTTCAAAGAAGAGCTAACATCAACACACTTCAAACTCTTCCACAAAACAGAAACAGAAGGAACACTGCCCAACTCATTCTTCAAGGCCACAGTCACTCTGATTCCTAAACCACACAAAGACCCAAAAAGAAAGAGAACTTCAAACCAATTTCCCTCATGAACATAGACGCAAAAAATACTTAATAAAATACTTTGCAAACTGAGTCCCAGAACACATCAAAAGTATCATTCACCATGATCAAGTATGCTTAATCCCAGGAATACAGGGGTGGTTCAACATATGAAAATCCATCAACGTAATTCACCATATAAACAAGCTGAAAGAAAAAAAAACACATGATCATCTCACTAGATGCTGAAAAAGCATTTGACGAAATCCAACATCCCTTCATGCTAAAAGTCCTGGAGAGAGCTGGCATACAAGGACCATACCTAGAAATAATAAAGGTGATATACAGCAAGCCAGTAGCCAACATCAAACTAAATGGAGAGAAACTTAAAGCATTTCCTCTAAACTCAGGGACAAGGCAAGGATGCCCACTCTCCCATATCTCTTCAACATAGTACTTGAAGTTCTAGCTAGAGCAATAAGACAACTAAGGGAGATCAAGGGTATACAAACTGCAAAGGAAGATGTCAAATTATCCCTATTTGCATACCATATGAGAGTATATATAAGTGACCCCAAAAGTTCCACCAGAGAACTACTACAACTGATAAATACCTTCAACAAGGTGGCAGGTTACAAAATTAATTCAAAAACTGAGTTAGATATAGAACTTTAAACTCATGGAGATGGTTAGATAGTAGATGCTAAAATCAGGTGCCAAATACATATGGACTGGACATTGGGAATGTATGCTAAGCCATATAACTTTCATAATTGTGGCCTATTTATTTCTGTTGTTTTGTATTGTATTTATTGTTATAAGAGAAAGAACCATTTGTTGGACTGAAAGGGGGAGCTGTTGGGGGGAAAAGATATACCTTAAACTAAAAAAAAAGGTAGAGGATGGGGGGATTGAGGGGGAAAAGGGTGGAAGGGTGGGACTGGAGGGGGGAGTAGGGAGGGGATTGTGACTGAGATGTAACTTGAAGAAATAAAAAATAATTTTTAAAAAAATTGGAAGCCCTTCTTTATACAAAAAATAAATGGGCTGAGAAAGAAATTAGGGAAACAACACCCTTCACAATTGCCACAAACAATATAAAATACCTGGGAGTAACTCTAACCAAGCAAATGAAAGACCTGTATGACAAAAACTTCAAGTCCTTGAAGAAAGAAATTGAGGAAGACATCAGAAGATGGAAAGATCTCCCATGCTCATGGATAGGTAGGATCAACACAATAAAAATGGCCATTCTACCAAAAGCAACATACATATTCAATGCAATTCCTATAAAAATACCAACACAATTCTTTGCAGACATGGAGAAATCAACTTCATATGGAATAAATAAAAACCCAGAATAGCTAAATCAATCCTGTAAAAAAAAAAAAAACAAAAACAAAAACAAAAAAAAAATCTGGAGGTATCACCATCCCACATCTCAAGCTATACTACAGAGCAATAGTAATAAAAACAACATTTTACTGGTATATAAACAGACCAGTTGATCAATGGAATCGAATTGAAGACCCAGAAATAAATCCACACACCTATGGTCACTTAATTTTTGACAGAGAAGCCAAAATCGTACAATGGAAAAATGACAGCATCTTCAACATATGGTGCTGGTCTAACTGGATGTCCACATGAAAAATAATGCAAATTGACCCATACTTTTCTTACTTAGCACAAAACTAAAGTCCATATGGATCAAAGACCTTAACATAAAGCCCAACACACTAAATCTAATAGAAGAGAAAGTGGGGAAAAGCCTCGAATTCATTGGCACAGGTGACAACTTCCTGAACAGAACACCAACAGCTCAGGCTCTAAGACCAATAATCAATAAATGGGACCTCATGAAACTGAAAAGCTTCTGTAAGGTAAAGGACACTGTCATTCAAACAAAACAGCAATCTACAGATTGTGAAAAGATCTTTACCAACCCCACATCTGACAGAAGGCTAATAACCATTATTTATAAAGAACTCGAGAAATTAAACACCAAGAAACCACCAATCAAAAATGGGGAACAGAGCTAAACTGAGAATTCACAAAGGAAGAATCCCTAATGGCTGAGAGACACTTGAAGAAATGCTCAGCATCTTTAATCATCAGATACATGCAACTCAAGACGACGCTGAGATTCCATCTCACACCTGTCAGAATGGCTAAGACCAAAAACTCAAATGACAGCGCATTCTGGCGAGGCTGTGAAGAAAGGGGAACACTCCTCCATTGCTGGTGGGAGTGCAAACTTGCACAACCACTGTGGAAATCTGTATGGCGATATCTTAGAAAACTTGGAATAGCTCTACCTCAAGACCTAGCCATACCACTTCAGGGTATACATCCAAATGATTCCTCTCCAAACCACAAGGACATCTCCTCATCTATGTTCATAGCAGCCTTATTTGTAATAGCTAGAAACTGGAAGTAACCCAGATGTCCCTCAACCAAAGAATGGGGGAAAAAAACAACTGTGGTACATTTACACATTGGAATACTACTCAGCTATCAGAAACAAGGCAATCATGCAATATGCAGCCAAATGGATGGAACTAGAGAAGCTCATCCTGAATGAGCTAACCCAGACTCAGAAAGATGCACGTGGCATCCATCTATTCACTTATAATTGGATTTTAGCCATATAGTACAGGATAACTATACTACAACCAACACACCAAAACGGTCTGTTACCTGTTAGTGGAACACTTTGCCCAAGTGGTGCTGACATGTAGGCCCCCACTGCAAGAGGAAGCCCTTAGCCCTCATATGACTGCTGAATTGGGGGGGGGGCTGATATGCAGGGACACCCCACACCAGAGGAGTAGGATAGGTGGGATGGGGGAAAAGGTGGAAGAGTGGGACTGGGAGGGGTGGAAAGAGGGCACTGTGATGAATATATAACTTAAGTAATAAATAAACATTTAAAAAGGCTCTTTTTCTTATAATGATAACTATATTACAAAACAAAAAGAATAATTAGGCAACAATTATGAAAATTATAAGGTATAACATATATTCCTAATGTCCAGTCCATATGTATTTGGCAACTAATAATAATATACTATTATCTATCTATCTCAATGAGTTTAAAATTCTATACTTAACTCAGTTTCCATCCTAACTTGCATTACCAACTTAAAAACATCTTCTTAGACCTAGTACATCCTTGTAATTCCTAAATAACTTAAAATTTAACTGTGAAACCATAATTATCTAGTCTTCAACCACATCAGAGACCTGAAAAGGATAAATATATCTGATTATACAGGAAGTGCAGAGCCAGCAGCTTCCAAAACTAAGAAATGACAGACAACTGGCTGCCTGGATAGTCTCCAATTTCTCTCAAAACATTAGAGCATCTATCTTCAGCCTTTTGGCCCAGTATCTATGACAGACATTAATTGTAAAGCAATTATGAAGGACTTGCCTACCCTGTCTTAGCAGAGCTAGGCTGTTGACTTACCTGCTTCCAAGTTTTGTACTTTTTGGACAGCATTCTGTCTACAGTTGAAGCAAGGGATTTTTCTTGCCCAGTGACAAGCTTCCCACTAATGCAATCATCTCCAAATGGATATTCTTCAGGGCTTATCATCTACTTGTAGTAGAATAAGGGGTGCTATCAGGAGCTGACATGCCTCAATATCAAAAATATTAAGAAAACATCTTTGAATGCCATATTCTACAGATCTCTTGAGTTTTTTGAAGACCAACTATCTATCACCGTATATTTGGATAAGCAAATATTGCTTGTCTCTTAGCAACTTGATTTTTGATTAACTTAGAAAACATCTGTGATAACCTGTGTATTAACTTATTTACTTTTGGTTTTGATTCTGAGTCAGAGGTCTCATTACATATCCCTGGCTATCCTGAAACTAATTCATCAGACAGAGCTCTCATTATATATCCCTGGCTATTCTGAAATTAACTATGTGCTGGTATTGTCCAGTGCCCTCCCCACAATGTTCCTGCCTTCAGCATTTAGAATCTACTCACAGAGGCGCACACAAAATCCACACAGCTCCCAATAGCTGTTTGATGACCCACAACCTAAAGGATGACTTCCCATTTAGGAACACAGACACCTGCATCCCTGGACAGCTAACAGAACCTAGAGAATTCTTCTCTGTGTGTGAGAAGTTAGCAAACAAATTGATACACAAACTATTGCTTTTCCACATCTCCCCAAAGTCCTTCTGAAACACATTTAAGTTGTAAAAAGAGAATAAAAAATAACATGCATACAGACAAACTACATCAAATCTACTGACCACCAAACACATCTCCTGGTCTGAGAGGGGACACAGGCTCCTGTGAGGAAGACACAAGATACATCTTTGGGACAGAGAGTACCTACATCAGTATCCATCTAGGCCTCAGCGTTGGGGCAAAATTTACCATCAGTCATTACACAATCCTGGAGATATCCAGGATAGAAATATCACCTCTGTTTATGTATTTGAAACAAAACTAAAATAAAGTAGCCCTGAAGTTCATAAAATCTGAGGCATTTTACCAATACCACTGGAAAGACCAGGATCTTCAAATTCTGAGGCCAGGTTTATTTTCACTGATCCTAGTAATACTAAAGTGCTTTGTAACCTTTTTTAAAAAAATGACAGTAGAGATTCTAGAAAAACTAGTGGAGGATTTGTCTTTGTAGATAGTGTCTAGTTTTTAGTGCTGAGTCCCAGCATCAGAATCAAAAATACATATTCAAATTCTATTGACAAGAATTTTCTCCAGAAGAGAAAATATGTTTTCTAGGGGACTAAAATAAATGGTAAAGGAAAAAAGAAGCAGATTGTGACCATACAATATTATAAAAATATTTCTTACATGCTAAGAGCCTACAACTTTTGATGGGCCTCACAACCAGAGTTAGTAATACCCCTGGAGGTCTCTTAAGACGGCTATCCTACTATGTACTCAGACTGTTTATTTAACTTGCCTTTAAGAGTACAAGGTAACAGTCAACCTTATTTGCCTGGGATGTCCATGTAGTGAAATTTTACAGCCTAAGCTATTGCATAGCTTTTATCCTAAGTTATATACTCTCCCATGCCCCTGACCCAAAGTAATGCATATGTGTTCTAATAATCATTCACTCAGAGCAGGAGCATCAGATGTAGGAACCATTCTTGTAAAATGAATAACTATATCTAGGGGATTGGATAATAGAGTCTTTACCTATGAATTTAAAGAATTATCATTTGCCAAATATACAAGATTGGAAAAGATACACTTTTGAGAAATTTGCCATGGCTAAAAAAAATTAAATGTGATAAAAATAAATGTCGAATGTAACATTCAGATATTGCTTGGTAAACAGTGGTGCTTACAGTACTGTTTGTTGTATTGGTTCAGTGACTCAATTCCTTGTAAAGCTCGGTTAACATTTTTTATCGTTTCCTTCATTCTTTCCCCTGGTGATGCTTTCTGTGCTGCTCAATAAACAATGAACATAGAACAAAGTCCTTTGTTAGAGACAGAAACACACACACACACACACACACACACAC
>CAJQZJ010032984.1:1219214-1245869 GCA_907164525.1 Lophiomys imhausi | reverse complement strand
CACACACACACACTCACACACACGGCTCACAGACTCAGACAGACACACAGGGACAGATTTATGAAATAGTCTTTAAGTGGGCAAGATTCAGGCCCACACAGCAGAAAGGCAGAAGTACTGAAGACACAGGAAAAGAAAAGTAGACAATTCAAATCTGGGTTTGCTCGGGGTTAAATGATACCAAGGGGAAATGCTTTGATTTCTTTACTTAATGCAATGTCAACACATTATTGTTGACTTGGCATTTATTAGGAATGAATTTAAACCAACTGTGTTTTAGTGCCCGATGTGAAAAACCCATGAGAAATGTGTGAGATTGTCTCAGGAATTTTTAATGCATTTAATCCACACAAAAGATAAAATAATGAGTGTTGAAGGATAATTCATTAGTCAACTTTGTATTGCTATGAAAACAACAACAACCCGCTTCTGGCTATCACTACAAAGAAAAGAAGTGTATTCAGTTCACAGTTCTGAAGGTATTGCCTCCAGAGTGTTGGGATTAAAGGCCTGTGCCATCCCTGCTCAGCTACATGTTGTTTTTTTAAAAACCTGGAGTTTTATTTCAGTAGTGCAGGTCTCAGGGCAGGTGAGACAGCTCTTCTGCTCAGCTTTCCACAAATGGTCCCTCAGAACTCAAGGCTGCTTTTACGTTGTTGCTCCCAAGGTGGCTATTGGGAATTCTTTGAGACAGTGTTTAGATGAGGCTTGCAAGTGCCTTATACCATTGCCATTTGTGGTCCACAGGCAAAAAGTATGCGAATGCTTCTGCCTAGATGCATGGGGCATGAGCAGGCTAAGAAGCATATATGTTTACGGTTTGGGCGCCAACAGTCTCTTCCATTCATACCTTGAGAAAAACAGCAAAAGAGAACATTTAGAAAAGAGAGAGTTAATTATCACTTCCTTGTGAGCTCTGGTCAGACCTCACCTGGCATTCAGATGCTCAGCTTTAATCCAGAGCTTCACACAAAAAGACACAGAAAGATTGGAAGAGGATCAGAGTTCACTGTGAGGCTGTGTCTCCTAGTAATGTTAGAAGCTACACCCATAAAATCTCACCAACATGACTGCCCAAACATGAGATGAACAAAGGTGACACCAGAAGACATGTGAAGGTGTGATGCTGCCCCTTACAGAGCAGCCATTTAGTGATTTATTTGTTGTTAAGCACTTAACCTGCACCTCAGTGATACAGTCTGGCCTTTTACCTGGGACTTTCCGTGCAGCTGGTACTTGCTGTGTTTTCCTGATTCTGTAATCAGGTGAAGGTGTGATTCTGCCACGCCTACTTGTTCTCACCCTATATAACCAGTTGGATCTTTAGTAAAGCTTGACACCTTGATCAGATCTGACTTGACTTGGTGTTCCACTCTGTGTTCTCTGTCTCTCCAATTGTACAGCCCCCTGTACAAGCGGTACAGTCAGTGGTCGCTGGCAATGACAAAGGTGGGTGGAGAAAATTCACAAAGGGCCACAACCCTCCAGAAAGACCTACAGGCACCTAAGGAATGCTGAGAGTCAGAGGGTCTTCCCTGGGAAGAGGAGGACACCAATTGGTTATCTAATACCAATGGTCAGCCCTGAAATCAGGTGCACAGGCAGGATTGTACAGTCTGATTGGGTTATATTTGGGAATATATACATATAGGAGTGTGTGTGTGTGTGTGTGTGTGTGTGTGTGTGTATACCTACACACATGTAAAAAGAATCAATGAAAAAATGCACCATAGATTTGGAAGAGAACCATGGGGTATATGAGAAGCATTGGAAGGTAGAAAGGGAAGAGAGAAATGGTGTAATTATATTATAGTCTCAAAAAAAAAAGAAAGAAAGAAAAAAGGATTTGAAATACTGAAGGTCTTCTGGAAGGGCAACAGGGACAGGGAGGGCAATTACAGCATTATCATATGGAGAATAGCTATAGGAAATGGGGCTGCTTAACTTACCATTGAGTCCAAGGAGAAACAATAGTATCTTCCAGGTTGTGAATAGCTGTCATTTTAAAGGACTATTGTACTGCTTCTGCAAGGTCCCTTGGGAAAGAATTTGGAAAGCTCTGTAAGAGCTCTGGCCCGGACAGAATAAGCTGCCTTTCCTGCCACTCTCAGCACAGATTAATAGTCTCCGATCACTAGGTGGTGGTCACCCAACATAGGCAGTTACTGTTATTCATGGATCTTACAGTGGTAAATTTGATTAAAGTTTATTTATATTCAAACAAGTACTATGCAAATCTCCTGATTGTTTTTATACTTCTTCAAAACTTTGAAAATTTTAACTCACCCAGCAAACAACTTCCCAGCTAAGGTCAAAGCTCATATTCTGCCTTCTTCATAAAATCAAAAGTGTCATTTGGGATTTCACTGATTTTCTGTTTTAATTGGCCTCAATTGTTATGCTGAAATACTGTCTGGAATGAAAACATAGAGAACATATGTTAGATAATATTCAATCTGCATGGACTCTAGGGTGAGTATAAACTTAGTATGTTAATAATACATAATACATATGTATATATAATAAGGTGTCTTTAAGCAGAAACATACATAAAACAGTTATGCATTCATCTACAAAGATGTGACCAAGGCTCAAAAGACCTTAACTCCATATCATCTTTAGGAACAATAATTCAGAAGCTGCAAGTTGACTATTCAAGTAATGTAAAAGAACACAAATACTATGAATAATAAGAACTGGTGGACATGCTAGAAAAACAGCAACAGTCTTGGCTGACAATTAGTAAGTACTTATCAAATACCAAAAGCTACGGGGGAAATGCTGTATGTATCATCATCTGTAGTGATCAAATGAGTTAAGTGCTTTGCCTCTTCCAGAAGGGAACCTCAAGCTTTATATTTACCAAAGGTCTCAGACTTCAAACCGGTGCTTATTCCCTTCTTTCCTTCCTTCCTTACGTACACAACGATGATGAGGACAAGGACATATACGGTAATATGAGAAGAAACTATCTGTGCTGGCTATTTTTATGTCAGCTTGACACAAGCTAGAGTTATTTGGTGAAAGGGAACCTCAGTTGAGAAAATCCCCCACTAGGTTGGCCTGTAGGCCATTTTCTCAATTGGTGATTGATGTGTAAGGACCAGTCTCACTGTGGTGGTGCCATCTCTGGGATGATGGTCCTGGGTGCTCCAAGAAAGCAGGCTGAGCAGGCCATGGGGAACAAGCCAATGAGCAGCACTCCTCCGTGGCCTCTGCAACAGGCTCCTGCACTGAGTTCCTGGCCTGAGTTACCTGAATGATGATGCACTGCAGGCTGTAAGATGACATATACCCTTTCCTCTCCAAGTTGGTTCTGGTCATGGTGCTTTACCACAGCAATAGACACCCTATGACACTATCTTCCCACTGAACATATCGAAAGACTGAGGTAACACAACTTGCTTCCTAACGTCCAAGCTTCATCCAGGTTCACATCACCCACAAATCAAGTTCATTGATGAGGCAAATGATGTAACTAAACACCCCTCGTCTTATAATAGTTCAGCTCAGGAGTATTACAATTCAGGAAGCTGGGGCAAAGCACTGTAAATGGGGGAACATAAACTACACGCAGCAAAAAACTGGTTTTCAAAATTGTAGAGGTTGTGATCAAGGTGATAGTGGTATACCACGAAGAAGTGATGAGGATCCATTCCTCACAGATGATACCTTCTGGTTATGTCCTCACATGACAAAAGGAGCAGGGTAGCTCTCTTGGGTCTTTGTTTGAAGTTCTGTCATCTCAATCATGGAGCCAATACCTCTACAACCTAATCACTACCAAAAACTTGAATCTCCTAATGTCATCATGTTGGTTATAGGATTTCATATGAATTGGGGAAATTGCAAGGAGTTTTAGAGCATAGTAAATCCCCTATCAGATCCAAAGAATTATCACTCTTGGCTAGTTCCCTCTGCCACCAATCTGATCACCTATACAGAGAAAAGGTATGAAAACTGCCAGTCATCCTTCCCTGCTAGACTCCAGTAGGACAGTGCTGTGTGTCCTGCTGCTTTTGTTCTGGAAATCCTGAGCTAAGCAGTGACTCGGTGACCAGGACATTGAATAAACAGAACTTTTGAGTTCTATAATCACATGTTTTTTATTTCTATCTCTTACTATACTTGAAAAAATATGTCCCACGGTGGAAAGTTCCACTCCCTGAGTATAACTTCGGGCAGTCCCATAACTTCTCTGTTCACTGTTAAATCACAAAGTGTCCTAGACACTTTAGGTCACAAGCACAGACTTAAATTATCTTGTCCCATCTTCTTACCCCATCCATCCTACATTGCTAAATTGTCATGCGACCTTCTCATTTCTTGTCTTGCTATGATCAAACTGGAAAATTGGGAAAAAGCAGAAAGAGGGAAAGCTTTTATTGGTCATTGGTAGTGCGGAGTTCTCATGAGGTCTGTCAGGTGCTTAAAGTCTTATTTTTGAAGCACATTTGGGAGCTTCTCTTGGAAACTGTTAGGCACTGCAATTCTCTTTTTGCACCTATACACTGGCTGGTCACCTGGATTCCTCTGCAGTGACCTTCAGTTTTCTGTCTGCTCAGGAGTCTGTGTTCTTATGATCAAAGTTTGTGAAGAAAGCCTAAGACAGCCACTTCGTTCCCATCCCTTCTAGCAGTCTATTATTAGAGATACCCATAAAGTATTTATCTAAACAAATTCAAGAGATATAGACTAATCCCAACGAATCTGAAACATTCATCCTCCAGTATTCATTCTCCTCATTCAGATTCCCCAGGTGGGAGGCAGGTGTGTCACTGGTGACTAGAAAACTGCAAAAAACACATTCCAAGATCCCCATGGGAGATTATTAAAGGCCAGTACCAGAGGCAGTTACCCACTTCCTGTCTCTCTTCATAGTGTAAGGAAATAAAACTTACAACATATCCAGAAACTTTCTCCAAAGAAACACATACACATACGTCTGTCCACAGATTTCCACTCTTTCAAATCTGTCTTCAAAGTGAGTACAGTATTACAACATTTAAGGGTTTGGAACAATCTTGTTTGAAATTCCAAACAAATGCTCTGTCTCACTACTCATTCCAGGGTCAGGGATCAATCATACCTTGGAACCTCGGTGAAGATTCCAATCTACCTTCCTGAGTAGGTATAATAGTCATATGTTCCTTTTCCTAAGATATGAAGCACATTTTCCATCCACTCGGGAACCTATAAGGTCTGGTTTTAAATGGGAATGATATCTTATAGTCCATTTGCAGACACAGAATAATCTTTAAATTTTCTAAATTTTTGTCTTCTAAACTCACACAACCCCAAAATTGGGGGAAAAAATCATAAAATTAAACAATAAATTTTATGTAAGCATTTTTTAAATATATAAGGAAGGTTATTTCAAAAATAATTCTGCAATCTTAAGAAGGAATGAAGTCCCTTCTGCACTGGGCACAAGGTCTGCAGACTAAGCTAACACAGCACTTTTATCCAAAATGGCCATTAAATTTCACCCAGGAAGGTTGTTTTGGCAGTTTCCATTTCTCAGTGGCCAACTCCATTTTTTTTTGTCTCCTTGTTCAAGGTCAGTGGTTAGTTCTTTATCTTCATATGCTTATATTCAAACCAAAACAGTAATTATTCATTAAGACTTAAGGGCACAAGTCCTCAAGCAACTCTTAACCTGGGGTTATTTTTCTCATTCTCTTTATTCTTTTTCCTCCTTTTAAAATATGGAGTTAGAGCTAATAATTCCTCCTCTTAAGTCTTCACTTTTAATAGGGTCACAAAAGCATTTGCCCTGTCTCTTGCAGAGCACAACTAGCTCTTCTTTGCACTCTGATGTACTTTGCTTGTACCTAAAGAATCTTATCTCTCCAGTCCAAAGAGCAAAGGCTCTGAGATACCAGAGAACTCCAAAGAGCATGGATACCAATGAGGTCAGTGTTTCCTGAGGTCCAGAGTGACTGCTACATTGAGGATATTTGGATATTATGCAAAACCAGCACATTTGTTTCCTTGAATATGCACATAGTAAAAACCTTAACAAAGTCTTAAAATGTCAAGAATCAAAGAACAAAATATAATCCCAAAAGCAAAATTGAACCTAATCACATTACTTGTAACGTGTGGCTAGTTTGCTCCACTCAAAACAGTGGTCTCTTAGATAATAAGCACATTCCCAAAGGGAAAGTGATAAACTATTGGGGTACGAGAAGAGCATTTGACAGTTTCTATCTGCATTTATTTAAAAAAAAATAAGAAAACAATTCTATTGTTTAATATACATCCCAACTTGAAGGACTTAATAGTGGAGCCCAAAGTCATTCATTTGTTTGCATGCTTTATGAGAGCATACATGCCACTGGGGATGTGCAGGTTATGTGCAATATTTTCAACTAACCATCACCCAATATACTAAAACATCTTAAAGAGATCTTTCGGAGAAGTAGTGGGCTAAAGAAAGCACATGTTACCAATGAATAGCAAGACAGATTGCTCTCTTACCCAAAAAATGAGGTGATACCAACAGTGATACAATCCTACCTATAACCAGAATGTATTTATCTTCAAAAACTAAACACAAAATCTTTCTCTTCCAGGCAAGAGTGCCAGGAAAAGTAAGAATCTCTTTGCAGGTAATATTTCTGAAACACACAATCCCATGTCTATAGGAACTTTATCAATGGAAAAGGTATGCGTCATTGGCAGAACCATCAACGATTAAACTTACAATTTCCTGCTTGTTCTTTCTATCATTTTCCAGAGCAACAGTTTCAGGTGGTTTACAAACACATTATGTAACTATGTCTGTAATGTAATGTGTAAGAATAAACCAGCTTCAGATTTACTTGCATAGTGACAAACAATTGACAACAGGAAAGGTATAGTCATGTTGGGTAAATTGAGATAAAAACCTTGCATAACTGGTGGGTTAGTAGACTATGATTTGAGAAGTAAAGGCAGCAATGAGCTTCTTGTACATGCATCCTTCAAACAGTTGCATCAGTAAGTGAAGACCAAGATTTTCAAATCTACTTAAGCACATTCATGAATATAATTCTTTAAGTATCATTATCCAAAATCCAAAAGGTATTTTTTACCATTAATAACCATTAATAACTAAATATAAATACTTTTAAAGTCACTTCACCTTCAGCTTGACTTTACACATTGTCAATATTTATATGTTTTGTGATACATACAATATAGTATTGACACCATGACACATGTGGATGATTTATAGAGCACAGATTTGTAACAAAAGTTCAAACTAATGAGCTGAAATAGAGAGTGTGCAGGCAAAGCAGAGATCAAAGGCTTGGGAGCTCAAGGTCAAGCTTCTGGCAAGTTCCCTTCACTCTGGCTACCTTTTTTTTTAATCAATCAGTTCTTCCTCACAGCTACCACCACCACCACATATTGGTCATCCTCATTAGCTTTCTTCTACACTCACCAAGATCTCCTTCGTCTGTGTGTATCTGCATGCACTATGCCATCCTTTCTTGCCCACCACAGAATCCCCACTGCTCTGTAAGACCCTAACCAAATGTCACCTCTCCTGTGTAAAATTTAATCTACCCTCTTACACTTACATCAGTTTGTTTGTGAGGGGTGATGAAAACTGGGTATGATGATTTTGAATCTCAGTTCTGTGTGTGTGTGTGTGTGTGTGTGTGTGTGTGTGTGTGCGTGGGTGGGTATGTGTATTTCTGTGTGTGAGAACACACACGTGTACTGTTGCAGTACACATATGTGAAATCAGAAGACAACTTCATGTTATTCCTCACTTTCTACCCAGTTTGCAACAGGATTTCTTTCTTGTTTCCCATTGCATACGTCAAGCAGGCTGGCCTGTGAACTTCCAGTGCTTCTACTCTCTCTACCCCCATCTCCCCAAAGAAGCATTGGTTTCTAGACACTGCGCTATGTTTCCAGCTTTTATATGGGTTCTAGCAGTTTGAACTCAGGTCCTCACATTTGCCCAGCAAGCACTTTTGCCCACGCTTGTGGTTGGTTTTAATAACAACTTGTCACAAATTAGAAACATCTGAGTAGAACCTCTCAACTGAAGAACTGTCTCATTTGCTTAGCTGATGTGCGAAGACTTATCCCAAGTATGGGCAGCACCTTTAATAGCAGTCAAGATAAAAAGGGCCCAGCAGATGGAAGGTATTTTTGACTTCTGCCCTTTGGCCTTCTGCCCTTACTGTCAAGTTGATTTACCCTATTGCTGCCACTGCTGATTCCTTCACTGCTAGCAGAACTGTTTCCAGGCTTCCATCCTGGATGTAGAGCCGCAGTTCTCCAGGAACCTTCCAGGTTTGGTACACTAGATTGGAACTGCTGAGCACCCAGCCTCAGGGACTAAGCAATTCCCCAGCTCTCAGCTCCCAGCTCTCAGCTCTCAGTTCTCAGGTATGATTCAGCAGTTGCTGCTATTTTAACTTGAGCTGACTTCCTAAATTCTTAAATATACATTCACTACCTCCATTGGTTCTGTTACTCTAGAGAACCCTGATTAACACATCACTGATTCATCTCCTCAGCCAGTTCTCCCTTCTGAACTCCAGTGCTGTGTAACTTCTCCTGTAAGGCCTGAATGAGCATAGATCTACCCCACAAAAGGCATTGGGAACAAACTGAAGAAATAATTCCACCCATGCTTAGAAAACCAGGGAATTTGAGATTGCTTCCATGAGTATGACAGGTGAATGGATGGCTCAAAGGCAGCTGTGTCACCAAAAGGTAGATCTGCTTGGAGGGCTGATTCCTGGGACCCCTGAACAACTTGAAGATAACTCAGTCAGTTAAAGAGTCTCCTCCCCTAAACAACTGCTACAGTTTCTCATGACTAGGTACATGAACTTTCTCATTCTCATGATCATTCTTCCTCCCTCCAGGAGGGAGTGCTTCAACTTTGAGAAAATAACTGTGCAGCACCAGGGGAGAGGAAGGCATTAAAATCTTAGAACTTTTGTATTCTTACCCATTCAATGAAGATTCTATATTCCCTTGACCATTTGGAGGTTTTAGCAGGGGAGTCCAGTTGTTTGCATACCTTTGACTGAAGACCAGTCCTCCTTGTGAAGAAGATATTATCCTCTTCTACCGAGTTCACAGCTTCAAGAAGGAACATGGAGTCACCAGTGAGGGAACAAGTGGATAGTCACCCAATGTACCAGATTAGTTTAGTCAGTGTTCTGTCTGTGAAGATCCACCATGACCAAGGCAACTCTTATAAAGAAAGAACTTAATTGGGATCTTGGTTACACTTTCAGAGGATAGTTTGTGTTCATTATGGCAGGAAGCAGGCTGGCAATGGTGCCAGAGCAGAAGCTGAGAGCTTACATCATGATCCACAAGCAGCAGACAGAGAGATAGCAAGGCTGGGCCTGGTCTGGGCTTTTGAAACCTCAAAGCTCACCCCCAGTGATACACCTTCTCCAAGAAGACTACACCTTCTAATCCTTTACAAACAGTTCCACTAACTGGGAACCAAGCATTCATACATATGAGCCTATGGGGGCATTCTAATTCAAATCATCACATTAGACAAATCAGCCCCAGCAATCAGCATGGTAACAAATGCAATGGCTAGATTATTCTCATATCTCTGTATCACTTTTATTATGTTAAAAGGTAGTCTTTTTCTGTAAAGGGCCCCATACTCAATGCTTTGGTATTTTCAAGAAAAAATAGCCTTTTTGTAACTAATGTAACTTTCTGTCATTGTGGCATGAGTTACCATAAACAGCACATAAATCAATTGCCATGGCTTTGTTGTAAGAAAACTCCATTCAGAGTGACCAATGGGAGGGATCTGGCCTCTGAGTGGTTCTTTGCCAACCCCTGCCTTATGGAGATATGGCAAAAAGTGGAGTGGTTCATACAACATAAGTAAGCATCCAGTCAACACTGAACACTTATTTTATTACTTGCTAGGCCTGTGAAGAATATAAAAATATAAATATATTATGTATTTCAGATTATAAAAAACATGATCCCTACAGTCATGAAGAGTGGGAACAAGAAGAATAAACTCTGAGTGCCCTGGGGTAAATTAATCACTGTGGCCCTGGTCCACATCTGTAATCTTCTTTTATCATAGGTTCTATAAAGAAAATGTAGATGATATTGCACAAATGTGTGCTAAGGAAATGATACTGTACCATGAGAAATAGGTTGACCATGGGAAGGGAAGCACAAGGGTTGGTGTGGGGTGAGGGCTTGTTCCAGGAGGATAGGTCAGCATAAGCAAAGACTCTACCAAGAAAAGCAGTCTGGCTGGAATGCAAAACAAAGGAAGCTAGGGTATAGAAGACAGGTATCTGAAGGTAGGGAGTGCTGGGGCCCTATAGACAGGCTTGGAATTTGACTCTACATTACAAAGGAACTAAATATTCTTCAATGGTCTCATTTATATATACAACATCTAAAGTGTGATGAATTACTATATAATTATTACACATTGGTCAGCAAACAGTATTGGAAGCCCCTATTTCCTGAACATTGTGTGGCCACAAATGTCCCATGAACCAGAACTACCAACTCTGAAAACTCCCTCTGTCATCACCTCACTCTCCCAAGAGCCTCTCTCATGTCAGCACTCTGGCATTCTCCTGGTCTCAGTATGTGATTCAAGGCAGGACCCAGGGCACTATCCCTGACTCTGAATGGAACTGGTCATGGAAGAAACCATGGGGGTCATGCACCATTCAAGCACTGTGGTCAGTCACAACCCCCAGAGGTGACACGGGAAAGCATGTGGCACAAGGACCAGAGGCGCTGCGTGTGAGCTCACATGAGGACGTCCCCTGTGAACTCTCTGATTTATGTTTTTACAGAAATAATTGGATAGGTCCTTGAAGAAGAACTAGAGGTCATATAGAAGCAGATGAGATGCAATTCATGAAACCATGGTAACACTACCAAGAATACATCAGTTTTATTAATGGAAAAAGACATTTAAATGTTTGAGATAAGGGATAGAAGAAGATACAGAATAAAATCAGATAAGATGACTGACAGGGATGGGGGCCTAACAGGGAACCCAAAAGACAGGAGCATTGTTGAAGTATGAGGGAGAGCCACAGGAGACCAGGCAGTGCAAAATAAAGAGCTTGCAACCAAGGGAAGCCAAGAGCAAAGGAGAGCAGTGGATGAAGATGGACAGAAAGCCTGAGGGAGACAAAACTAGCTCAACAGATTTCTAAAGCACATTTATCAGGATAAATTGCTTTTGTCACATCCTGCTGTTTTTAAACATGAGTAAGTTGTTGCCTATCATCACTGACCTTTACAATTCTGATGAGCTGTTCAGCAATTAAACAGTATTCACTCTACAATCTGAAGTCTCTAGGAGAGGAGATAGCTGCAACTGGTCTCGAGGATGGATGTAACAGTAGAGAACCCACAGGAAGGAAATGACTGAACTGGCTGCAGAGGGACAGCACCTCACAGGGTCTCGCCTTTGATCCAAGAAATCAATAATCGCACCATACATCATACATTTCTTAAATTTAAGAGTGCTTTTTGGTCTGTTTTTTTTTGGGGGGGGGAATATGGGGGGTTTTTGTTTGTTTTGTTTTGCTTTTATTAGTTTTTGCAACCTAATAGTAATTCTCCCACTTGCTGTACTGCAGACCTAAGGCAGAATGGGGCAGGGTACAGTCCAAACACCACCCAGACTAAGACAGAGGGGGAGGCAGGTATCTGCAGCTGGCCCCGACCCTAGGCTCCTTCACCAGTCTCTTTCCTCAGAAACAGAAGAGAAGCCCACACTCTGCCCAGTGACCTGCCAGAATATGCTTGTTCTTCTCAGGCACGTGTTCCCTGCTTCTGGTTCCAGGTGGAGATCAGCAGACGATTGTCTTCCACAAAGAGCTTGACGACCCCTTCCAGGGTAACTTTCAATGTTATCACCTCCTGAGAACAAAGGGGACTTGAGGTGGAGGGCATAGACTTACACAGAGAACACTCAGTGCCAGGGGGACACAGAGCTTAAGCCCCTCGGTATTCTCCCTCTGCTTTGTCTGTCACACTTAACACATCTAGCTTGGAGCTAGTAGGCGATGCTTCTCCCGTCATCTCAAAACGCGGTTTGAAATTGCACTGTAATGATGACAGCAGGTTCCCAAGGTGACACTGAAAAGCACACGAGCATGAAGTCATTACATAGCCATCTACACAGACACAACCCAAGCCATTTTTTGGATGTTTTGTTTTGTTTTTGAGGGGAGTTGTAAAATATAATAAAAATTGAGACTACTTTCAATACTTGTTTGTGTCAAGCAATGGTGGTAATACGATAGCTCTGATGTTGGGACAATATCAGTGTGACATTTCATGAAACTGATACATGACCAGGAACGTGGTTCAGGTCCAACGAGAGACATATATGGATGTAAGTTGATAATGGAGCCACATACAGAGCTTCTGGTCCTTTTCACAACCAAGTAGTCTTTGAATTCAGCTGATTGGGGTTCAGTCTGAGAACTCCCTTCAGCTTTTATAGCGTACTACGTTTCAACATTCCATTGGTTGCCAACATTCTGAAGCATAGTGATCCTCTTGTGTGTACCTTCCCTTCCAACTCACTGTGGAAGTAGAGGTGACATGAGTGTGTGTGTATGAGAGAGCCTTAGTCACTAAGGTCAGGTTGGGCCACGAGGCTGAGCCACTGGCCCTCAAGGCAGGCAACAAGTGCAGCTCAGCAAACACTACTTTACCTTCCTCCCACACAGTAAAAGCCTCAAGATACATAACAAGGGAGGCATGAGGACAAGGAGGTGACTTACTCAGAGCACAGGAAAATACTCACATGAATTCCCAGAGTTATGAGTTATGTAAAGAATTCAAAGGAACGTCACTGGTCCCCTCCCTTCAGCATCAGGAAAAAAAATGGATTTAGCATACATGAGGCCAGCACTGTTATGTCCCCATAACATAGGAAGGAAGAGTTGGGCTTGGAGGACTTAAATAGCTTACCCTAGTCAAGTGGCTTATGGCAGGTAACAGAGCAGAATGAAATGTGCCTGCTTCCAAAGCCCTGTGTCTTCATGTCTGTCTACACTGCCACACAGCAGCATTTTTTCACCGATGGGATAGCTATGCTAACTGGGGTACCTTGGATTATTCTACTTTGGCAAGCATGTCGTTATTGTGTTTCCTGATTGGGGTTAAAGGGGAGTGTCTCTTATAACAGGGACCCAAGGCCTAAAAACATGTTTTACTGCATTACCTAAATAAGCTGGTTACGTGCACCAACTTTTCATTTTCATGCTATTACTGTTCTGCAACCAAAGGTGATTTTTGTTTGTGTCTTATTTTCTGTAAATTCATGGTACTGGTCAAAATGAATGCATTTTAAATTTTTGAATTAACTGTTAAAGAGATTTGGAAGGAAGGAAAGGATCCTTGGCCTGAAGGAGCCTCATGCTAATTCACAATGGATCCATACTACAAGTTGTACTCCTCACTGAGTTTGTTTCAGGAGGCTGAGCCTGAGCACTGAAGTGGGTCCTAATAAACTGACCTTGCCAGTTGCCTACAAAGCCTGTGAAAATGACCAAGTTGACTTACAAGACAACGGTTTGCCAGATAGATATCCTTGGCAACGTACTCTCCTGTAGAAGAGAGTAGAAATGCTAAGTTTGTGGGAATGTAATTCATTTAACGGACAAGACCAACTTATTTAGCTAACAGAGTTAATAAAGTGTGCTTTCAGGCAATTGCTCTGTGTTATATAATTTATTAGAAAGCAAACTGTTACAGTTGCCAGACAAACTACATTAAGAAAAAGAGAGAACCAAGTGTGTTCTTCCAGAACCATTGATGTAACCTGACTTTGAGCAGTCTAGGTAGATGGTTTCTACTCAGAATTACACACTTACGGAGTCATCCATGGACTCCACGTCTATGTTTCTAGAAGTAAAAAGCCTCTTCTCAAATTGATCTGCCCTTTGTCACCGTCACAGATATATTTTCCCTGTTTTGACAGGTAGTTGTAATTCTATTAGCAACCCATCGACCTCCCTGTGAAATCCATCTGTGTTGGACTGGCTGGATCTTCTTTAACTGCCTGATTTATTGCTTCTGCGTGTTTTTAAGAAAGAGTGTATACACGTTCCAGAGTGAGCTAAAGATTCAGGCAGGAGAGGGAAGCGTTGTGGGAGAAGAAACGAGGCACTGATCTGTTGCTACAGAATAGAAAGTATCTAAACAATGTTCGAAAATGAATTGTTCTTTAGCTTCACTCACTCCCAGCAATCTCTGCGGCAGGGGAGCTGTGACCTTCTGCCGGTAGCCTAGCAGAGATGACTGCTGAGATGTCCACAGGTATAAAATGAAGGCCACCTTCCCTTGTTAATTCACTTCATTGTCTTGTGTATAAACTAAGAGAACTGTTCCAAATGTCAATATCTCATGGCTGTCTTATTTTTGCTTTGGTCTGTCACATCTGAGAGCAGCTAGCCTTTGGTTGTCATTGTCTAGAACATGCCGACGCCTGTGTCTATCAGTCCTCGTCTTCGTTGGGGTTCCATTGCTATGACACAACACCATGACCACCGCAATCCTCATAAAGCAAACATTTAATTGGGGCTGTTTAGTTCAGAGGTTCAGTCCATTTTCATCATGGTGGAACACATGGCAGCATGCAGGCAGACATGATACTGGAGAAGGAGCTGAGAGTTCTACATCTTGATCTGCAGTCGGCAGTAGAAGAAGGTGTGTCACACTGGGTGTAGTTTCAGCATATAAGACCTCAAAGCCCAACTGTGCAATGGCACACTTCCTCCAAAAAGGCAACACCTACTCCACCAAGGCCTTACCTCCTGATAGTGCCACTTCCTATGGGCCACACATCAAACACCTGAGTCTACGGGGGCCACTCCTGTTCAGAGCACCACAGTAGTCCTACCCTTGGGAGGAGGAGACGGAAATAACTATTTCATTTTGTTTAAAGAAAAGCCTGAGAAAGGAAGAAGTAGTGGTAAAGGCCTAACAAGGGACACACTAAACACCGAGGTCTTAAGGTTCCATCCCAAGTGTTACCACTGTAGCAAGCAAAGCTAAATTAGACAGGTGCAAAATGGAAGAAACCTGAGTTCACCTTGGGTGTCTGGTAGTAAAGGACAAATGATTGCTGTTATACACCTGTTCAAAATGAAAATGATTCTGGTGTTTACATAATAAAAGTAAGTATAAATAGTATCATCTCACGTGGACTGTTTGTAAATTAATCACTGATGCAAATAAATTTCTTATTTTTATTAGCTTACAGAGAATTGAGCTTCATTATGGCATCTTTTTTAAATCAAACTTTAGTTTTGTTTCTATATCCTCCGCTTATTCCACATTCTTCCTCCTCCCTCTGTGCCTCCTTTCTACTTTCTTGACAGGGCTGACTTTTACATCCCCTTCTCACCACCTCTTACTTCTGCACACGTCCCCCTTGTTTATGTGCCCTTCGTATGTTTACAGGCTTCCATCCCAACAGTCAAGTCAATCTTATCCTCTGAAGCAACACTGGAAGTTTCATTTTTTCTACATCCCACTGTTGGCAGATGCTGGGCCATCAAGGAAATGGCATGTTTACATAAATAACAAGCAAATCAGAGTTAATATATTGACTCTTTCAGTAAGATTTCCCATACCAACTGGACATTTTTATAGGTAGAATGTCTTAACCAAAAATAGAGACTCACAGTGTGAGCCCTGGGCATCGGTGAGGACTAGCTGGCAGATAGAGGGAATATTTGTCAGAGGGCAAACCTCTCAACATCCCTCATGTGACACTCCTGCAATGCTGTTACTTCTGACCAGAAGAATGAACTTCTCTTATTCTAGAGTTCCACAGGGTCTCATAGCCCAATGTTGCCCTGTGCTCTCTGCATATACTGGAGAACTTTGAAGGTCTGGAATTAAGTTAGCCAAAAGAGAAACCAGTACATGAATTGGAAGGCAGAATTAAAGCAGTAGCCCTTCCTCCTGGAAGATGTCACAACCAGACAAGTCACAATCAAACTCAGAGATTCCTGATAGAGCCACAGTGGTCCTTCATCCTCCTCTTCCCTTCATCCAGCTTGTTCATGCAGCTGCAGCCTCTGCTGGCCAACGATAACCCAGATGTACTTTCTGCTGCTTAGCTGGCAGCCATAGAGAGGAACTACCTTCACGGAGACCTTTCCGCAGCTCCCCTGTGCCATCTGGAGCGCTTGGCTTCTCAGACTGGGCATGCAGGGCTCTGACACACTATGACTTGTGCACCATGGCCATCATTTCAGATGCACTGGCTGCTGGATCTCCCCCATGTTCCCTCACTCCTGTTTCAGCTCTTGCTTCCTAGTTGTCCCCACATTTATGGCAGATATGATCCCTATAAGAAATCTTCCCCATGATGTTTAGTGTAACCCTGCTTCCTGACTGATTCCAGGGGCTACAGAGTACCTTTATAGGGACTATATCTGCTCACACAGAGTGTGTATGTGTTTCATGACTCACAGCCACAAGCTGCTGCATTTTAACAAAGACTACAACAACAACTTAAACCTACATCATCTTTCTGAACCTCTGATTTGTATAGTATACAAGAGATACAATTTACAATTCATTTTTAAAATCATTTCTCTTTTAAAACCTGAACCTGATTTTCAATATGTGTTCTGTATTTCCTAGGTAAATTATTAAGATTACAGACTCTAATTAAAAAATAATAATGACATTGGTGGGGCACAGTTTCATGTTGTCACCTACAGCATCCTGAAGAGTTCCTTTAATTTTCTTGGTGCCTCAACTCAAGCAAAAACCAGGTCCTGGCCTCACTTCAGAAAACTTTTAGGACTTGACAGTATAAAGCAAGACTGTGTTTATTAAAAGATATGTTAACATAAATTTTACGTATTAAGATTAATAGAAAGAGAGGCACTGGGCAAAAAGTAAGACAAACTAGACAGCATGATTATAGACTTCCCCGAGCACCTTCATGTTTAACTGTTTACACGCATGCACGCACGCTCTCTGGTTTGCCTTACTTTCTGCTGAGTGCCTCTCTTTCTATTACATACTATTTTGGTGGGTCCTGTTACATCTCAAAACGCTGCAAAGGAACTTTTTTTTCTTTTTCCTCATTTTATTTATGTTTTTACTTTTTAAATTTTATATGCTTTATTAGTTTTTAAAACGTGCAAATAAATAAAAATATTGCCCACCTAAATTAATCAGACCCAAAGACAGTACAACTCAATGAATGGAATACAGTTAAAATCAGCACTCAGAATGGAAGCTGTGAAGCTTCAAGTTAAATTTTCCATTTTTCCCTCCTTTTCAATAAATGTTATCATGGGAAGCTACAGACATGCCTTGGGATTACAATTAGATAACATAAAGCTAGGAGCCAGGGCTGCACAGAGGGTTAGGGAACAACCTTTTTCTATAAAGGGGATGTCTTGGTGTATTTCCCTGTTATGGTGATAAAATACCCAGACAGAAAACCTTAAACAATAAAGAAGGGTTTATATTTGGTCCACAATTCAAGTTCTGAATGAGAAATGTCCCCCAGAGGCTCATGTAGTTGAACACTTGGTGTCCAGTCAGTTGGTAGTAGTGCTGTCTGGGAAGGTTATAACCTTCCTGAAGGAAGCACATCACTGGGAGCAGGCTTTGAAGTTTTATAGCTCAGCCCCAATTCCTGTTCTCACACCTCCCGTCTTCTTCCCTCCCCTCCCTCCTTTATTTCCTCTGTACAGATAGAATGTGATCTCTCTACCTCCGGACTTCCAGGCCAGCCTCCTGTTCCTTGCCGCCGCCCTGTCTTCCATGACAAACTGTATCCCTCTGAAACTGTAAGCCAAAATAAACCCTTCCTCCGTAAGTTGCTTTTTGTCAGCCGAGTCTGTCACAGGAATAGAACAGTAACTAATACAGAGTTCCAGCCCATCACAGCAGGGAGTCACAGAGGCGGGAGATTGGTCACATTACACCCACAGTCAAGATCAGAGAACAATGGAGTGCCTGGACCACCGGGTGCTAGTGCCCACCTCACTCTCTCCATCTCATACTGTTCCATGCTATTCACTCTACGGTGAGATGGGAAAATCAAGGAGAAGTTCAGCAAGACGCCACAGAGAACTTCAGATTCTTCTTTGCTGCAAACTTTCATCACTTGCTATTGATGTGCAGTGTTCACAGAGACAAGCCCTTGAGACAGCAGGGCCAAGGAGAACCAAAGAGGACAAATCAAGACAGGGTTCCCAGCAGCAGCACAGGTGTCGGAAACATCTACAAAACTATGTAAACGCCAATATTTTCATCTGACTTCCATTTACTTTGAGCCAAATAAATATGAATGATGAGATGGAAAACTCAGTCTCTGAGCTGATGGCATTGCAGACAATATAAAGGATGTTTAGTTCACTCCTGATACAAAATTACTTCATAGAAACACACCTGTAGGGATAAAGGAATTTTTGGTTTGTTTGGGGTTTTTTTGCCAATTTCTGTCTTTTCTCCCCAAAATAATAATGCCTGGCAACTGACTATTGTAACTATCAGTGTTTAGGGCTAGCCAGCAGTCAGAAATCATTCAAGAATAATTCTTGCACCCTTCTAAAGCTATCAGTAAAAATCATACCCAAGAATCTACTGAATGCATGGATCTAGGTTAGAGAGACATCAACACTTTGCAATAATAAAATGAGAAGAGTTAAAGGACTGGAAAAGATTATATTGAAAGAAACTAGGATGGATACACAGACACACAACAGGGAGAAACTACACACAGAGAGAGAAACACACACACATACACACACACATGCACACCTCTTGAAAACACACACACTCTTCTTGAAAACAGAAACAGGGGGCCTTTTTTTACTTTCCAGGATCTTAAAAATCAAGGCCTCAGATTATAGCATGTATGAGTGTTGGAGGAAAGTCTAATGTGTTGGTTCTGAAAAACATCACTCCATCATATGAGAATCTAGATTTGATCACCAGCACAGGAAAGGGGGAGAGAGAGAGAAGGAAGGTATAGGGAGGGGGAGAGAGGGAAAAAGAGGAAGGAAGAGAGGAGAGAGAGAGAGAGAGAGAGAGAGAGAGAGAGAGAAAGAGAGCTCGGGTCATTTTCTAGCTATGCACGTAATACAAAACAATGATGTAATTGTTGCTTCATCACTTCTTATCAAATCCTACCACATTATAACTAAACCAGAACAGCAACAGAAGGGGATTCTCAGGCCTCATTTTCATCTCCCATGAAATGCAATCTTTTTACATCTTTATTGCCGCCATGTTTCCTTTCACCAAAGTCATATATGAAAGTCTATTATTGTTAACAAATGATAATACAAATTAAAGAGTAATAGAAAAACCTCTGGACTTTGGATGAAAAATAACAGGTTCCATCTCTAACATACAAGCTGTGTGATCTGGGATGTGAGGGAGGGGTGGATTCAGTCACCCGCTGGGAAACTCAAATGTTCTTAGCTATAGTTCAGGCTTTCTCACAAGGATCAGATGATATACTAATGTGTGTAAAATATCTTGTAAACTGGAAAACATTAGTCACCCGATGAGGCTTTCTCACAAGGATCAGATGATATACTAATGTGTGTAAAATTCTTGTAAACTGGAAAACATTAGTCACCCGATGACATTATTAACACAATATGTGAGCCCAACAATTGTACCCAAAACTGGGAGAAGCAGTGTGCTCTCAGCTACACAACCCGCGGTTCGGATGCTGCGAAGAGGAAGCATGAGACAGGACAGAGACTGGAAATCGACGGAAACATTCGCCCGAGTTTTAGGGAACAGATGGGAACCACAAGGTCTCTGCGACACTTCACAGTCTTAAGGTCTCCTGTGTTTTAGGAGACAGCTTCTCCCCTTATTTTTCAGTCCTCAATGTGGCTTTGCACCACACTTGCTACATTGAGAATAGTTGTGCTAAAACCTGCTGACATTCAGCTCTCGGGAGTCTAGACACTTGTTCCACCTTAGAGAACACAGCATATGAATCAGGATTCTCCTTAGTATCCTGTCTCACACCCATGAGAATTTAAATTTAAATCCTGAGTGTAGGCTGAACTGTCTGAGACTTAGCTTTTTGGAGGCAGCAAAACAAACTTTCTCATATAAGCAAGAAATAACCAAAAATGGAGAAAGTCCTACAGAAATTTTCATGGAGTCATGAAGTATCTCTGCAAGATGTTTGTCATACTAATTAAAGTTGCTTCAAGATGCCTCATAAAATATAAAAATTCTAAACAATAATTGTAAAAACAGGTAAGTGTCGACAGCAATTGGAAGAGATGGTGTGTGGCAGATAAGTTTCTTTTCTTGTGAAACCTAATAGAAATAAATTGTGGAGTGCCCAGGGACTTATGGCCAACTTTGTGGCTGCTTTCTTCACAGGTTCATGGCATCTGTTTTCAAACTTCGACCTGACTTGAAATTGCAGTGAATACTTCTCCCGTAGATAAACACTGAAAAGCAGCTGCGATCGTGCAGACAGTTCAGTTCCTGCACGCAGCTCTAATGAATGCGCACGAGCCCACGCAGCTCTAATGAATGCGCACGAGCCCATGATGGACAGATTGTGAAGGGTTTGTAGATTCTCTAAACCAACCCCAGAAGACGTCTGTGTTTAGCAGTCTATGCTCTTCTTTACTCTGCATCCGTTCTGCTGTGCAAACTACGACCTTATAAGTAATCCTTCCAACAGAGCGCTGCCTCTGCTTTTCCCTTCATTTTTCCTTCTGGAAACTTCCAACCAAAAGGCATTCATGGAATTGTCCAAATGGCCTATCTAGTTTGCTGTCAGTCCCCTTAACGGGTGAATGTGAATGGAGTACTCTTTTCTCCACACCTCTCTAACTCACGATGTCCACTGCTAGCTAGTGAACCTACCTTTCAATTCTGAGCCTAAATCTAATCTCTATGTAAGGTTTCCTGACATGTGTTCACCCAAAACACTTGACCAACTTCGTGTTTGGATACAATCTAAGTATGTTTAAAGAACCATTTCCAGGGATAATTTGACCTCTTTGTTTCCAATTTGTATCCTCTTGATCTCCTTTTGTTGTCTTATTGCTCTAGCAAGAACTTCAAGTACTGTGTTGAAGAGATATGGCGAAAGTGGACATCCTTGCCTCGTCCCTGACTTTAGAGGAAATGCTCCAAGTTTCCCTCCATTTAATTTGATGCTGGTGACTGTCTTGCTGTATATTGCCTTTATTATTTCTAGGTATGGTCCTTGTATGCCCATTCTCTCCAGGACTTTTAGCATGAAGGAGTGTTGGATTTTGTCAAATGCTTTTTCAGCATCCAACAAGATGATTATGTGGTTTTTTTCTTTTAGCTTGCTTATGTGGTGAATTACGTTGATGGATTTTCATATGTTAAACCATCCCTGCACTCCTGGGATGAAGCCTACTTTTGATGTGTTCTTGGATTCAGTTCTTGGATTCAGTTCGCCAGTATTTTATTAAGTATTTTTGCAGATGATATGATAGTATACATAAGCAACCTGAAAAATTCCACCAGAGAATTCTTACAGCTGATAAACACCTTCAGAAAGGTGGCTGGATATAAAATTAATTCAAAAAATCAGAAACCCTTATTTATACAAAAAATAAATGGACTGAGAAAGAAATTAGGGAAACAACACCTTTCACAATAGTCACAAACAATATAAAATACCTGGGAGTGACTCTAACCAAATGAATGAAAGACCCGTTTGACAAGAACTTCAAGTCCTTAAAGAAATTGAAGAGGACATCAGAAGATGGAAAGATCTCCCATGCTCATGGTTAGGTAGGATCAGCAAAATAAAAATGGCCATCCTGACAAAAGCAATATACATATTCAATGCAATCCCTATCAAAATACCAACACAATTCTTTATAGACCTGGAAAAGGCAATTCTCAACTATGGAATAACAAAACTCCCTGAATAGCTAAATCAATCCTGTACAATAAAAAAACATCTGGAGGCATCACCATCCCATATTTCAAGCTGTAGTACAGAGCAATAGTAATAAAAACATCATAGTACTGGTATAGAAACAGACCAGTGGATCAATGAAATTGAATTGAAGACCCAGAAATGAACCCACACACCTATGGTCACTTAATTTTTGACAAAGAAGCCAAAACCATAAAATGGAAAAAGGACAGCATCTTCAACAAATAGTGGTGGTCTAACTGGATGTTGACATGTAAAGGAATAAAATTAGACCCTTGCACAAAACTTAAGTCCAAGTGGATCAAAGACCTTAACATGACACCTAACACACTAAATCTGTTAGAAGAGGAAGTGAGTAAAACCCTCGAACTCATTGGCACAGGTGACAACTTCCTGAACAGATCACCAACAGCTCAGGATCTAAGACCAACAATCAATAAATGGGACCTCATGAAACTGAAAAGCTTCTGTAAGGCAAAAGACACTGTCATTCAAACAAAATGGCAGCCTACAGATTGGGAAAAAATCTTCACCAACCCCACATCTGACAGAGGGATAATATCCAAAATTTACAAAGAACTCAAGAAATTACATGCCAAGAAACCAAATAATCCAATCAAAAAAATGGGGAACAGAGCTAAACAGAGAATTCACAAAGGAGGAATCCCTAATGACTGAGAGACACTTGAAGAAATGCTCAGTATCCTTAATCATCAGAGAAATGCAACTCAAGATGACTCTGAGATTCCATCTCACACCTGTCAGAATGGTTAAAATTAAAACTACACTCCAGATTGTGATGGAAGGGATAGGGGGTAGAAGATGGGAGGGTGTGACTGGGAAGAGCAGAAAGAGGTCACTGTGATGGAGATGTAACCTGAAGGAATAAATAAATAATTTTTAAAAAAATCAAATGACAACACATGTTGGTGGGGTTGTAGAGAAAGGGGAACACTCCTCCATTGCTGGTGGGAGTGCAAATTTGTACAACCACTATGGAAATCAGTCTGGCGATATCTTAGAAAACTTGGAATAACTCTACCTCAAGACCCACCCATACCACTTCTGGGTATACATCCAAATGATTCCTCACCAAACCGCAAGGACATCTCCTCATCTATGTTCATAGCAGCTTTGTTTGTAATTACTAGAAACTGAAAACAACCCAGATGTCCCTCAACTGAGGAATGGATAAAAAAATTTTAAAAATTAAAAATTAAAAAAATTTTTAAAAAACCTGTGGTCCATCTACACAATGGAATACTACTCAGCCATCAGAAACAACGAAATCATGCAACTTGCAGCCAAATGGATGGAATTAGAGAAACTCACACTGAGTGAGCTAACCCAGATTCAGAAGGATGCACATGGCAACTATTCACTTATAATCGGATTTTAGCCATATAGTTCAGGTAACTATAGTACAACCAATGCACCTAAGGGAATAGGAACATAGACTTTGTTACCTACCAATGAGACACTTGCCCTAGTGGTGCTGCCTTGTAGGCCCCTGGTGTATGAGGAGGCTCTTGGCCCTCATATGACTGCTGAACTGGGGCAGAGGACTGTTATGTAGGGACACTCCACTCCAGAGAAGTGGGATGGAAGGGTTAGGAGGTAGAGGCTGGGAGGGTGGGTCTGGGAGGGGTTGAAAGAGGGTACTGTGATGGAGATGTAACCTGAAGTAATAAATAAACATAAAAAATAAAAACTTTAAAAAAAAAGATGTTAGAGACAAAAAAAAAAGAACCACTTCTAGACCACATACCTGAATTGATTACTGCATCTCCTAATAAGTAAAAATTTTAAACAGAAATTATGTTATTTTGGCAAAAGTTTATTAATAATGAGTTATCTTCAGGTTAGGACTCTGTGGTGGTTAGAATTAACTATTAAATTGACAGAATCTAGACTTACCTGAGGAAGAAAGTTTCCGTGAGGGATTGTCTACATGAGTTGACATGTGGGAATGTTTGTGGGGAACTGCCTTATTAAATTGATTGATGTGGAAGGAGTCAGCCCATTGTGGGCAGCCTCATACCCAAGGCCTGAGTCTTGAACTCTGTGAGTGGAGAAATCAGGGTGAGCACAAGGAAGAGAGAATTCTTTCTCTTTGCTCTTCACTGTGGCTCTCACTCCTTCAAGTACCTGCAACTGTGACCCTCCTGCCATAGAGGACTATAACCAGGAATCGTAAGGTAAATAATCCCTTATCTTCTGTAAGTCACTTCTTGAAGGATATTTTATCACAGCGACAGAAATGAAGCTAGGACCGACCCTGAATACAAAATTCACTTCTAGCGGGGCATGGTGATACATGCCTTTAATCCCAGCACTCAGGAGGCAGAGGCAGGTTGGTCTCTATGAGTTCAAGGCCAACCTGGTCTACAAAGTGAATCCAGGACAGCCAAGGATACACAGAGAAAGCTTGTCTTGAAAAAAAAAAAACAAAAAAAAAAACAAAAACAAAATTCACTTATGCTTCATATACACACAATATTGTGGCCTGAAAGTAATTTTATACAGTACTTTGTGTTTGCTGCACTGATTATTGGATATGGTTAGGTATGATACTTGAGGTATTATACTGGTTAAAATTTTCAAATACCTCAGAATTCACATTTTCAGATTATAGATGCTTGACCTGTATTCAACTACTCGAAAAACTGATTTATTCATAACAAATACCACAAGCAAAATCAAAGGACAAAGGGCAAATTGGTATGAAAATCTGTACCATATATTACAAATAGTATCTGATATAAAAATAAAAACAATTAAATGAATATAGTAGAAAAGTAGCAGTAGTCATGAACAGTCAATTTACCAAGAAAAAGTCTTAAAATTTTTTTAACCATATGAAAAACTTTAATTTCTCTCCAATGGAGAAGAAAGATGAACAGAAATAAATTTTGTATAGGAATGTCAACAATGAACCTGTGGCTTTGCTAATTTAAAAAACAAAAAAAAAACCTTTTAAAAACTAAAAAGATGGGCCCCAAACAGGTTTACTACATCCCAAATCAGCAGGAAGTCATTTTAAGAGAACAACGTCCCATCCCCAGAAGGTGGGGAGGGTGTTCTTCCCCTTTGGTTATTTGATAGATAATAGAAAATTTTGTTATTTAGGGGAAAAGACTACAAGCTGTTAAATGGTCTTGTTAAATGGGTTTTGGAGGTTAGACCCAGGGACTTCTCTCTTTTGCTTTTCTGTATCCTCCTTTCTCTCCTATATAGGAGTGAACAGACTTGAGAAAAATGGGACATAGACATAGTATAGGAAAGAACAAGAAAAAAGGACAGATTATTGAATATAGCTTTATACCTTTGTATACTGATACAAAATTAATATTATATTTGGCTAAATTGGTATTGATCATTGTATATTAATGCAAATTTAAGATTGTATAGGGCTACATCGGTATTGATCTTTGTATATTGATACAAAATTAAGATTATATTTGGCCACAATGGTATTGATCCTAGTATATTAATGTAAAATTAAGATTGTATTGGGCTACATCGGTACTGATCTTTGTATATTGATACAAAATTAAGATTATATTTGGCCACATTGGTATTGATCTTTGTATATTGATACAAAATTAAGGGTAACGCTTCTTAAAGGTATTGTTTGTAGTAATACCTAAAAATGAAATGTCAAATTTTGACCTCTCGCTACCAACCGACATAAACTGTTTAGGATAATTAAGAAACGGAAACTAATAGTCATGAAAACGTGTCATTTTGTTAGTTACTATGACAGTCTATCACAGTTATTTTCTAAGCTACTCAGAAATCAAGTTGCTAAGAGACAAGCAATATTTGCTTATCTAAATATAAGAGATAGATAGGGCATCTTCAAAAACCTCAAGAGATCTGCAGAATATGGCATTCAAAGATGTTTTCTTAACTTAAGATTTTTTGATATCGAGACATGTCAGCTCCTGACAGCACCCCCTATATTACTCCAAGTAGAAGATGAGCATAGAAGAATCTCCAGTGGGAGATGATTAAATTGGTGGTAAGCCATTCTCTTGGCAAGAAAAACCACTTGCTTCAACTGTAGACAGACTTCTGTCCAAAAAGGACAAAACTTGGAAGCAGGTAAGTCGACAGCCTAGCTCTGCCAAGACAGGGTAGGTAAGTCCTTCATAATTCCTGCTCTACAACCAATGTCTGTCAGAGAAATGGGGCCAAATGGCTGAAGATTGATGCTGTAATGTATGGAGAGAAAATGGGAACTGTCCAGGCAGCCACTGGTATGTCATTTTTTAGTTTTGGAAGCTGCAGGCCCTGCACTTCCTATATAATCAGATATATTTATCCCTCTCAGGTCTCTGAGGTGGTTGAAGAATAGATACCTAGAGTCTCATAGTTAAATTTTGAGTTGTTTAGAAATCAAGAGGGTGTTCTGGATCTAAGAAGATATTTTTAAAATTATGAGGCAAGTTAGTATGAAAGCTGAGTTAGATATAGAACTTTAAACTCATGGAGATGGTTAGATAGTAGAATGTTAAAGTCAGGTGCCAAATACATATGGACTGGACATTGGGAATGTATGCTAAGCCATATAACTCTTATAATCGTGGCCTATTTATTTCTGTTGTTTTGTATTGTATTTATAGTTATAAGAAAAAGAACCATTATTTGGACTGAAAAGGAGAGCTGTTGGGGGGAAAAATAAATACCTTAAACTAAAAAAAAAA
>CAJQZJ010032984.1:1203649-1218814 GCA_907164525.1 Lophiomys imhausi | reverse complement strand
ACTTTTGTGAACTCGTCCCTAAATAGACCGACATCACCCCTCCAAGGCCTAAGGAACGGCACAAAAGTAAGGACACAAAGGGTATAAGAGCCAGATGGGGAAGAGAACTATGCCATGATATTTTTCTGAGTATGACGTGGCTGTTAAAATTATGGACACAGTACCCATGGTCATCTGCACAAGAAAAAAAAAATACACAGAAATATAAGAAAGACAGCAGGGGTGAAAGGGAATAAGAGAAGGTAGTGGGGTGTGGATATGATCACAACAGACTGTATACACATACAAACCAAAACTTGAAGAGAAAAATCTGGAGCAGTTTGAACCTGAAAACAAATACAGTCTGAACCTTAACCCACTGGCAAAAATAGGAATCCATAATCCATACTAATACTAATCTGTGAAAACAAAACGGATGATCGATAGCAACATACATAGGTTACAGCCACAGCCTCTGAACCCCTTACTTCAAGTGCTGATTTATTTTGTTATTAATATACATCTTGGACCTTTTTATTTCTTTCTACAGTGTCTAAGTATGTCCTTTTTCTTATTTTAACCAATTTTTTATTCATCTTATTTTATGTGTATGAATGTTTTGCCTGCATACATGTATGTGCGCACTTGTGTGCTTGGTGCTGCAGAGGCCAGAAGAAGGCACGGAAATTCCCTGGAATTGGAGTTATGGGCAGTTGTGAGTCACCAAGTGGGTGGTGGGAATGCTCTTTTGTAAAACTGTAAGCTCTCTTTCATACATATGCTAGGGTGTAAACGGACACATAGATGTTGGCATATCTGTCACATGCATTGTGTCTAATTCTCCTAATGTGTCCTTTTAACAAATTTAAAAACATTCCTTTTAACAAATGGGGGGGTTGTTTGTTGTTGTTTGCTTGTTTGTTTGTTTTGAAGACATCTGGATAGTAGATGCACATTAAGAAAACAGCATTACTTACTTCAGGAGTGGTTGCTCACATCTGCAACTCCAGCACTTGGGAGGTTACAGCAATTAATTAAGGTTAATTAATTAATTAATTAAGGATTGCCATAACTGCTCTTAAAGAAAGAAAAAGAATTTTAAAAAGGGAAAGATGGATAAGAAGTAGAAGAAAAATAAAGAATGAAAAAGGGAGGAAGGACACCACTTACTGCATATTACATTTTTAAAACATTCCTTAACTTCTTCTCACAAAAATATAATAAAACGTCCCTCCCCAAAATCCCTAGAAGGCACCTCTGGTGCCAAAATGAAAGATGAAAAAGAGAACAGAAAAGAGGGAGACATTAGGAGGGCTAATGAGAGAGGAGTTGAATTCCCTCTGCGGTGCCTGGAACCATTCAATTGCCGCAGTGAAGGGCACCAGACGAGAGAACGTGATCGCCTTCCAAAGAGAAATTAATTACTTTCTTAGATTTGAAACCTTTCTAATGAAACATTTCCTGTTACCCAGCAGCTCCTTCCTAATTAATGATCTTTAGTGTCTCAGGTAAGCGCATGCTGCATAATTCCCTTCTCAGTTCTTTATGAGGGAAGAGGCATTTATGATGTGAGCTACAGGCTCCAGAACAGAAGAGCTTTGGGGGCAGAAGGGAGTTCGCAGTTGGAACCTGTGCACACCACTCTCCCGTGGCCAGAGATCGGAGCTGCAGGGATCTCTGCCCGGCTCAGCAGAGAGCACTATGGGCTGACTCCAGGCGCCAGCACAATCTCAAAAGATCACTGCACAGTTAACTTCTAAATTACTGAGAACGGTGGCAGAGATCAAGAGAAAACACCAAGCTCTATAGCATAATTTGAAGAAGTAGAATACAGAAAGCCTTGAGCCACAGGAAATTGGGTCTCACTGCTAATCAGAAATCATTACGAGCTTTCTGTCTCAAGAAGCTCCATTTGTCAGGTGAGCGACTAATTTGAAATAAGGTTCGTTTACAAATTTTTATTTGGATTGATTTTTAAAAATCAGAGGCAGAGATGGGAATCAACCTAAGTAAAATAGAAAGACTGATTAATTTCTGACCGTTAATAAAATTGTGATGGAAAATTATCCATTCACAAGTAGTTAAAAGCTGTTTTCCACGTGTCCGAATGGAATGAAGAATGTCTGTAAATCAGTAAAGAAATAAGCAAATAAAGCCCCTACTTAAGTATTTTGTTTAATCATAAAATGGAGACAGAAACTCGCTGCATTATCAGAAGCACAACTTCCCTCATTAACTTTGATTTTATAGCATTTTTTCCTGACACCTAATGAATGTTCGCCTTTGTTTAACTGCTAATCCTGGCCAGGAAAGCAATCTCTTTCTTTTACAGCATGACCCTGTTTGACCCAGAATAGAGATACCACACAAGATATGATGCATGTACCTATATGTGAGTGTAGGGTTGTCTTTTTTTTTTTTTTTAATTTTTTCCAAGCAAACAGTTTAGAGGTGTTTTTGTCCTCCCTAGTAATGGAAAAACCATACTTAATCACCACTCAAATTCACCCACCTCATTCAATTTTTGTAAGTGTGGTTGAGTTGCTGTTGCCGATGTGATGTCTGAGACTTAAGCTCCCTGAGAATGTCTCTGCCAAAAGCTGTTCTCTTAAATGAAAATAAGGAAATAAACCCTCCTTGAGCAGATCAACAAGTCAAGCTTTCTACTCACTGGAAGGAACGTAGCCTTCTAAAAGGAGAGTTCCAGGGTACTGTGGGACCTACTGTCTTTCTTCTGAAGAATGCCACACCTTCTGTTCTGCCTCTGTTGACCAGGCGGTACCAACAGTCCTCAATCTCCACCCCTGCTGCATACTCCAAATATAGTCAAATCTGCGGTTCTTTCCTTTCCTTCTTTTTATATGTCCAGATGGCATCCTGTACATAACTTCTTCATATTAACTTAAATACCTACTTCCATAAAATGCAAAGCTAAATTCTGTTCAATTGTTTGATAGATTTTTGTTTTCTGTTTTCTAAACTCATCAATTCCTCTCATTTTTGTGAGATAAACTAATTATTAACTGTGTTATATCTTGCTAAGCATTAATGCATTTAGGGAATATGTAAATAGGACAGCAGAAGTCATGAATAAATAGGAATTGTAAATACATACTGGAGTCAATTAAGTACCAGCAAGAATATATGGTATATTCAAAGGTCATATGATAAATATTATGTTAATTAGATACTAATACACATTTTCTCACATAATTAAACATATTTGCTGTGGGGAAATCTAGATAAGATTGAAGAAAATGAAAATCTCCCTATTCCCAGTGCCTAGAAATAACACTGCTAACCTTTGGTGGTCATCCTTTCTGATTTTTGCTATCTTTCTACATATTTTTTTTCTTACAGTCCTGGACTTGGACTATATGATCTGTATCTTGTAATATGCCTGGGTTACATTTTTTTTTAGTTTTATGGATATTTTAAACTATTTTAGTACTATACATACATGCATTGGCTTCATGACTGATTTGTGACAGTTAGTGCATTCTGACCAGGCTCGCTTAAAACCTAGCATCATGTCAAAACATCAGCAATCACTTTGCCTTTACAGGAGAGCACCCCTTACTGTGAAATCTGGCCACACACATCTCTTTATTCTGAGGGTCCTTCGTTCTTCGGGCTCATCTGCTATGAATTAGGGTGATATGCAAACACTTCAAAAGCCAGCTTTTCAATTATGTTTCCCACCTTTTACTGAACTGCTCCGGCCGTTGCATATCATGTGGTAATTTTGAAAAGGCTTCATCTTTGCAAACAAGTGATAACTTTAAAATCGAGAATCTGAACCAATTAATTCCTAACATTAATTACTTCTTTTTAAACAAAAGATACTGACAAGTAAGTGAGCAGATATACTTTTTATCCCACTAACAGCCCTTATCTGTTCCCCTCAGCTCACAATTCTGTTGACAACTCATGCTTAGACGCAAATCATCATTCAAATCATAATTAAAGCATAATTCTGAGCTCTCTTTGCACACACTAATTCACTACCTCCAGATGTAAAAGCCACACGGAAATTCCTATAGAGTATTATTAGTCTGGAAGGAACAGAATTAAGATGCAGAAAAGTATCTGCTATAGCAAGTAAATATTTTTGTTTTAATTACATTATTGCCTTGTTTTATGCTACTAATTACCACAGTTTATTATATAATTGACTCTCAAAGAAAAAGAGCAAAGAAGTTCTGCAGTCTCGAGCTGAAGGTAGTGTATACTATGCTTTTCCTAACCTCTCAGTTCTCTTAAAAATATGTGAGATATTTTTCTAATAGGTTTAATAAATCTCTTTCCTGTTCTCCACTAATATATAAAGTTATTGTATACTACTGTTATTTTGTTGATTTATCCCTCTATAAATCACACGGCAATAAAAAAAGTGTATTCTCAAGCCAAGAATAATATATTTGTCTTCATTCCCTAGCACCCAGTTCAGAATGTGAAACTTAGTGGGTGCTCAATAAATTTTATTGAATAAATTATTAAATTAATCACTGGAAAGTTTCCTTTAACTTGACATCATGAAAGTATTATTGTTGAATGCTAGCTAGTATCCATTTCAGCCTGTACAGATTAACAACCTACAGCCTTTAGAGCAAAAGATTGAACATTAGAAATAATAATAGTTTGCCACAGATTGAAAACAAATGAACTCATTCTGAGGCACGGCAGTCATTCATAAGCCACTTGAGCTTCCTGCCCTCTCACAGTTTATGACCTCATTCAAGGCTTTCTAGTGAAATAAAGGCTGTGTTCACTCTGGGGCCATCTATTGTTCTCTCTGTAATTTGTACCAAATTTCAAAGGTTATAAATACTTGCAGCACACCCTGGCTGCTGAGCACGTTCAGTCACACATAGATGTTGGTTTTTTTTGTTTTTGTTTTTGCTTTTTTTTTTACCGACTACAAGCCTGTGAACCCGCATTCCCTTACTTCATAATAACCTAATCACTCACACCTTTGAACTCAGGATGTTCTTCAAATGCCATAATTTATTGTGTCCTCCCTGGTCACATAACAGTCAACCTCATCAAATTCAAGCAGGCCAACCTGGCTCTCCTAGGAGCAGCAGCTGCCACTAAAAACTGAAGAGCTATTTTTTACATGAAACTATCTATATACACTTGAGATTCTTTTTCGGATTACAGAAATTCTGAAAACTTATGGTGCAAATAACAATGAAATGAATGAAAAAAAACTCCACTAAATACATAAAAAAGTTGACTGCTTCTAAATTTATTTCAATCTTTTTTGTTCTGCTTTAATTTCTGTGTTTAATTTCTCTTGAACTAATGTGCCCTCTAATGGTTAAAAGGAAAATGTAATGAAAACCACAAAACAAATGTCAATGTTAATTTCAAGGAATATTTCCATGCGAAGTAACTTCTTTGGCGTGACCCTTTACCTGTGAGATTAAAGCAAATGTCTTTTAATAAGTAACAAGAGACAAACATTGTGTTTGTTTTGTATGATGGGCAATGTAAATGGGGTACAGCAAACAAATTTTGCCAAACAGATTTAAGTGCTAGTAGGCAAATCTAAAAGGCATTGACTATTTGTATTGATAGCTGTATCTTTCAGAAGCTGACAGTAAAGTAATAGATTGTGACTGCACCTACTCTAGTATTACACATTAAACATTTAATTTAGGGAAAACAGTATTCGAAAATAGGCAATCTTGTTTCTTCCTTCACGTTTGTTCTCTAACCTGAAATGAATATCAATCTTCATCATGTCTAAGAAATATTAATATGCAAGTTAACTAGTTCTGCTGTCACAGTCACAATTTGCCCTCCGTGTTCCTGCCCTTATTTTTGGCTTCACTGTGATGCCGGCACGTAAAAGGGGTGAAGAAATTAGAAGCAACTGGCTACTGAGATGCAGCAGGAATTTTAAATGCTTAAGTAGTGTAGTGCCACTAAATTAGAAAAGTTGTATTTTTATAATATAATTTATTTCCAACAAGAATTCTGTCGTGACTGAAAAACACAGAAAATGTATTCATTGTGTGCTAGAAGAATAGAATTAAAACCAAAGACATTAAGAGCAAATATCAAGCTTAAAGATGCTCTGCCTTCTATCACTACCATGAGTACCTAGGCAATCTGTTTCTCACCAAAATGAGACAGTGTGCCAGTCGAGAGGGATGTCCAAGTCCTCATTGTTGATGGAAACAACAAAATGCTCAACTTTGTCCCTGCTTCATAAGATGTAGTATTTTTCCTATTATGTATTGGGAGGGACTATTAATGAGGTGAACTGACCTACTACAAAATCCTTCATGAAATAAGGTAAGGATTTAGAATTATTTTTGCTATTTGTTGCTTTTTGTATGCATCATGGGAATATGCTACCTTATTAGAGAAAAAAGCATTTTATTAAATTTGTGTCTTTATTATTAAGCAATAGTCTTACTGTTATATACAAGTATAGCTTGTATGACAGTAAAACTGCCTCTGCAATCTTAAGGTTTTCAGAGAATACAAAAATATTAAAAGAAATTCAGGCTAAAGGATAAGGAAGCTGAATTTCAAGTCTATCTATGTAACTAAGTGATCTTGAGCAAAGGCGTGGGAGATCTCCTAGTTAAAGAGACAATGAAATTATTAGGTAATTTCTAATTTGAACATTTTTAATATTTATGGAAAAATAAACATACATTTTGCACTTAATCTAAAATTATAGAATAATAGCTTTCTAAATGTGTTATGGTTTTATTTTTTATTCCACTATTTTAATCCAAATATGTAATAGTAAAACAAAATATGATAAGATGTAATATGTACTGAAAAGTACTTTTAAGTTACAACAACCGAGAATTAAAATAAGTAATCCCTACTGCCACTGGCCATTATTTGAGTTGTCTTTATTTATCTTTTGTTTGGTTTACTGTATGTTCCTACCTTCATACTTTGACAGCAGGAATTATCCCCTTCATATCAGCTCCTCATGGTACCATTATTTAGTTACAGAGATCCTCTATGAAGTTTACCATCATTATCAGGATTGAATGTGTCAAGCTTAGTGAATGGAATACAGCTAGGATCCAGTGAGTATGTTATCAGTAAAGAGTGACCTCTCATGTTCTTGCAGAAAAACTTAGGTATAATGTTCCAAAGGGTTTTAAAGTATATGCAAGATCCACCAAAATGGCTCAGTGGGTAGAAGCACTTGCTGCCAAGCCTGACAACCTGAGTTTGATCCCAGAACCACATGATAGAAGGAGATAACCAATTCCAGCAAGTTGTCCTCCTGTGACTTCCACATATGCACATGCTCTCTCAATAATAAAAATAATAATAATAACAATAATAATAAATTTAAACTGTATAGTAAACACATTTGCATCAACATCTGTGCAATAGCAAATGATTGGAGTTAAGGATGAAAAACTATCTAAAATAGCAACACCCTCACTTTAGACAAAATTTGAAGAGGAAGTAACTCCCTCTGAGTTTTCCAGTCTCATAATTTCCCAATAGAAAACAGCTGGACATCAAGGGACACTGCCCAGTAGTTCCTCTGTGATTTCTCAGCATACTACTAGCCTAGTGGACTTCTGCTGAGATCTCCAGCAGTTCAGTCATAAGCCAGGGTTGGAGACTGAGCCGCTCTAGCCTTGGGGCCTTAATCATAAAAATCTCCCTTTTTCCCTGAAAACACAAGCTCCTACCATCCTTTTACTTTCTATGTGTATGATGAATTATTTTACTTAAAAGCAACAACTGGAGCCAAGACTATATGTAGATCATATGTAGGTCGAACTTGTATTCAGCAATCTGTATTCCCTACTCTGCTCTCACTTCAGTTAGAGGCTGTCTCTGTATTCAGCTGTTTACCTTCAAGCACAACTTGGTCACTATCCCTACTCTCATAGCACCATATATAAGACACACACATGGAAAGAACAGTGAGGGTTGTACATAACGATTTATCATTTACTGCACAACCAGGCTTCTTTTTTTCCCCCTGAGATTACAAGCCTTTGAGATCTACATAGTCTTTCAAGTATCACTACCATTTGAGACCTAATGCCACCTGTCCTGGCCAGGGTTTCTATTGCTGTAATAAAGCATCATGACCAAAAGCAACTTGAGGAGGAAAGGGTTTGTCTTGCTTACACTTCCAGGTAGCAGTTCATCACTGAGGGAAGTCAAAGCAAGAACTCACAAAAGGCAGGGACCTGGAGACAGGAACTGAAGCAGAGGTCATGGAGGAACCCTGCTTACTGGCTTGCTCCCTGTGTCCTGTTCAGCCTGCTTTCTTATAGGACTCTGGACCACCAGTCCAGCGATGGCACCACCCACAGTGAATTGGACCCTCCCACTCAACAATGAAAGCAACATTGAAAATGCACAATAGGCTTTCCAACAGAACAAACTTATAGAGATATTATCTCAGTTGAGTGTCTCTCTTCCTAAATGACTCTAGCTGGTATCAAGTTGACAAAAAAACGAGCCAGTGCACCATCAATGCTAGAGAAAAAAAGACAGGCTAAAGTAGCTGGAAGGCTTTGACCCTAGAGACAAAATACTGAGGTTCAAATCCCAGCTCTTTTACCTACTAATTCTGTGACCATGGACAAGAAATATTAGGTTCCTATTTCCTTGTCTTTAAAAATAACAAGTCTACAATCATAATGGGTCAGGCTAAGGGTCAATCTTGTTCTAGAAATACAACGCTCTGAATCTGACACATAATCACAAAAAAATGTTAGTTATTAGAGCTGGAGAGTTAGCTCAGTGGTTAAGATCACTTGCTGCTCTTACAGAGGACCTAGGTTCAATTCCCAGTGCCCTCATAGTGATTCACAACCTCCTGTAACAACAGTTCCAGAGCATCTAACTCCATCTTCAGACTTCTTCAGGCACCAGGCACATATGTGCACACATAATGCAGGCAACACTCATACACACAAAACTAAATCTATCTATCTATCTATCTATCTATCTATCTATCTATCTATCTCTTTAAATTTAGCTAGTGGGGCTGGAGAGATGGCTCAACAGTTAAGACACTTACTGCTCTTCCAGAGTACCCAAGTTCAGTTCTCTACCGATGCAGACTGCTCAGAACCACCTGTAACTCCAGCTCCAGAGCAGCTGACATTCTCTTCTGGCCTCCATGACTGTTCACATGAGCATGCCCCCAAAGAGACATATGCCTACACATAATTAAAAACTAAATAAATCTTTTAAGGGGTTAGCTATTTTTTAAACTTATTTATTGCTTCAGGTTACATCTCCATCATAGTGTCCTCTTTCGACCCTTCCCAGTCCCGCCCTCCCACCCTCTACCCCTAACCCTTCCATCCCACTTCTCTGGAGTGGAGTGTTCCTACATAACAGTCCCCCACCCCAGTTCAGCAGTCACATGAGGGCCAGGAGCCTCCTCAAGCACTGGGGGCCTACAAGGCAGCACCACTAGGGTAAAGTGTCTCATTGACAGAAAAAAAGTCTATGTTCCTGTTCCCTTTGATGCATTGGTTGTAGTATAGTTATCCTGTACTATATAGCTAAAATCCTACTATAAGTGAACAGATGCCATGTGCATCCTTCTGAGTCTGGGTTAGCTCACTCAGAATGAGCTTTTCTAGTTCCATTCATTTGGTTTCAACTTGCATAATTTCCTTGTTTCTGAAGCTGAGTAGTATTCCATTGTGTAGATGTACCATAGTTTTTTAATCCATTCTTCAGTTGAGGGACATATGGGTTGTTTTCAGTTTCTAGCTATTACAAATAAGGCTGCTATGAACATAGATGAGGCAACTTCCTTATGATTTGGTGAGGAGTCATTTGGATGTATACCCAGAAGTGGGTCCCGAGGCAGAGCTATTCCAAGTTTTCTAAGATATCACCAGACTGACCTCCATAGTGGTTGCACAAGCCTGCACTCCCACCAGCAATGGAGGAGGGTTCTTAAGGGGTTAGCTATTATTAGAATGGCCAATTTAACTTTTTCCTGAGTGAGAACTGTTGAAGTCTAACAAAGTAAGTAAATTAAATTTAATGCCTCAGCCATCTGGTAATCTTAATTTCTACTTTTTATAGTCACGGTGATCACAACTTCTAGTCTGTCATTTTATTTCTGTTGTTGTGGGTGGTTATTAACAGCAAATCCTTTTATTCTCAGATGTCTCCAGTTTTAAGCAACAAAGTATACAGTCATTCTAACTCTGATATAAATCATTCAGTTATTCTCTTCAGTAAAATTAGGAGCATGAATTTGGCCTCTGAGATCATAAAAAACATAGGGTCTGTGAAAATACATGCAAAATATATGGAAACAAATAGTTGGCTGCTTTATAAATAAAGTTAAAAAATCTTACAAAATGCCACCAGCTTAGAATAAAATAACACAATCTGATACATTTTCGATGTAAGTAGAGCACAAATCAACCAGCACACAGCAAGCTGCTTCTCCTGCCTGCCCTTGCTGGGAATGCAGGAGAGGCTCTCTGGAGCTCTCACCTCCTCCTGCTCTTTTCTCCTTTTCGCCTGTCTCCTAGTCTAAGGTCAGGAAAGCAAGGGGCAAAAATAGAGAGAAGAGAAACTCCTCCAATCTTCCTAAAGCCCTCCACTCTATTGAGTCAAGACTTTCAAAGAAGCTGGGCATTTTCTCATACAAGCCCAGTGAGCAATCACTTCTCAACAAATATTAACTCTTCGGGTTGGAGAAGAAGAAACAGAGTTGCACGAGTTCTCTGTCACAACGTGGTGCCACAGAGTGACAATATTGAATCTGAGAAGTAATAACACCTTCACTGAGTTCACTTCTAAATATTTTATAGTATGTAAAGCCAGAAATAGCTTCTGGAAGATGACAGAAATGTTTAAAGATTCAATATATCGAAGGAGAATCGTTGCAATTTCTTATCTCTTTCACACCACATAAAAACCGTTTTCTGATTCGAATGCCATGCTACTTTACTTATGACCATATTTAAATTTATCGCAATGTTTTTTATAAACAATGCTAGAGATCAAACCCAAGGTCTTGGGCATGCTAGACGAGTGCTATACTACTGAGTTACATTCCATTCTCCACATGGTAAGTCATTAATTGACAAAACTTATAAAATTGAGCAAAGTGAACATCACTTATGAAGCAAATGTTGCAATCAGTACTATTACTTTAAAAGTAGACTGATTACATATACATCATTTACAATTTTGAAAAAAATAGAGATGTTTGTGTATCTCAGTAGACATACAAAATTTCAACTTGGAATTAATCACACTGTAGTTGTTTGTTTTTTACAATGAGCCAAAAGAAACAAAATGAAACAAACAAACAAAGGATCCTGTAGCGAACCAGAAATTGTGAAAATAATCATAGAGGAAAATAATTGTTTCTGTTCTGATTCCTTCAACTTGGATTATGAGGACAGTTGTATGCAATTCCTTCTGTTTCAAGACAGCTTGGTGCTTTCTATAATACGCCTCTGAATAAATGAACTACTATCACAGTGTTTGTCACACAACTGACTGCCTTTGAAACTAGGAAGACCTTTTTGTTTCCCAGCCTTGAAACCACTTCTGTTTTAAAACACCAGCATTCTGTCCCACTATTTAATCTGTATTTATGCTCACAGAGTCTCCAGAGGGTCATATGTGTATGTTTTACTATAACTGACAACATTATCACAAGGGAGAAATAAACTTTACAATAAGCCTGGAATCGGTTAAGTACCCCACATTTGTCTCTCCAGCAACATGCATAGACTGTTCCTCTACCATATTATAATTACATTTAACAGTAAAAGAGCATCACCTCAAACCACAGTTAAATATATTAAGGCCTTAAAGATAGCCTCTAACTTTGATCCATTTGCCAGAAACAGTGCAGAAGGTATATTCCATATCCAATGTTTCTTCTAGAAGCTTTGCCTAAAACAAGCTTCGGTTCGGGGAAGACTAACATTCTCTAAGGTGTCTGTCCACACAGATGCCAAGCAATGAGAATGGTGATTTTAAAATAGTTTCTCTTCCCTGTTTTGTTGTAGCCAGAATGAGGAGGTTCAGTAATGTAATACTACAAAGAGACAGGAAAGAATGAGAGTGTCCAGTTCATGACTTAAAAAGACCAAGAATTCTAATGACCTAAGTATTTTGGGAGGTAGAATTAATTGCAGGAAAGATAATGGCAGTGATCTGTTCCTTCGATTTTCCTACAGTGAGTTCTCAGCTATGATATAACTGCATCCTCTTTAATCCCACCACAGAAAAGAAGTCTTTATCGAATGTTTGTTAAGTGTCACTCGATCAGAAACACCAACATAGAAAGTGTCCAAGGCAGTGGATTATGAGAGACAGTATTTAAAGAATAACACAATTACTCATAGAGCAGAGTGCCCCACTGTAGATACTACCACAAGGAACCGGGTGCTCCACCAGCTCACTAAGATAGTGTGCTGTTCCTGGGCTATCAGCACTTATCTAAAGGTATGTGCAAGGAAGCAGATGCTGTCAAAGAAGTAATATCCCAGTCATGCTGCCTGGGCTCTAAACACATGTTTCAGAGATGTTAGACGACTCTGAAAATACCACCCCATGAAATTCAGGACTGACAAACTTCTATTTTTATGGCTTTTCCCATACCTCAAAGGATTGATTCTTGATTGATTGACCCCTCATCAAAAGAACAAAAATGACAGGGGAAAACCTTGTCCTTTTCCATCTACTGTTACAGTAGCTCTAGTCCATCACTTGCGTCCTTTGTTTAAAGGGGAACATTGAAAACGGGGCTTGTTATAGATCTGTGTCAATCAACCTTAACTGATATAATAGTACAGAATCTTGACATAAGTTTTTAAATGTCCCTATTCTTAAGAGGTTTACTGTCTAAGTGGGGAAAATAGACATAAGTACCTATATAAATAATTTGGGGCCTGGAAAGATAGATCAGCAAGATGGACCTGTCACTAAACCTGACAGTTCTGAGTCCAATCTTCAGGACCCATATGGTAGAAGGAGAGCCCTAACTCCAAGTTGTTCTCTGATCTCCATGTGCATTCAGTGAGACACACACACATACATACATACTGCACACACACCACAAACACACATACACATACCATACACACCACATACAAATACATACACCACATACTAAGAAGATACTTTTAAAATTGTGTTGCAAGTTAGTATGAATGTTGAGTCAGATATAGAACTTTAAACTCATGGAGATAATTAGATAGTAGAATGTTAAAGTCAAGTACCAAATACATATGGACTGAACATTGGGAATGTATGCTAAGCCATATAACCCTCATAACTGTGGCCTAATTACCTCTGTTGTTTTGTATTGTATTTATTATTATAAGAGAAAGAGCCATTTGTTGGACTGAAAGGGGAAACTGTAGGGGGAAATAAGATATACCTTAAACTTAAAAGAAAAAAAAAAGGGAAGAGGATGGGGGATGAGGGTGGTAGGGTGGGACTGGAGGGGGGAATAGGGAGGGGACTGCGATTGAGATGTAACTTGAAGAAATAAAAAATAAAGGAAAAAAATTAAAAAAACAAATATATACACCACATACACACACATACACACGATACACAAATGTACACACTACATATACACATCACACACATGCACACACACCATATACACACATATATCCACCACACACACATACACACTACATACAAATTATAATATTGCATCCATTAAGTGACTCTTAATAGGAAAGAATTTGACAACAAAAAATGAAAATTCATTCAGGGGAGTTAGATTAAAAAATATTGGCATGAAGAGCTAAAATTCTCTAACAAGCAATTGCAGTCTAATGAGAGACTCAAACAAGAACTGGTAAGGTCATAGAAACCAAGAGACAAGGCCACTCCTTTTCTGCGACCGACGCCAGAAGCTCTCATGTTTGGTTTTTCCTGCAGTCTGCTCCATTTTCCTCCCTGTTCTGAAGATCAGATCTCATACTGCACATGACCACATTAGCTTTGAAGATCTTAGGACCTTTACCACATAGCCAGTTAATCCTGTCTGTCTCTATATCAACCCCTTGGAAAGAGAATCTGATGGGTCTCATCCCTAGTCTAAGGACAGATACTTTTGAAAGGAGGTATGATGGTGAGGAGGAAATCATTTCCTATCCAGTACAGTAACTTCTCAGTAAGACTGGAAGGAAAACATAAGAGTAGAGCCTCTCCAAGCACACAGATTGTCATATTCACAGATATGGTTAGAGAAAATCACCCCACATTGACAGAGAGAGAGAGAGAGAGAGAGAGAGAGAGAGAGAGACCTATATAAAGATCCATGGCCAGAAAACAACTCATAAAGCTAGAAGGTAGCCAGGGACAAAGGACAAGATAAATTTTACTGTCTGCTCAGGGGTACACTTTTACCATAGAGCTGATGAAGGGTGTGTTTAAGCAGATGACAGTGGAAAACAGACCTGAACTTTAGACAGAAAACCCCAAACAGCAGCATGAAAAGTAAGGAGGCCAGCCTGTAGAAGTCTCTACAACAGGCCAGGCACAGATGCTGCAGTCTCTAAATGAGACACAATGAAGAGGCTGTGTCTGCGGAGGAAGGGGAGGATTCAAGGATATTAAAAAGGATGGCCAAGTGGTCTATGTCTGCATTCAGGAATGTTAGCAAAGCAAACTCTAACATGAAATGGGAATGTTCAGAAATTCAAAGGTCGAACTTTGGAATGGAGAAAGGAAGCTAAACCCAGGGCAGGTGGCAGCGGAGAGGTGTTCTCGCTGTGGGAAGAATTCACTAGAAGGGGTGACTATGCTCAATATAGTGTGACTTCTGCCCGGTTTCTTTATGGTCTCTGAATATCTTAACCCAAGCAAATAATGGTAAATGGGGCATAAGCACAAGGGGCAACACAATAATTAATGCCTTAATTAGTCATTAAGCCGTAAACAAAGGCGTACTCCACCTGCCCTGTCACTGTATCAAACTGTCCATCAACTTAACCAGTTTCAGGAAAGGATAAGAATTCATCCCTCATAACACCTTTCCTTGTGGATGCTGGACTTAATTTGATTACGTATTTAGTTAGAAATGTCCGCAGTGTCGTTTTTCTTTCACTTCGAAGAATAAACAGTAAAAATGAAAACTGGGAACGTCTCAGATGACTCTGTGACTTTGAAGCCTCATATCTGAGTATACACTTTCTTGAAGCCTCATATCTG
>CAJQZJ010032984.1:1147445-1200464 GCA_907164525.1 Lophiomys imhausi | reverse complement strand
AATCAAGTCTGTATACAAAGAGTGGTAACTAAGATCAGATGCTAAAAGTACACAAATAATAACAACATCCTGTTTTTAATTGATTTAATGGAGTGGTGTTTTGTTTTGTTTTCCTCATAGGAGAGATTCTACACTCCTTTTCATTGTTATAAACATCTCCACTCAAAGGACTAATCAAGTATCAATGTTTCCAGCAAGAGCTGGAACCCCAAAGCTAGAAGCCCAAAGAATTCCCCGTCTGCAAAAACTTGAGGTGCCTCTACCTTTCTGAAGGGAACGTTCTCGGGTCTGGATGAAGTCACCGACATGTCTCTTGTCTTTTTGAAGAAACAAATGTCAGTGCGACCTATTAAAGTCAACCCCGAGCCAGGTAGCAACAATGAGCTAGGGATTAGCATTGACAGCTCCCTTAATGTGATTCTTTTGGACAGGGATTAATTTAATGTGTTGCTGTCAAATGAAACAAAAAACGAGATGGATTTACTAATGACTCTATTCCATAGCACACACTTTTCCACTCCTGATCTATGTCAGAATGAAGCTGACAGCAAGAGAAAATATTTTTTTTTTAATAAAAAGGAGGAAGCTATTCCCTTCTTGACAAACTTTGAAAAAGGAGGTTGTGATGGGCTCCAAGAGCCGGGTGAGCTTAAGGAACCCGGACCTGGTGACCTTTCCTGGCTTGAGCGCAAATTTGCAAGATGACCTTAACTTCCCAAGATCTCAATTATCTTCCATGTCAACGTACAAGGCTGAATTAAAGGGCTTCTAAACTTCTTAACTCTAAATTGCTGATCTCTAGAAGAGGGGATCCAGCCCACGAACACCAGCCTAGTCCCACAGACAACTCTGTCGAGGCTGTGACAGAGAGGGGGCGAGTCAAAGAGCGTTGATCTCTTGGGGGGGAGGAGGTGGAGACGACCGGTTTGCCAAGTCGAACGCTAAAGCCTCCTTAAAATAGTTGGGATTTCTCTTTGTTCTCCCTAACAAAGAAACTTTAATTCGCACTTCTCTGCGAAGAAAGACAATTCAGACAGGCCGTTTTCGGGTGAAAGGTGTCTCGACAATTAATAATCATTAAATACTCACTGAGGATTGGCAGGAGCTATTCACTGAACGGGGTGCTTATCACTAAGAAAGCATCGATTTACAGTATAGAGTGGGCACTGTTCTTCCTTGAGAATGCTTTGCGTTTACTTCCTGCAAGGCACACACGCCCCGAGTCTGATGCGCTCCTGTGTGTGTGTTCATGGCAGTTAGCCTAAGATTTGTAAATCTCCCTGGGCTCGGGTCTCAGCGGGCACCCTGGCATCTTCCGAGCTGGAGATTTTGTTGTAGGATGCCTGTGCCCCAGGACTGGGGGCTAGCTGGGTACCAGCCGGCAGCCCCCCAGCCACACCCCCCAGGACTGAAGATGTGTTCCCCGGTACCCGGGCGGGCGCGGTCCATGGGCGCGGATCTCCATGCAGTCTCTGCTTCTGCTCCGGGACCCGGGCTCTCTGCAGGGAGCGAATGCTCCTGTCCCTGCAGCCCCTCCAGAGCTGGGGCCCCGCTGCAGAGTCCTGCACCCCGCGGGCGGCGGGCAGTGACCCAGAACTTCCCAGCCCTGCGGGTTGCGCTGGCCTTCGCCTGGCTTCCCCTCCACATCCTTCTACTGCAAGCCGCCACCTTGTCTCTTCCCTGGCTTTCGCTATTGATTACTGACTCTGATTTTGTCTCCCCAGCCTCTCCTTTTCTTCCTCCTTTTCCTCCCCTATCATGGCCAACAGATTCGTCAGAATTCTTCTTCCTACCCCAAGACCCTGCACTCCTCAGTCCCCCAGGGCTCTGCTCTGCAGGCCACCCACAAAGCAGCAGCCAGGAAGGAAGGCTTACTGTGCCCAGCTGACTTACTCTTGGCCCCTCGCTCTGCCCCAGAGCTGCAGACACTAGACTAGACCAGCCTTATCTCCTTGTCCCCAGCACCGGAGGCCACCTTTATATATCCACATAGGCCAGTGGTCTGCCAGTGGAATGGAACTCAGCTCGCCCTGGATCTTGACACTGAAAACAAATTTATATAGACGTTTACATTCGAATGCAAGGATTTAAAAACCAAAAAATAAATAAAAACAAAAACAAAAAACCACCTAGAGTAAGCCAAAGAATACTTTGTTATATAAATATATATAAATGCACACATAGGTATACAGCATAAAAGCTACTTAAAAATAAATGAAGGTATGTTCTTTCATTTTTACCTATAGAAAGAAGACACAGATCAACTGAAACATAAAAACTGGCTAGAAAAGAAAAAAAAAATCACACACTACAAAACTGGATTATCTCAAGGCAATTAGCTGGCATTCGTGCTTATTTCCGGAAACATTTTAAAGATTCCTTATATACGTTATTCCTTCATAATAGACTGGTAGTTACACCATCATATTATATAAAGCACAAAGTATAAATAAAACGCCATAAACCATAACCAAAGTTGGTATGAAGGCTTTATTTTAAAAGCAAAGGAAAAAATGGGGGACTCAGGTAAAGAAGGCTAAACAGAGAAAATGAAGTTGCTTGCAAGTTACCTAAAACTTGTATCAAGTTTCCTTTGAAATTATTTCTCATTTTTATGAGAATCTAATTGAGGATCACCAGAAAAACGGTGGGGGAAGGAAGGAAAGAAATACCAGTTGGATGCTCCTTTGCTTGAAAGACTAAAAGAACCACAGTGCCACCTTATGGAAAAAAAGAGATTTCTTTTTCTTCCTCAACATTATGGTTTGTCTTTTTTTTTTCCCCCTGTAGATGAGAGATATTAAGCCACCTAAAAGACAGGTACAAATTTATGTAGATAAATAGTAGTATTTTTCTGTTATTTTAAATACACTAATATGTTTATATATAAATTTTTTAAATTATAACAAGTCAAACATAACAATATGTTGAATTGAGAAATGTTCTAATGGAATAAATAATCTGAAATTTCAAGTGTTTGCTAAAACAGTGAATATAAAATTGAATTTGTGCCCTAAAATAATGATTCTTGACAGGTTTCACTATTAAATATTTAATCCTTTTAAAGAAAATGCAGTTTCTTTGTTCAGTTGCTTGCATCTGGAAAAGGCATATTCTTAGATAAATATAAAGCAACTTTACTTTTAAGAGCAGTTTGTCTAGTTATAAATAAGAAAGTTAGAATAACAATTTATAGGACCTACAAACATCACCTTAACAAAAGTTCTAGTTATCTAGATATAAAGAGGGTGCAGACAGTATGTTTGAACATTAGGACGTGAAACTGTGAGACTCCAAAGCTAAGACCTGAAACCTAAAAGCCGCCCTTTCCTCTGTGCAGCTGGAAACACCTGACATGGTGTGAGTGCTTCTACCCAAAGGCCTTCTTCAAGGCAAGACGGAATTCAGGGGCTACCTCTAGGCACTCTTTATTCTTTGTATTTCAAAATCACAGAACTGGTATATCCCTCTGAGCTTCAGGAAGGACTAAATCAAAGACATCCCAGGAAGAGACCAGTGTATATCAAACTGCGTTCAGCGGAGCCCGAGGGGCTGCGAAAATATTACAAGGGAAAGGGAGACACAGAGAGACTCCCTCACTCCCATCTCAGCAAGCAGGCACTGGGCTGGCTTCACCGCCTTCATGTACAGGAATTCTACCTAAGACTGTATGCAAACTACAGAGTCCATGCTACAAAAAGATTGAAAAATCACCAAATTAGCTTACCTACTTTATAAGTCTAACAAAGAATTACTCAAAAAAAAAAAATTCTGGAAGCTTCCCACAAGTTTATTAACTATGTGCTTGCTGAGCAATCACACGTCCATATAAAATGTCCTTTCGTCCTTTAAAAATATTAATTATAAAATGTAGACAGATTGAAAATTTTTTTAAAAATGTATTAAGTGGAGACTCTGAAGACTCCCTATCTGAGAACCCCAATCCATTCAGTCCTGGAGGACACCGACATGGTTGCATTTTGACTTGTACCTCCCACTTTTTCTCACACAAAAACACAGATTCATATACAAACAGCAAAACTCCTGGAAGACAAGATTATGTACATTACTTCCTCAATTACATAAGAACATCTTTCTAATGCTCATTCCTTGCAAACCTCCATAGTAAACAGAGCACAGGTGTACACTACTCCTTTGATCTCGTTTGTGCTATTCAGTATTTAGGATTTTTTTCCTACTATTCTTATATTTGTCCTTTCCACTATCTAAAACATAGTCCCTAATTTTCTTGTCTGGTCAATGTTTAAACAAATGTTTTCGTTTTTATGTTACTTCCCCCAGAGAAACCACACTATCAATTGTATGGGCTTTTATTTGTTTTATTTTGTTTGGAGATCTCACTGTATAGCCCAGGCTTGCCTAAAATTTATAGCAATCTTCCTCCGTCAGCCTCCACGTGCTGGGACTATAGATGTTGGGCACCTTGACTAACTGCCATCAATTTAAGAAGCAAAAATTTCAAAAGTTTAATACCACATTTCTCAACACATTTTTCTCTCATGTGTTTAAAATATAAATAACCGGATGCCTTTACAATAGCCCTAAATTAACTTCTTCACAAGAAATAAAGTAAACCTACATACAATTTTAGGTATTCTAGTTTCACAAGAAAAAAATTACACATTGTTGTTTTGAAGAACTACTTGGCCATCAATATTTAAAATATATCTATCTTTCAATCAAACACCAAAGTAGCTTTTTTTATTACATTTCTTTACTTATTTACTTTGTATATGAGATAGGAAGGGCATTAGGAACCACTGTGTGAGTCTGGGTGTCAAACTCATGTCATCAGGCTTGATGGGCAGCATCTTCCACGGAGCCACCTCGCATGCCCTTGGGTAGCTTTTCATTGGGAACATTGACATGAGTTCATTGCTTCATTCAACACATTTACTGACTACTCTTAGGATCCAGTCATTTTAGAAGCTTCTTATAGAAGAGTGGGTAGAAGAAACCTACCAGAGCTTCTAGGAGTGGGCTAAAGCCACACAGGAGAAACATCCGCATGTCATCACAAACTGTGATAAATAGAAATAAGAAAAGTACAAGTTATTTAAACACTGGGTTTTCTCTTCAAAGAGTTACAACGTCATTATATCTTTCAGCATACTTTGGAGTCTTGAGTGAAATATTTCTGAAACATCTTACATACAGGCACCTACCTTTTCTCTTTCTTTTCCTTTCTTTCAATGTACCTGAACAGACAAACTACCTAAGTCAGATGAACCTTTGAAAATGACAATACTCTCAGCTTATTTTAGTCTTTCCTCAAATTTTATTGTTAGAATATTATTAAGACATTTAATTATTTTTATCCTACTGGTTCTCTTTACTTTTCTATTATGAGTTCTTTTATTTTTTTCAAGTAAGGATAAAAGATAATAAGTTATCCAAATATATAAATAAATGCTACTCCTCAGATAAAACCACAAACATAAGTGAAGCTAAACTTTTGGTTGGCCATCAATTCCAACTCAGCATTATTTCAAAATCACAGTTAATAATATGGTTTAGAAGAATTCAAATTCAGTATACAAAGGCATTTTCTGTGTCTATGTTTACTACACTTAAGTCTATACTGAAAAGGTATATATGACATTCACCAGTTAAAACTGCTTCCATTGTATTGGAGGAGTAAGAACTAAATAAAACATATGACTCATGTCAATGGGTGGAGAATAAGTTGTAAAAAGAATAAGCCAAGTGTGGGCACACAGAAAATCCAGACATGTCTGAGCATGTCTAGAACACAACTACAACTCACCCACCAAAAGTTCTATTTATAGGAGAGACCAAAGGCACTCCAGGAAAATTACTCATCTTCAGACAGAGGGTTTCAAGTTAACAGTTCAACGGAAAGAACTGTAATGAGGCAGGGCCAGCGCAGGGGGGGGGTGATTTGAGCTGTGTTAATAAGGTCAGCAGTATATCAGTACCTTGCTTGACCATCATCAAAATGCTTCTTCATGCAACAGATGCGAACAAATACAGAGACTCCCCCGACCCAGACAATGGGCAGAGAATGAGAGACCTTGGAACACTCAGCCCCAATAGGATGTTTCCATCAGATCCCTCCCCTCAGGGTTCAGGGAGCCTTACAGAAGAGAAGGAAGAAAGAGTATAAGACCCAGAAGGGGTGCAGGACAGCAAGAAGGCAAGGCCCTCTAAATCAACAGTATTTACACACATATGAACCCACAGAGACTGAAGCAGAATGCACAGGGCCTACACCAGTCTGCACCAAATAAAGTCCTAAAGCTGAAATGGACACATGCCCCTATTCCTAACTCCAAATTAATCTCCAATTGATAATCACTTTCAAGCGAAAATGTAGTTTTCTCCAAAGGAGCCTTCCTGGGGAAACAAACTACTCTTAAGGGTAGGCTGCATGCCCAGCAGTAGATGGTCAATACAAAATGAACCCAACAACAGCTTTGGAGTTTCATAGTATCATAATGAATTTTTCTTTTTTCTTTTTAAATTCTTTTTAATTTTTATTTATATATGTTTTCTCTCTTTTCACCCTTTGCATATAATTATGGCTTCCAGTTTAGTGTCTTTATAGGATTCCTGAGTTTGAGAATGGGAGGTCTCTGTATCTATATGTTTCTTGTGCCTTTTCTTGGGCTCTTTTCCTTCTGTTTGTTTGGTCCTATTCTGATGTGTTAGTTTTTGTTTCATCTTATTATATTTTATTTTATTATTATCCCTTAGAAGTCTGTTTGTTTTCTAATGAGAGAAATAAAGGACATAGATCTAGATGTGAGAAGAGGTGGGGAAGGCACTGGACGAAGAGGGATGGGAAGCCATAACCAGGATATATTATGTGAGAGAGAGAAAACTGTTTTCAATAAAAGGAAAAACAAACAAACAAAAAGAAGACTGAAGGAATCATAAATAAATAAGATCATGCAAGAATATGGAGAGGTTCACAAAGCACTGGTAAGAATTTCAGAGGCCAGAATGATCTTGGAGGAGGCAGAGGAGATAATAACCAAGGAAGTTATGCCTTGTTTCTGTTAGCATCATCTAGGTACAGTTCTGTTTTTATTCTGTACCTGGTGTAAGCAGAGAAACCAAGCTAGACAACATAACACCCTAGCTGAAAATGACTATGAAGGTGACACCAGCTTTCTCATGCTAAATCCTTTCTTTAAGGTTTGAGTTTCAATTTTTGAAGCAGACATTTTTTTTCTACATGAATAATGAGAATAACAAATAACTGCTGAAGAAACATTATTTTGAAGTTTATCAGCTAATATAAATCAGTAGCTTGAAACTTGTCAGAAGAAACAAAACAGAATGAAACACAGGATCACCCTGGGCTCTGGAGACTATTATTACAAAAGGGTTAACCAGAACAAAGTACAGAAGAGTTCACTGGGATGACAGATGACATTTGTATCATGATACTTGGGATGCATACTAAATACTTTATGTTGTGATATGTCAATATAAATATATATTTATATTTAATACAATACTATATATTTTACTTTATACAAATGCTTTATATATAAATACTTTATATCGTGATACTTGGTATGTATACTAAATACTTTATGTTGTGATATGTCAATATAAATATATTTATATTTAATACAATACTATATATTTTACTTTATATAAGTACTTTATATGTAAATACATTATATTGTGATACCTGGTATATACACTAAGTATCTGAACATTCATTACATGTAAATTATATGTAAAAATATTGACTTTTTGATAATTATATGAATTCTGAAGAATTAAGGAATACATACCAATTCACACAAAAATAACTGCACAATAACTACATAAAACTACAGTTTAAGGCAGGCACCAACCAGAAGGCTGAGGTAGGAGAGTTACATGAACCAAGAAACCTGGATCTAGTTCTTAGGAACATTTCAAAACCCCAGTTTTAAAAACAAATGAAGATGCAGTCATGGGTAAATAAAAGATATAAGAAATGAGTAGAGACAGGATAAAATAGGCTCGAAATGTTAATGAGAGGATCTAAGTGGAAGAGGTCTGGTTGTACAGAGTAAAACAAAATGAAGCCTAGTTATATTTGAAATTTTTCAAAATAAGATATTGGGGAGGAAAATTAATTTCTTAATTCTAAGAAGGTTTGAAATATAAAAGGAACAAAGTATGCAGTATTGGCAGAACAGTTTATATCCATTTAAAACTGAACCCAGAACGGGAAATATGGGTCAGAATGTCAGAAAATCTCACTACAGCTGACTTTCGTACTCTATACAGCTCCTTATATTGATTCTTCACCTCCAGGTCAGTCTCACTGAGGCTTCCAGCCATTCTGTAGGCGACACAGTCGCTATGCAAGCAGATACAGCTTTTCACTATATAACTCCACCAACTCACATTCCATTTCAAACAGGCGTGTGTTCTTGGTCTCACTGTTCCCTCTTACATTGTTGGCTGGAGCCTGTTCTGTGCACACTCAGGTCTGGGATTCAGTATACCAATGAGAACTATGGGGAAATGGCTCATTTTCCATTCTAGCTCTAGGAAGTGCTAGTTTTAAGGGCAGTGTTTCTGTTTTGGTTCCTGTTATCTCATCAGGTCCCTGCAGTCACTTTCCAACTTTGGTGCTTGAAGCACAACCTACTACATAAATAGATGATGACTGATGTATCAGCATAACCCTAGGTTGGGCATCAAAACAAGAAGGCTAGAAAGGGTCTTGGACATAGAAAGCCCAAGACTAATAAAAAGGGTTGAGAGAGTTGAGACAGCTTCTAAAGACTCTGAGGCCAAGCCAAATATTTATGCAACAATTATATCTGTCCCTACAACATCCTAGGCGTTATGCCAGACACTGATAATTTAGTGATGAAAAGAGCAAATAATAGTCTCTGACCTCACGGGCATTTCATGATGATAAAGGTGGTAAATGTACAATAAAATGCAAGCACAGACATATATAGCAATGTGTTATAAACACTATGGGAAACAGGGTTCTTGAAAAGAATATTACGGGGCCCCACTTTGGATGGGAAGGATAGGAAACACCACTCTGAAGAAGCACCATTTGAGCTGTGACCACACTAAGGAAAGCACAGAGTGAGAAGCAGGAGAAAGTTAGTGGAGACAGAAGATGCAAATACTTCTGAGACAGAGTAGTGTTAAAGGAAGGGAAACAAGCCAGTTTGACCAGTATAAACCAGGGATGCAAATCCCAAAGTCAGAGTTGGACAAGTAGGCATGAATCAGATCTGATACAGCTCTGGTTAGGTGTTATGGATTTTACATTTCAAGTTCAATGAAATATCACTGAAGGATTTTAGGTAGTGAAATTGAGTCTTCTGAGTGCTGCCTGGCCCAGAATATGGGTATCATGCCTTCCACAAAATATATCTACAAGAATGTTAGTTTTCAGAGCTCCAGTTGTTTTTCTGTGTTGCTCACACTGTTCCACATGTTAGCAGGAGCTCAGTATATATGCAGTGAATGAACAGTCTATATCTCCAAAGAAAACAACTGTCCTCTGTGACTGTAGGCTTAGCTAATGCTTACACTTTCCTAGCTGCACTTTCATGTAAGTATCTAAGTGGGGATTCAACAGCATAGGGCACTTTTTCTTCGCAGCAAGGAAAAGTGTAACTTCCTCACATGTGAGTTAAGGGCCAGAAGGTTCTTAAAATAGAAGTCCTCTTCTATAGAAAGTCTTGAGGAGGAAGAGACTATAAAGAGTAGCACAATCACTGTAAGACTGTTAGGAGACCGTGAAAGAAAGAAAGCTATTAAGGGGCTATATTGCTAATTTTATACCACATTGGCAGGATATGGAAAGAACCAACTTTAGGGGGAGTGATTTGGGTTCACAATTTCAGAGGGTTTCAGTTCACCACGGTGTGTAAGGCATGGCAGAGTTCATGACAAGAGTGTGTTGGGGAGGGTTCTCACATCATGGAAGTCCAAAAAAACAGAGAGTAGAACCAGGGGTCAAGCTAAAACCTTTAAGGTCCTCTCCTAGTGACAAACTTTCAGCAGCAAGGTCCCACCTTCTAAAAGTTCCATAGTTCCCAACAATAGTGCCACCAGCTGAAAGGAACAAGTGTTGAAAGCATGGGTGTAGGTGTGGTGGAAATTGTAGAGGCCTAACATAATAGGATAGTTTTGGTAGAGCAGTTAGAACTTAAAGGTTCAAATGAAAGCTGGAAGCTCATGGGTCAAGATCAGTTGCCACCTTTACAGGGAGCTAGGATTCAGTTCCCAAAACTCACACAGTGGCTCACAACTATCTGTAACACCAGTTCTAAGAGGTCTGATCCCCTCTGCAAACTCCAGTGGGCATCAGGCCTGAACATGGTGTTAGACAAAATACTCAGCCACGTGAAATAAATACAAAACAATTTAAAACTCAGTTCAATACTCAAATAAGAGCATAGAACTAGCACCCCTAGCACCACTGGACCCATGTGCTCGGGCTTTGGTGCTAGGATTCTTTCTCTATCCATGAACAAACGCCCTTTACAAGCTTTGTTTTCTGCCAAGCTCTTCCCAAGTACTCACAAAGATGATTATCAGTGGCACCAGATAGACAGATTCCTAGAGATTATAGCAGGAATAAAATGCCTTTCCCCAGAGTTCTAGCCAAAGCCTACCAGCTTTGATGGTCTTGCCTCAGTTTACACCAGGGCTTCTTGAACTTTTTCTTCTCACAACCTCTTTTCACCTGAGAAATTTTTTATGTGACCAGTTATACAGTAAATATAATCCAGATTTAAAATTTTACTGATAATGAACCATAAATTTATCCTAAAATAACTCTTTGATATATATGAAATTTTACTATTTATTATAAATGAAGGCAATTGCTTATTTTTACACAAAGAATTTAATCTTGTCTGACTATCTGACACCACTGAGCCATCTCTCCAACTCCCAAAGAATTTTTTTTTAAAGGATACACTATATGAATCCAACATTTCAACACCTACCAAAACTGCTTGGTCAATGCTAAGAACCCTGCTTTGCACACACATGCCACAGATAGCAGAAATATTGTTACGGCCATGTCAACAGTTGTTAGAAGTTTTGTTCTAATCTCAAGCCAAAATCCACTTAGTGACTGCTTATGAAAGTCAACCCAGCAATGGAATTACCAACTTTTAAAATCAGACATTTCAACATAATACAGTCCAAAGGTACATCAGTTTGGTCCTTACATGAAGAAGGACAGTGGTAGGAAAATATTAAGTCTCCGTTTCCTAGAATTATGTCACCGTGTTTCTATCAAAACACAAAATGTACAGTAAAAACACTGCAATTCTTTCAGGCATCACTCATTGGTGTTTCATGGCATGCTGGCATGTGCTGTGCAATATGTGCATGTTATATGTTCACAACCAAGCCTAAGTAAAGTTGCACATTCAACAAGGGGACAGTGCTGCCGCTATTGTCTGTCTTGGATTTCTCTAGGCTTTTGAGTTTGAACTAAATTACAGTTATTGTGCACTGAGAAATCTTTCACTCTGCCTAAACTTTTTGCTGCCCCCACAATCAACTATGAATCACTAGGGTAATGACTCACAGTTTAAGAAACTGGATTATATGTGCACCTCTGAACAATCAGCAAAGAAATAATGGCAGACACATACTACTTCCTGCCTTGATCACTCTCAGATGACTGCCACAGAAGGGAAGGGCAGCAACCCTCTCCTGACACTCAAGCAATGAAATGGTTACAATGAGCTTACAACGGTATCATCCAATACAAGTTAGTAAAAATACTGGGGCTTGGGGATGGAAAGAGAGTTCATCAGTTAAGAGCACTGGTTGCTTTTCCAGAGGACCAAAGTTCTATTTCCAGCACTGACATACTAGCTTACAACCATCTGTAACTCCAATTCCAGAAGATCCAACACCCTGGTCTGGCCTCCTTCAAAGCCAGATACACAGTGGTGCACAGACATACATGCAGGTAAAACATTCACACACATAAAATAAAACTTTTAAATAAAAAATTAAAGAAAAATTCTAGGGTCTGTAGATGCCTCAGAGGTTAAGAGTGAATACTGCTCTTCAAGAGGACCTCACTCCAGTTCCCAGCATCTCACAACTGCACGGAACTCCAGCTCCAGGGAATCTTATGCACGCTTCTGGTCTCCATGGACACCTGTCCTCACATTCACATACCCACACATAGACACAAATATATACCAATAATTATAAAAATTAAAATAAATCCTAGCAAGAATTATTAATCCTTGGGGCCAGCAAGATGACTCAAGTAAAAGCATTTTCCACTAAGCCTAATGAACTGATTCCCATCCCCAGAACCCACATATAGCAAGAGAGAACCAATTCCTACAGGCTGTCCCCTGACTTCCAAATAAATGTACACCATGGCAACACAAAATGAATAAATATATATAAATTTTTTATTTGTCCTTTGAACTTAATCAAAAGCTAAGAAATTCCTCCAAGTAAATATGACTGACTCAAATATGAAACATTAAGAAATGCTGTTCTTGATGATATATTAGTAAGGTAATAAGACAAAATGTGAAACAAAATTCTACAATAAAAAGTCCTTCTTGTCTATATCCCATTTTTTCTCAAGTCTCCCCCCCCCCAAATAGGAAAGAAAGAAGGATACAGAAAAGAAAAAGAGAGAAATCCCTGGGTCTAACCTCCAAAACCTATTTAACAACTTGTAATCAGCTCCCCTAAATAACAACAAACATCTGTAACTCATCAAATGACCAAAGCGGGGGTGGGGGGGAGAATTCATCCACCTCATCTTCTGGGAATGGGATATTGCACTCTTAAAATTACTTTCTGCTGATTTGGGATGTAGGAAACCTGTTTAGGGCCCAAATAAGAATGGAAAAATGGTTAAGCAAATTAATAGTAACATTTGATACTCAGTCCTTTTGTGCTCAGCTATTTAAATGTCCTAAGAAGCTTGCAGTCAAAGGCAGAAATTTAGGGCTTTACTGAAGTCCTGGCTGGAACAGTCTGTGGGGCTGAACCATCTTAGTTAGCCATTTTGAGTTGTTCTTGTAGATTTTTGAGGAAACAGCTATTGAGGGAGTCTGTGAGGCTGGCTCATCTGGGCTACTTATCTTCTTTGGTGTCTGATCCCCTTTCCTCAGAAGTTTCAGTTGTCCAGTTGTCCCTGGACTCCTTAGATAAATGCTTTTAATCTCCTGGAAAGATAATAACAGAGCCCTGCCCTAATCCTAATTCTGGGGCACGACTTTTTTTTTGGGGGGGGGAGAGAAACAGGCAATATCTTTCCTAGAGCAAATTTGGTTATTTGACAATATAAAAAGTATTACCTTTCAATTGAGATTTTAAAATTTTCTTTTGATATTTTGAAACTAAACATACCTTTAAGTGTATATATTTTGAGATTACAAAGGACAATTCACTTTGAATTTCATCCTACCTTATGCAAGTAGCTTTTAAACATAAACCACTGCAAATCCTATGTGCCTCCCTCTGCTTCCAAGTATTGGGATCAAAGGCATATGCCTCCCAATTGTTGAAATTAAAGGTGTGCACCTCCACCCCTGAATCTAGGTTTTTCCCCATTTGGAATTTCCTCTGTGTCAGGCTGGCCTTGAACTCAGAGATCTGCATGTTTCTGTCTCCAGTGTGTTGGGATTAAGGGTGTATGCCTCTCAAGTGATGGGATTAAGGGTGTGCACCATCATCACCCAAAGTCATATAAGTGGACATAGCAGACATGCAATCAGCTGCATGTTTTTCATTATGGAAAAGCATAACAGAGAAAGTGTATTTCCACCCTGAGCTTCCAGAGCAAAGCATAGGGAAGCAAACACAGTAAGCAAAACCCAGAGCCCCTTCTTAACAGCTGTACCACTAGTGTTTTCTAGCTTGACTCAAGCTAGGGTCATATGGGAAGAGGGTACTTCAGTTGAGAAAACACTTCCTCAAACTTGCTTGTAGACAAGTCTGCTGGGCATTTTATCGATTAATGATTGATATAGGAGGATCCAGCCCATGGTAGGTGGTACCATTCCAGGCAGGTGATCCTGGAGTTATATAAGAAAGCAGGCTCAACAAGTCATCAGCAGAGAGCTAGTGGACAGAACTCCTCCATGGGATCTGCTTCAGTTCCTGTCTTTGGGTTCCTGCCTTGACTTGCCACCATAATAGACTTATAGGCTGTAAGTGGAAATAAATCCTTTCCTCTTCAAGTTGCTTTCTGGTTGTGGTGTTTCATCACAGCAATAGAAACTTAACCAAGACAACTAGTAAGGTTTAAAACCTATGTTGCAAGAACATATTTTTTCAAGAATATCATGTAAATATATCTGGCTACAGCGAAATCAGCTCAAACTTAAACTTCCATAAAGGCAGAGATTTTAAAACTAAGCAATCATTACTCTGTCACTGTTGTGTATCTAAAGGCTAATAAAGTACCTGCTACATTACAGTCATTCAGTATGTTTTGTTCAAACAAGAATAGCACACATAAATCACTTCATTCAGTTCTTTTTGAGTCAGTTTTGCTGTGTTCAGACTGAGATGCAGGGTGTTCTGCAGCTATGGTTGGCCTTTAGCTCTCAATCCTTCTGCTTCAGTCTCCTGATTGCCAGGAATAGACCAGTGTACCACCACTCCCAATATTTAACTATCTAGAACTGATGTTTTGGGGGAGGTTTAGTTATTTCAAAGTAAAATCAACCAATCAAACACAAAATTCACACAAATGTGAACTATGTGCATGTGATTTTTATATACCAATGTTTATTTACCAACAATCTGAAATCTAATACATTTAGTCATGTAGCGAGGCATGTAAGTTTCCAGGACTGAAAGAGAAACAACATTCCTTCCCACCATCCATATCTGATAGAATGGTACTGATACAACCAATTTCCTACCTGGATTATTTGTATAATACAAAATTCCTAGATATTTTTCCTAGAAACAATCCCTAAGACAAGGATTGCAGAAAAATAAAGACAGCCAGTACAGGAAGAACTGTTAAGCCAACTACTCCACAAGACATAAAGAAGCTGTAAAATTATTCTGGCAAAGTGAATATCTTGGGAGTTCTTCAGATTTCTATGCCACAGGTCCCTGGATTAAAGCCCATCATGTGTTTCCATGCCCTGCCTATACCATGTGGAAAAAGTGGATTTTGGTAACACAAAGATAATACCCCAACAAATATGCAGTTGGTGGCTGTCTTAGTTAGGGTTTCTATTGCTGTGTTAAACACCATGACCAAGACAACTTGGGAGGAAAGGGTTTATTTCAGCTTAAACTTCTAGATGACAGTCCATCACTGAGGGAAATCAAGGCAGGAACTCAAACAGAGCAAGAACCTGGAGGCAGGAGCTGATGTAGAGACCGTGGAGGGGTGCTGTCTCTTTGGCTTGTTCCCATGGCTTGCTTTCTATGCTTTCTTATAGAACCCAGGACTCCCAGGCCAGGGGTGCCCACAACAGGCTGGGCCCTTCCCCACCAATCATTAACTAAGAAAGTGCTCTACAGACTAGCCCATAGCCCGATCTTATGGAGGAAGTTTCTTAATCGAGGTTCCCTTCCCTCAGGTGACTATAGTTTGTCAAGTTGATATAAATGTAGCCAGCACACTGGCCTAGAAAGTCAAACCAACATGTAGAAATAATAGCACAATCTGTGAATATAAGGATTGAACACTTGGTTGTTTCCTAGAGCAGATAAATAATGACAATTGACATGTCATTATGTCAGGGGAAGATGTCTTAAAGTAAAACAAGAAAGCATGAGAAAATACAACTGTTAACTTCTTTGTAGCCCCAGGCTAAACAGCTCCTGCTTCAGCTCCTCTATAGTAGCTACTACCATGTCCATATAGTGAATGATACTTGATTATGAATAAATTAATTAGGACTGAGCTGTCCAGAAACAGACACATCAGAACAGCCAGCAAACGCCTTGAGCTCTGCATAGAAAGCTTATTAAAATCATTTTGGTGAAGTAGCTTTGATATAGGACTTTTCTCTATAAGAGACAGTCACAAACTTCCATTTTTAGCCATAAGGGATCAAGGATAAAAATAATAGCTTAATTTGACAAAATCCAACACCAATTCATGTTAAAAGTCTTGGAGAGATCAGACATACAAGGACCATACCTAAACATAAGAAAGGAAATTTACAGCAAGCCAATAGCCAACATCAAACTAAATGAGAGACACTTAAAGCATTTCCACTAAAATCGGGAACAAAGCTGCCCATTCTCTCCATATCTCTTCAACATAGTATGTGAAGTTCTAGTAGAGCAATAAGACAACTAAAGGAGATCAAGAGGATACACAGTGGAAAGGAAGAAATCAAATTATCCCTATTCAAAGATGATATGATAGTGTACATAAGTGACTCCAAAAAATTCCACCAGAGAACTTCCTACAGATAATAAGCTCCTTCAGCAAGGTGGCTGGATACAAGATTAATTCAAAAAATAAGTAGCCCTTTTTAACACAAAAGATAAATGGGCTGAGATAGAAACTAGTGGAACAACACCCTTCACAATAGCCACAAATAATATAAAATACCTGGTGATTGCTCTAACCAAACAAGTGAAAGACATATAGGACAAGAACTTCAAGTCCCTGAAAAAAGAAATTGAAGAAGATATCAGAAGATGGAAAGATCTCTCATGCTCATGGATAGGTAGGATTAACATAATAAAAATGGCCATCCTACCAAAAGCAATATACAGATTCAATGCAATTCCCATCAAAACATCAGCATACACACACACAAAAAAAAAAAAAAACAAAAGCAAATCAACACAATTCTTTACAGACCTTAAAAGAACAATTCTCAACTTCATATGGAAAAACAAAAGACCCAGAAGAGCCAAATCAATCCTGTACAATAAAAGATCATTTGGAGGTATGATTTCAAGCTGTACTACAGAGCAACAATAATAAAAACAGCATGGTACTGGCATAGAAACAGAGCAGTTGATGCATAGAATCAAATTGAAGACCTAGGAAAAAACCCATACACATACAGTCACTTAATTTTTGACAAAGAAGCCAAAACCATAAATGGAAAAAGGAAAGCATTTTAAACAAATGGTGCTGGTCTAACTGGATGTCAACGGGTAGAAGAATGCAAATAGAGTCATATTTATCACCCTGCACAAAACTTAAGTCTAAGTGGATCAAGAACCTCAAGATAAAACCAGACACACTAAATCTAATAGAAGAGAAAGTGGGGGAAAGGCTCGAACTCATTGGCACCAGTGACAACTTTCTGAACAGAACACCATAGCTCAGGCTCTAAGACCAATAATCTATAAATGGGACCTCATGAAACTGAAAAGCTTCTGTAAGGCAAAGGACACTGTAACTAGAACAAAATCAAAACCTACAAATTGGAAAAAGATTTTCACCAACCCCACATCTGACAGAGGGCTAGTATCTAAAATATATAAAGAACTCATGAAATTAAACACCAACAAACCAAATAATCCAATCAAAAAAATGAGGTACAGAACCAAACCAAGAATTCACAAAAGAGAAATCTCTAATGGCCAAGAGACACTTGAAGAAATGCTCAACATCCATAATCATCAGAGAAATGCAACTGAAGATGACTCTAAGATTCCATCTCACACCCATCAGAATGGCTAAGATCAAAGACTCAAGAACTAGCACATGCTGGGGTGAGGATGTGGAGGAAGAGGAACACTCTTCCTCTTGGTAGGCTTGCAAACTTGTACACCACTTTGGAAATCAATCTGGCAATATCTTAGAAAATTGGGAACCTCAAGACCCAGTCATACTGCTCCTGGGTGTATATCCAAAACATTCTCCACCAAACCACAAAGACATCGTCTCAACAATGTTCATAACAGCTTTATTGGTAATAGCCAGAAAATGGAAACAACCCAGATGTCCTTCAACCAATGAATGGATAAAAAAAGATACTGGCACATTTACGCAATGGAATACTACTCAGCTATCAGAAACAATTTGCAATCAAATAGATGGATCTAGAAAAGCTCATCCTAGGTGAGCTAACTCAGACTCAGAAAGATACACATGATATGTACTCTCTAAAAGTGGATATTAACCATATAGCACAAAACAACCACCCTACAACCCACAGACCCAGAGACAAGAACCTAGCATAACTATCCTATGAAAAACTCCACCTAGCAATGAGTCATGGACCCTGTTCTTTGTTAGTGAAACACCTTACCCTCAATGGGCTACTATATCAAGCCCCAGTACAAAAGAAGCTCTTAGCCCTCATGTGACTGATGAACTGAGGGGGTTTGATATGTGGGGGCTCCCCTCATCCAAGGAGATGAGGAAGACAGAGATGAAAAGAGGGAAGGAGGGAGGGAAGGACCAGGACGGGAGGAGGGAGCAGACTTTGATTGAGATGTAACTTGAAAAAATAAATTAAAAAAATAATAGCTTAACCATAAGTTTCCTTTAATACAAAGTTATACAGTCAATTAAAAATGTAAAGCAGAAAAGCCTCTTAAAGTTACAAAACAGAGGCATCTTTCTCTTGTCTGTTGAACCCTTCACATTCTTAGATTGAACAGTATCTCAAGGCTAAGGTGTCCATGCTGATTCCACATCCTGTTACAGATTGAACAGTATCTCTAGGCTAAGGTGTCCATGCTGATTCCACATCCTGTTACAGTCCTGCAGCTAAATTGTGCTGCTGCTTTCCAAAATCTTTCTTAGGTCAGTTCAATATGTTTCAATGAAGGAGCATTCTCCATTCTGATAGTATCTACTTCTCTACAAATTAAGTTAGAGACCTAGGATATAATATATTCTCCGTTTTCCAAAATGGATCAATCCCTGGCTTATTAAAGTTGATAATGAGTCCTATAGAAAAAGGCAGAAATTGATTCTTTGCAGCAGATTTATTTAAGCAACCTCATTAAGACCAAAGACAACTCTATTTTTGTTAGTTTAATAAAGATCATGTCAATTAAAATATGTTATTGTTTTTCTTTTAATGAAGATGGCTTATAGTGATTGATAAACCCTTGGATTCTGAATGTACCAGATGTAGAACTTATTGTGATTGATCAAGAATTGCTTAATTTAATCTCAAAATTAAGTTTGACTTTGGGCTGTGAGCGTCATCCCAGTTTTGATTAAGATAAGAACTTACTAACCTTAAGCAGTTGTCATTTATCATGAAGCCAGAAAGGTGTGTTTATTAGGATAGTCAAGAAATAGAAAGATTCCAAATTCTAAGATAAAATGAGTGATAGTATTTGTACACTCCAGTCTCCCCAGATTACCTAAGCCCACAGTTAGCATTGCATTGTGTAGTCCTTGTGGCAACCTTCATTTTCCCAAACATAACTGAATCTCACTAGAGATTACACTCATTAACATATTTCACTTTGCTTAGATTTCAGCTTTCCTTCTCCCTCAAACCAAAGCATCTCTCTACTTTATTCCACAAGTTTTAAGTATACTTGGTCGACTACATGAATGATCAGATAAGAAGAAATATTACAAGTAATTTGAAGTATAAATTATCCCCTAAAATAAATCAATATTAAGGTCTCCTGTTTTCCCCTAGGGAAGAATCATTCTCAAAATAAAATTCTTCAAACAGAAAAAGTTACAATCAGCCATCTACCTTTAAGACAACCCAATAAACCCCCAAAGAAATATCGTGTGATAGCTCAGTTGAAGACTAGAGCTGTAAACCTAACTCTCCAACTTTTTAAAAAAAGTCTGTTTGGAGACTTAGGAAAACCTACGAGAGGATTAAAATGAAATATCTTCTAATGCATATCAAGGTGGTTGATATCTTTCAGTGATTCCAGTAATTTGATTCAATGCATTCACCTAAACCTTTACCACAGTCTTGATATGCACACTTTACTTCAAGCCTTCTTTTGTTCATCAGTTCAGTTATTTATAACTCTCCCCAGATTACAGGGAAGTCCTTCCTCTGGCTTCTCTTTCAAGAGAACTAAATGTCAGGGGACTAGAAAAATGGCTCATTGAGTAGAGCTTTGCCACAATGGCCTGGGTTTGATCATACGCATGCGCGCACCCACGCTCGAACGCATGCACACAGGCAGGAAAGGCGGGCAAGCAGACAGATGTAATTTAAAGTTTTCAAGAAAAAGACTGGTATTGACTCTTTATTTCATATGGTCAGTAATGGTGTGGGAAGAAGGAACGCCAAATCATTCTTTGAACAAATCAATATAACCAAGTTACTAAAATCACAAAACAAAAGACTACAGTCAAAATAGAGTATCCATATCAAAGTCCTATAGCACCAACTGAAAATGTCTTAAATGTTAATAAAAAGAAATATATTACAAATCAAAACAAAGTCGCTAATGCCAGCTTTCTTTTTTTTTTTCAGAGAAAAGGAAAATGGGTGCAAGATTAAAATGTAATCAACAAAATTTTGTTCTTCAAAATAATAATCAAATAACTTAATAAAATAAATGTTATGGCTACAGCTACTGTTATGTGACCTCAAGAGTTATCTCTGATGGGACTATAAAATTAAACAAAAGCTGCCTGTGTCTTGTGGATGAGAAGTTATAAGAATACTAATTCAATGATAGGATGTGGCCAGTTTTTCTATTGAATCCTATCACCTGTCTCTACTTTTCTCCAGAGGAACAGCATGTTAAAATTTTCAAATGCCACATAATTTTTGAAGCAATGTACTAATTTCACATATCACTTCTTAAACATTAAAAAAAAATAGACATTCAATATTTAACATAATTGGTAGAGCTCCTATTAATTCCTATAATTCCAACTAAGAAAACACTTTAATACTGATAGGAATAAGCATGTAATGTTGATACTTACATTAAGTATAATTATTCTGGTTTCATATATTAAAAGTTTACCTGATTTTATTTTTCAATTATAGGTTTGAGTTAAAGCTGTATGGCTTTCATAACCCACACTGAGATTGTCTTCTGCACTTTAGGTTAGTAATCCCATTAAAGAATGCTTGCCATAATTCCATTTCCTGAATTTCTTCTTCCACTAATTCTTCCTTAAGCATCTGGACACTAGCATTTCTTTCCTGAACTCATTAAGTGTGAGAGAAGGAAGAGAATATTGAAGATATTGACTTATATATATATAATAAGACACTGTTTATGGCTGGTTCTCCTGTTAGATTATTTCCTTTAACTACTTGAATGCCTCTGAGCATAATTAAAAGACTCTGCTACTTTCCCTATATGTGTTTGAAGTGTGTTACATAATTGAGTTGATTAACAGTTGATTGTTCATTTCCCTCTTAGAGCACTTTGAGCACCCAGAGATGACTTCCAAATGGGAATCTCTTACTCATCAGAGCCTCTCACCACTGACAGCAGCTCTGTGGGGTATGGGGAAGCAGAGGTGGGAACAAGAATGCAAAGTGCTCCTCTCTGCCCTGCAGGTTTCAAGCATCCCAATGCCTTACCCTGACTGTGACTTCGGTGACGGTGGGGGTGTTGTTTGTTGAAATAATGAATAGTAGATGGCATCATTAAAGTAGAAAGTTTTAATATCTGTGACTCCCTGGGGCTGTGTGAGATGAAGCACCCTTATTTATCCCTGAAAATGGAACCAAATTGCTTCCAGAATTTCTTACAAGAAAGATCATCTAAAACACTGACAACATATTAGTCTGTGAAATAAGACATTCAAGGCCACTAAAGTGTTCTTAACAGAGTACTATTTCCAGAAGATTTCTTTTTTTTTTTTTTTTTTACTTTCTAAAGCATGTTCTTATCTCTGTAGCTTTCTACATTTAAAAAAAGATGATGTTGAGTGAATTCTACTGTGACTACGTGACCCTCGTTGGGATTGGCTGGTGTCTATGGTAAGATAACTGTATAATTTTGATTGGTTCTTATCTTTAAGGAGAACAGCAGTCCAGGGATGTATGTATATATGGGGTCATATTTGGGAATAGAATGAGCTAGCTTAGCCGGGCAGTGGTGGCGCACCCCTTTAATTCCAGCACTTGGGAGGCAGAGGCAGGCGGATCTCTGTGAGTTCGAGGCCAGCCTGGTCTACAAAAGTGAGACCAGGACAGCCAGAGCTGTTACACAGAGAAACCCTGTCTCGAAAAACCAAAAAAAAAAAAAAAAAAAAAAAAAAAAAAAAAAAAAAAAAAAAAAACAAAGAATGAGCTAGCTTAGCTTAGCTGGGCTAAGACTGTTCAATTCAGGCCAAGGCTTGTTATAAAATCCATCAGATGTTTCTGTGTGCTCATTTATAATGTCAGGTTAAGGATTAACAACTACCAACCAATTAACAATAATATAAATACAAGTAAATAATTTAATTATTTTAATTCTACAAATGGTACCCAACTATGGCAATTAGAATCCATGCTTATAGTCTGAGAAGGCCTGGGTAAAAGGCAGTTTCCTAGCCAAAGAACAGGGAACTGAATCCAAATGCATGTGAAAGATGTGACTCTCTTAACAAAAGTTGTTGCCTTGCAGCAAAGGCAGAGAACTAAGGCCTTGGCTCTCCCTATGTACTAAAAAACCAGCAGTCTTCTAGACAGAGTTTAGGAATGAAATTAACCGCCTAGATTAAAAATGGAGGAATTCATAATGTCTCAATACGTTTGGATTCGAATTGAGTTTGTTTCTCTTGGGATACAAATGATTTTTTTCACTGACAATTGTGGTTCTGTGTATTGTTTTTGAGAAAGATCAAACTAGGATAGCCTTAGAAAAGGAAAGAATTTACAGATGGAATGTTAAATTACTAACAAGGACAATGGGGAAAGGAGGGAGGTCCTTCCTAATAGATAAAACAAAATTGATGGCAGCTGGAGCTCACAGCTCCCTGGCTACTAGGTGCTTGTCAGGAATATCCGGTATGGGCCCACCAGTGAAATGCAGCCACAACTGGATTCCAGGGAATGAACAAAACTTTAATTGCAGCATGGAATGGCATGAGTAGACCAACGCTTTTGGAATGTTGTTTCTTTGCTTGATTTTTGCTTAGATGTCTTTGACTTTCCCTATATCAGGAGATAGAAAGGATATTTTCTGGTTTGGAATTGCTGAAACACGAGAGATTTTTGTTAGGTTGGAATTCCTGGCCACCTCCCCAAGTCCCACATAACCCGGTAAAATCCCTCTTCCCCCTCCAATTTCGCCCAGCTGGAGGGCTTTTGTGTGGGAATGGTGCTAGGAAGGCCAGTTCCACATTCCTGTCATTCCCTATGTCATTCCAAGTACCAGCCCATGAGGGATATGTCATTCTCCTTCATCTAAAGTCTATAAAACCCCTTCACCCCTTAATCCACATGCGACTCCCCCTCTGGTCTCAGCCTCTGAGGCTGTTGACTCTCCCAGGAACTCTGGTTCCCAAATAAACCAGCCCTTCTTACTCTAATTCAACTGGAATTGGCTTATTTCGTCGGCAGAGTTATACCAGCTATATAATAACCAATCAATTTTTAAGGATTTTGTGCAGATTTCCAATTGTCTCTACAGTTCAAAGTTGCTCTCTGAGTTACAGAGTTACTAATATCTAGGATTTAAGTGAAATATTTGAGCAGGGTGGCATTAGCACATGCCCTTAATCCCATCACACTAGAGGAAGAAACAGGCAGATCTCTGAATTCTAGACTAGCCTGGTTTAAACAATGAAGGCAGGAGGGAACCCTGCTGATAAGGTTGCTTACTAATGACAGTCTAGAATTTAAAAATGACACATTTTTTCCTTGATGTTAAATTAAGTTTAATAATGTCCTTACTGATCTAATGGATAAATACATATAATCTTAAATTTATGTAAAGGGGTCACAAGCCAGTCTCCTTAGGTGTGGGGAGAACTGGTTTCAAGAGGCATTTTGTTCCTAAAAGAGATATGTTAGTCTCTCTTTTAGTTAGGCATGGTGGTAAATGCCTTTAATTCCAGCACTTTTCAGGCAGAGGCAGGTGGATCTCTGTGAGTTCAAGGCCAGCCTGGTCTACAGACTGAATCCAGAACAGAGCAGGGATACACAGAGAAAGAAATCCTGTCTTGAAAAACATAAAAAAGAAAAAAGAGAGATATTCTGTTAGTCAGACCCAGAACTAGGCTGGGGGAGGAACATGCAAGCTGCATGCCTCCCACTGCCAACAGTTAGGAAAAGATAACATAAAATAGCCTATCATGCTACTCTGAAGAAAAAGAGACCAGACACCAAAGAAGACAAGTAGCCCAGATGACCCAGCCCCATAGACTGTTCCTTCTTGGACAGCCCCGAACCTTCCCATCCAAAGTCCAGCTATGGACTACAAACTGCTCAGGATATTCAAACTGCTGAGCACATAGAGACTGGACAACAAGTGTTACTATTAAGCTGCCTAACCATTTTTTTCCATTTTATTTGGACCTCCAAACAGGTTTTCTACATCCCAATTCATCAGAAAGCAATTTTAAGAGAGTGATGCCCTATTCTCAAAAAGTGGGGTGGATGATTCTTTGGTCATTTGATGGGTTATAGATGTTGTTTAGGGGGAATGGTTACAAATTGTCAAATGGTCTTGTTAAACAACATATAGGAGGTTAGACTCAGGAACTTCTCTCTTTTCTTTTTCTTTTCTCTATCCTTTCTCTCTTATATAGAAGAACTGAAAAGAAAAAAGAGGGGGAGTATGGATATATAATATAGAAATAACAAGATATAAGGGTTGATTATTGAATCTGCTCTGAAGCTTAAAGCTATTGCTATTCTCAAAATAAGGTTATCTTTTGATATACTGGAATAGAATTTTATACAAAAATAAGGTAAATTTTTTATCCATTGGTATAGGATTTTATATTTTGACACACACATATGTATATTTCAACTCTCATATAAAGTATTGTGTCTGTACAAGTCATTTAAAAGTGCAGATATATTTTCAATCCTTTTATGGGTTGCTATTGCAATCTATTTAGGAGTCTGGGTAATACAGGTTGATGGCTGGCCAGTCAAGTTCCTGGTCATGTCAAATACTAGTTTTAATTTATCACAAAATGGGCTTACTAGGTTAAACAGATAGCAAATTGTTAAAAATATACAGTTTGCTTGTTCCAACATACAGATTTATAAATAAATTAATGTCTTCAAAACCCTCAGAGGCATACAGAAAATGGCATTTAAAGATGTTTTTATTATTTTAAGAATTGTTTGACTTAAGACAGTCAACTCCTGACAGCTCCGATTTGAGTTGGAAGGAGACAATGAGCATCAAAAATCTCCATCAGGAGATAACTCCTACAGAGCAAAAACACCCCTACTCTCTCAACAGATTATATACAGTCCAAAGATGGACCAGAGCTTAATTACAGGTAAGTTGATGGCCTCATTCTTCAGAGACAGCATGAGCAAATCCTCATTTCCTGCTGCACAATTATGTCTGTGAGATATGCTTGGCCAGAAGGCTGAAGATGATTCTCCAATGGTATCGAGAGATTTTGGGGACGCTCTAGGCAGCAAACTGTCATTTTTCTTTCTGGAAGCAGCTCCCCTATGCCTCCTACTCACTCAAATAATAACTTTATCCCTTCTTATGTCTTTGATGGTGTTGAAGACATAATAGATATAAAATTTCACTTGAACTTGAGTAGTTTAGAATTTAAAACAGTATTTTCAAATATAAATGAAATTTTTAGGTTTATAAATATAGGATATGATAGAAAATATTTAGGTTCAGAACTTTAGACACACCAAGATAGATGATTCTTTTTCTTCTCCAAAATTGTCTGATTCAAATAGGCTAAACATTATGTAACTTTTATATATGGTTTTCTTGATTGTTTAATATTTGTTCTTAATGTTTTTACTATATGAGTTTAAAAAATTAGACTTTTTATTGGACAAAAGGAGGGAATTGATGGGGTGATGTTATGCATTCTAAATGTCAATTAATCTCTCAGAAGCCTGCTTGCTGTACACCAAGTGAAGCTGTGTTAACTTTCCTGTTAACCATTGTCTCTGACTGGTTGAATAAATACTGAGGCCTGAGATGGTGCAAAGACAGAGGTAAGCAGGATTAAGGTGCGGGCTTCTGAAGCAGAGAGGTTCATAGGAAGAAGCCTCCAAGAGAAGCAACAAAGAGCAGGAAGGAGGACCCACCCCATGTGTTAGAGAAAAAAATGCCATTCCACATGGCCTGGAACATTGGCCTAGCATAGAGAACAGCAGTCCAGGGATGTGTGTATATATGGGGCCATATTTGGGTAATAGAATTATAAGCTAGCTTAGATGGGATAAGATTGCTCAATTCAGGTCAAGGCTTATTAAAATCCATAGTGTCTGTGTGTGCTCATTTATAATGGCGGGGTAAGGATTAACAACCACTGAACCAATTTAATGTAATATACATACTGTTAAATAATTTAATTAATTTTTTCTACAAATGATGCCCAATGTAATTTAATTAATTCTTTCTACAGTTGACTACAAGATGATGCTTCAACTTGCCTGGGAAGCTCAGGAACTAAAAGTGTTAGTTAAAATATCAGTTATTTCTGAAAACAATCCTTAACGTCACAATAACAGTGTTAGTAAACTTTACAAGCAATGTATCAAAACAGGCTAATTAGTATTAGAATTTAGGAAGAAGATATAGTTTAACCTTGAAAGACGATCTAGTTTATCCTTGGAATCTCTAAGAAGACAGAGTTCCCTATATTGGCTACTAACATAGCAGAGCTACCTGCTAAGGAGAGGAAGCATTTTTAAAACTCGCAAACAGTTTAAAAGCAAACATTATTACAAACTACTAGTATGTTAACTACACATCAAGTTTATCTACTTATTAAGTCTTCTCCCAATGATGCTACAGTAAATGATTGGTTAAGTCAATTTTTGTATGTGAAATAAATTAACACAGTATTTATTAGGAACTATACTCATTCACTTTCTATAGAGTGTCTACTGAACTTCAGGTACTACTCTAAAATCTGATCAGCAGGTGTTCTAGTCTTTCCTTTTGTTGCTGCAGTAGGACACTTGGATAAAAGCATTCTAGGGGAGGAATTGTTTATTGCCTCTATACTTCCAGGTCACATGCATCACTGGGGAAAGTCAGGGCAGGAATCCAGATAAAAACCAGAGAGAAATGCTGCTTCTGGTTAGCTCTGCTCTCTCTGCCTCATACTGAGCTAGCTTTCCTATGCTTCTCAGGACCACCTGACTAGGAAGTGGCACTACCCACAGTAGGCTGAGCTCTCCTCTCTCCTACATCCATCAAGACAATCCCTCACAGACCTATTGATAAAGGCAATTACTCAATGGAGACGCTTTCTAGATGATTATAGACTGTGTCCAGTTGACAGTTAAAGCTAACTAGGACAGGAAGGTTGAGAAGACTGGACAGAAAAGAAACCAGGAACAACATAATTAAAGATGATAGATAGCTAAATATGTAGAAATAAAACAGTAATACCTAGAAAATGAAAGGGTAGAGAGCTGAAGGAAATACAACATTGTTATCTCTGAAGTATTGGGCTGAAATCCAAATGAAAAGACATTCCTGGATAATTCAGGAACTATGAAACCCAAGTTATGAATACCTGACCTACAACCTGGCAGCACATAGGAACAGAAATCTCTCTCCCTCCCTCTCTCTCATACACAAACACAAAGAAGAAAAAAACTAACATTTGAGGGTCCCAGAGCAAGGGTACAAGCAAAGATCAACATATTCAATATCTAAACATTATACATTCCAAATCAAGATGATAAATTGGCTAAAGAAATATATTCCATCCTCTTACCTTAATAACATTCTCTTCAACAGAATATGGTGGTCTGAGTAATGCTAGCCTCTAACCCCTGTCCTCTTCCTCTGGGTTCAACCTATACAACAGGGACATACACATTCCCAGATGTGGGTACCCCAAACTCCTCATCCAAGCTCACGCATACACATTCTTCTTCAACCACTTATCAACCTAAGTGAGACTCCACTTTCAAGTGTAAGCTAGTCACCAGATAAGCTATTCTGTAGTCAGGTGCCAAATACATATGGACTGGACATTGGGAATATATGCTAAGCCATATAACTCTCATAATTGTGCCCTATTTATTTCTGTGGTTTTGTATTGTATTTATTGTTATAAGAGAAAGAACCATTTGTTGGACTGAAAGGGGGGGCTGTTGGGGGGAAAAAGATATACCTTAAACTAAAAAAAAAAAGGGTAGAGGATGGGGGTTGAGGGGGAAGAGGGTGGAAGGGTGGGACTGGAGGGGGGAGTAGGGAGGGAATTGTGATTGAGATGTAACTGGAAGAAATAAAAAAAAAACTATTAAAAAAAAAAAACAGATTCTCCTAGTCCCTAGGACCTAGTGTCTGTGGTGGATAACTATTTTCCCCATTATCCCACACCAAGGAAGTAAAATATCAAACTAATAATTGCTTCAGGCAGAATAGCGGATTCAAATCCTAACTCACATCCACTCAGCTAACCCAGAAAAGTTTCATCACAGGTGTTCATCAGCCTCATGGCGAACCACCACTCTGATACTCAAGCTTAGGCATTTCTATTACATCTATAAGTAGATACAGATGTCCAACAGATCCAAATCTCAGTAAATTTCAGAATACATCAGAAGTCATTGTCATAACAATGATACTTACGACCAAGACCCTAAGTAAAATTATCTAGAAACTGTACAACAGGAAGAAACTATTTGTCATCCATTTAACAAACTTTGTCATTGTTACTATGACTTTAGAAACGAGAATGATACATACAGCATTAGCATTGAGGCAGGCAAGGAAAAATTATGTGAACCTAAGGGAAAGGAGTCTGTCTCTCAGAAGTTGAAGCTCCTTACCAGGTTAAAAAAAAAAAATGAAGAATTCCAGTACAACTAACACTTGCTATTAAGATTGCCAACGTTCTTTTATATGAATATATTTTATCTTAAACTATCAGTGAATCTTTCTTAAGTTCCAACCCTCTATGCTCACACACAAGACTAAAAGTTATCCTAATTCAAGCAACTCTGGAATATGGGATTTTCAGATATCAATTGTAATCTTGTTAGGTACTCTTCAGGAACCACCCTATGATCTCACTGAACTCCTTAACAGCCCTTCAAAAGGCAATGCCTTCAAAGGGCACCAAAATCCTGTACATAAACAAAACCCGGTAAGGACAGCGAAGTGCGGCTCTTCCAGCTTTGCTTCATACTAGTTCCTCATAAAATTCTTTTCGTTGATGTGTCCAAGGATCCAGTTTTGCAAGAGGAGAAGTCTCTCAAAGCAAACTCTTCGCACTGCTGTGGGCGACAGCCTCGGTAATTTGACAAAGTAAGGCAATTTCAATTCCCTTATGACTTGTGTAAAATTTTATGTGTGTTACACCACAATGTTAACTGGTATCAGTGAGCACTCGCATTTCATGGTGTTACTCCGGCTGCGCTCACTAACAGCTTTTTTTCGAGTCCCTCACAAGCTCGGGAATTAGCTCAAAGCAACAGAGACAATGCCGCAAATGCCACGCCACGGAAACATTTTGCAAAACATAAAGCTTCCTCAACAGCTCCCGAGTGAAACTGAAAATTAAGATGCGCCAAAAGAGCAGAACCCAAACACTACCCTGCCAGTCTGCAGACGGCTCCGAACAGAGGAGGGGAAGGCATGACACAGCTCATTAATAAAAGAAAAAAAGGAAAAAACCGCTACAGATTTTATCTTTCCCGCTGGTTCTTGCGGGGGCCAACCGCACAGCCTCCTGCCTCGTTCCGCGCCAGTTCCGTTCGCGCACTCTCATTACGTCACCGCGCCAGGTATCGCGGTATCACCCTGCGGCTGAGGCCCACTAACAAAAGTCTCGCACAACTTGTTCCCCAGGCCCACAGCTCGGCTCTAGCCCTCTTCCCCGCCACCCGTAACCTGGCTTCTCTCTCTCCCTCTCTTTTCGAATCACAAAATTCCCGCCTCGGGTTCCTGAAGCGCGCCTCCTTCCTCCCAGTTCCGAGTTCAAACCGGAACTGGAAGTGTGGTGGGCGGGGCCCGGCGACGGAAAGCGCTGAGGAGCCGAAGCCGGGACTCGGCGGTGGCCCGGGTCGGTCCCGCGCCACGGAGCGCCCGGCAGCGGGGCTGCGCGGCTCCGGGCTGAAGGGCGGTGCGCGGGCGGCTGGGCGGGCGCGGCCTCCCGGGCGCCGCCGGGGATCATGTCTACAGCCTCCGCCGCCTCGTCCTCCTCCTCGTCTTCTGCCAGTGAGATGATCGAAGCGCCGTCGCAGGTCCTTAACTTCGAAGAGATCCACTACAAGGAGATCGAGGTGGAAGAGGTGAGCGGGGCCGAGCCCTGCAGCCCCGCGCCGCCTGGGATCCGTGGCGGGAGGCGCCTTCCGGATGGGCTTCGTGGTTGAGGTTGAATCTGTGACTCTCTGGCTGGTTGCATATGTGGTCAACCGTTCAATTATCCGCAAATAGATTGAGCAGTTTGGCGGCTGCGGGGTCAGTTCTCTGGTCGTGGTGTTAAAGGCCAAGATGTGTGTCTGACTTCTAGCGCGGTGTGTGATACGAAAGGATGCTCGGGACAAGCTGGTAAAGAGAACGTCTGCCGGTGCTTTCCCTGGTCCGGGATTCTTCTTTCTCTGATACCGTAGAGTAGTACTTCTGCCTTCTATTGGACTAATCTAGACGTGAGTCAGTTATGAGATGTTTCGAGTAACCCATTCTGAAGAGGCAAGAAATGATTATGGTGACAGTCAGAATGTTACACTATACCAGAAATCGCTGTTTGAAAAACCAAGTAAATTAAATCTCCAGTTGGAATTTTAGAACAAACATTACCTACTTTAAAATTCACAATGGGGGGTCATTGAGTTCTAAGAGTCTTAATATTTGCAAAATAAAAACTGTACATAATTTAAAATGCAGTTTAGAACTCGTTAAAACGGGTTAGAGATACTTTCATGCAGTTACTGAGAATTTGTCTTTTTAAAAGCATTTTGCGTTTTCTGTACCATAATGTGGGGTTTATTGAAATCAAGATTCTGAGTTGCACTTAATTAAAATTTTTTCAAAGTATTGTAGTAAGGAGTTAAAAGTAGCAAGCTAATTAACACTCAGGAAGTACATTTTTACCTTAGAGAACTAGCAAGTCATCTTTAAGTGTGGTGGGAAGAGCAAGGTTTGAGACAGGAAGGTTCAGTGTGTGTGATAGGCCACTGTGTGACTTGGTTGCCTCCTACCCCCTGAGTGTTAGTTTCCATACAATAAAATGGGAGTAATTGCTACTTTGTCAGTGTGAAAAATCCAGTTAACTAGTGTGTGCAGAAAATCCAACAGTTCTGACATATTGTTAGGAAACAAAGTTCCAGACAGGAAGAGTGACCTGCTTTAAGGTCAATGCTAAAAGAAGGCCTGTTTTTGAAGAGGAAATCATTTTATATGGTCCCCCCACCCCTTCGTTGAACCTAAGATAAATTCCTTTTTTCAGAAGCCGGTATTTGATCCAACTTTCATGGGTAACGTTCTTTTTTAAGACTAAAACTTCAGTGAGTCAGTATACAAGAATCGCTGTTTTTAAATAAGTATTTACGTATTCTCTGGTGCTTTGCTGTCCTTATAGACTACAAATTGTTGTATAATAATAACTTGTACTTCATGGTCTACCACATGTTTCCACAAACTTACTGTTTAATTTTGTAACCTTAGTTTTTGCACACTACTTTTTAAAGCTTTTACATTCTTGCTTCATTGAAGCCTGCAGGTTGCTAAGGGAGGCAATAATCTATTTGATGCTCTCAACCTAAAGCTGGTGCATTTTTGAAATTTGTTTTATCTTAGTGTCTAGTTTATTTTCATATTCTCAGTTTAATTCAGGCCTAATGTCAAAACCATTACATAATTTCCATTATAGTCTTTATTTGATCATATTAAACAGATTGTATAGCCAGTGATGCACCATGGGCACTCAGCAGCTATTTTTCAACTTACATTCCACCTCTAGTTTAATTCATAAATAGAAAAACAGAAAGATGACCCAACATGAAAACTATCTTACATGCCTTCAGTGTTTTCTATGTATAAATATATCACCTTTTAAATTAAGAAAATAATGGTGTGGGGTTTAACTCAGTGTTAGAGTTCTTTCCCACCATGCTTGAGGTTCTGGCTTCAATCCCAGCACCACAAAAAGTAAAACAGTAAGTTAAGAGAACCACATTATTTATTTCTCAAATAACAATATAATGGAATCAGCATTACACAAAGAACCCAAAGATTAGAAACTGTGGGGAGAAAAGAATCTAGCTGCAGACCAGATGTGGAATCGTTTAGTAGAGACACATTTCTAAGACAGCAGATGCTTTCCATCATCGAATGCTTACTATTGTGGCTCTTAACTTTCAAGTGTAATTCTGTTGAGTTATATCAGTTCTCTGCATCAAAAATCTACTTTTAAATCATTCAGTTTTTAACCTTGTACTTGAGTGAAAGGAATTAGAACTGCAGACTGTGTTGAGGGTGAGGCAAAAAAAAAAATGCGGTTTGGTGAAAAGTGTACTAAACTAGTATTTAGAAAATTAGGTGCTATATTGCTTATGTCAGAATATATTTAGGCGGTCATTCATTTTGAAGATGTGATCTCTCTTAAATTGAGAGGTTAGACAAAATCATTAGATGTCTTGCAATTATAAAGTAAAATACATTGTTTTCAACATGTTATATATTGTTCTGTACAGTAAGTTTAGACGTTCTTAGACAGTAGTCATAATCTCCCAGGAAATATAGCTGAGTAGACAGACATTTTATGATATCCCCATTTTACAGATACTGACAAGTGGTTATAGAGTTTGGTTTCCCAGAAGCCTCATGTCTAAGTCAGTGGCAGAGTTAGGAATTTGAACTTCTTACTCATGAGTCCTCTGTTCTTTCTTCTAGATTTACAGTGTCATTGTAATACTCCATAATGGAACCTAATTCTAAGAATGAAGATACAAAATACTGATTTCCTTCATAGAAGTTTGTCCTGCACATTTAACATTTTCTTCTCTGGACAGTACAGCTGAGGTTCAATGGACGAATTGTAGAATTAGTTACATTTTCAGAATCATGGTGTCAAGGTTATAGATCTGGTATAGATCAAGCACATAAGCCGTAGCTTAACAGTTAAGTGACGACTCAGCAGGCTCAAGTAAGTGGAGACAGGATTGAAGCTATGTGCCAAATAAAGTCACTCTCATTGGTTCAAAATGTCACTAGTGAATACTTGTCTTTGCACTTGTTCCTCTGCCTTATGTGTTCTTCCTCCAAAACATCACATGACTGATTCCTTCTCGCCATTTAAATCTCACCTCAAATGTCCCTTCCTCAAGCATCTTGGAACTTCGTTATTTCTATTGTCCTTCATGGCTCTTAACTGTAATTTAATTGTGTATCCCTCTCAGACAGATGTAAAGTGTTTTATTTACATTTCTAATCCCATTGCATGGCACCTAAAGGTTCTTTTACGTATTTGTTGAACCACCAAATTAAATTATCACAACATAATCATGAGAATTATATACACTCTGATTTTCTTATATGTGCTAAGCCAGTGGTTATTTTACAGAATTTGCCTAAGCCAGAATTTGCACTGGAAATGGCATCTGACTCTTCCCAGTCTTGATTCCCTTCTACATTATATTTAACAAATATATTTAGCAGAGGTAAAAGATGCTATGAAGAGCCAAGTGCTATGAGTCAGTCAGTCATTGGTGGACCTTCACTTACATGCATGGACTGTATTTATAGGGGTTACTTTGTAGAAGACTCCCAGAATGTTGACCACAACTAAGCATATTGGCATGTACAATCACTCTTTTACATTGTGTTTACGTTTTATTGAAGAGGCACAGAAAAGGTTTTGTTTTTTAGAACTAGACTATACTAGTGGGCTATGTAGAAAGAACTTTATCAGTGACTATAAACTAGTAGGCAGCTAATACTAGAGGAGAGCCTAAAATTACAGGGCTTGAATAAACTTGTGGGTTTGTCAGTGGCTAGTTATGGATATCCAAAAGTAAGTAACTTCTTTTATGTGAAACTGGTGGCCATTGTTCTCAATAGAAATCTGGAATGGTTATGATAAAGAGATAGCTACAGAGATTATTTGTGTGTCATACACATGTAGTTTAACAGATAATCTGAGCATAACATTTTAAAGGAAAGGCTAATTAAGTGGATCGTGTGTGGTATTAGTTGTTTTTACATTGATGTGATTAAACTATCACAACAGCTTAAGGAAGAATTTACTTTGGCTTACAGAGCGATGTCGATGATGAAGACATTTTATGGCAGACTTTAAAAGACTATAGAATAACAGAAAAAGCAAAGCTTCACTTTTATGTTATCAAGTCCATCTTGTCAGCAGTTTCACTCTGTGACAGTTTATTAATAGATATTGAAGTTCTGAACAGTTGGAGACGCCATATCCTAACTAATGAATTTGGGATCTGTGCTTGTTCTGTCATGTTCCAGATTTTTTACACAAGGATGACAGCATAGCTGTCCATTCACACTCTGCATACAGCAGAGCCAGACTAAATTGACAGCCATAGTCACTGAACTAAATAAAATGAATTTGAGACAATTAACATGAATTATTTAATATTAAATTAAGTGCACAGAGTCTACAGCCATTTCCCTTTGGTTGTTGGGGTTTTTTTTATTATCTTTTTTGCATGCAGGAAAGAAGTAATATTTAATACTTAAGGAGATAGGCTGTCTGTGTGCATGTTCACATCTGTGTAGGTGCACCTGTACACATGTTTGTGGAATCCAGAAGACAGATAACCTCCTCTGTTCTTCTTCAAGTGCCATCCACCCTCTTTTAAGACAAAGTCTCTTGCTGACTTGAAACTCACCAAGTAGGCTAGCCTGACTGGCCAATGAACCCCGGAGATCTGCCCATCTTTGCCTTCCCAGTGCTGGGATTAGAAATCTGTTCCACTACACCAAATGATTTACATTTAGCCTCTGGCTTTGAACTTGAGTCCTCACACTTGTGGAGTAAATACTTTACCAACTGAGCTATCTCCTTGGCCAAAGAAAGTAATATTTTAGTTGTGTGTGAGTGTGTGTGTGTGTTTGTCTTTAAGTAGTAATTGTATGATATTCTATATACCGTCTCATTTACTTAGTAAGAATTAAATTTAAATCTGTTTTATGAAGCTAAACTATAAAATTTATAGATTCAAAACCAAAAGAGCTAAACCACAGGAAAAATGCATGCAAAAAGAAAATCTAAAACATTTCGATTTAGAAAGAAATGTTTTTAAAGCCAGTGTCTTCGAATTTCTCTATTCTGGGTTTACAAAGAAGAGAGTATTAAAAAAAAATCTGAAGTTTATTTGCAGATTCACCAGTTTTAATTAATGTCTATGATGGTATGGATATTTACAGCTCTGACATGTTCTCTTTTCTACATTGTTAAGAAAATGGTTCTTCGTGGAAAATAATGTGTTCATGATAGTATAGAAATTGAAACAGATATCGTAGCAGTTCTGTAATGTTATTCAGTTATGAATACAGTCTCCAAAACTTGTTTTATTTCTGAACTTGAACTAGAAATGAGGTAGCAAATGAAGTATGACTTCGTTATTTTGGAATTGTCTCCCCGTTTATCCTTGTATCTCAAGAGTCGCCTTTTGTGGCACTCTTTGGGTTGCTATGTGCAGTTTGCAACATTGACCTACCCTTCTAATAATGGACATAATTTTCTTTTATGGTTTTGTTTTGTTTTCACAGTCTAGACAGGATAGTTTCTCTCACGAATATCTGACATTTTATATTCTCAATTACTACAAAAATAAAATTTGCTACTAACTATTGGCATTAAAAAATAGAAGAATTTTTATTTTTAATTCTTACAGTGTGAAAATTTCCTCCATCAGCAAAGTATTGTTTTACATTATCAACCTGAGAAACAGGCAAAGTGGACTTCTGCAATTACTTTTATATTTTCTTTTATGTGTATGAGTGTTTTGATTGCATATAAATCTGTGCAGTACATAGGTGTTTGGTGCCCATGGAGGTGAGAAGAGGACATCATTTCCCCTGAGATTGGCATTATAGACAGTTAGTTGTGAGCCTCCAAGTGGTTGATGGGCTGACACATAGGTCCTTTGAAAAAAAACAGCCAGTACTTTTAACTACTGAGCCATCTCTCCATCCCTGCAAGTAGACTTTCTTAACCAATGACTCCTATAATGGCAATAGTCTACTTTAACAATAATTATTAATATTTATAACTGATTAATATAGTTATTAAGCCAGCAGAGTTAACCCCTAACCCGCCACTTATAAATAAATATACACAGACACCTGTTGGATCTTAGTTTAGCCTAAGCACTGGGTCTGGGCAGAATTTAACCCTCTAAGCTAGCTTTCTACCTTCCAGCCCACACCCCCATAAATTCTTGTACATGCTGATCCTCAGAGCCAGCCCATCATGGCCACATGCTCTTTTGCTTTACCTAACCTATGGTGGTGTCTGGCTCTCCCCATTCTCCTCCCCTTCGTGGCTTCTCTACTCTCCAAAATTCCAAGAACCTAACTATCTTCTTCCCAATCCAGGCTGCAAGCACTTTATTCAACCAATCAACTTTAAATTAGGTAGAGCAAGGTTTACACAACAAAGACAAGTATATGTAACAATATACTGATCTAAGCAGCAACCAGATCTTGAGGGCCAGTAATTAGCAACAGAATACAAGCAGCATTAATATCACCCTAAATATTAGCCCTTTTTGTCTTGTAAAAAGGCTTTTTTTTTAAACTATATACATTAAGAACAATTATGAAACAATCAGGAAAACCATATATAAAAGTTACATACATAATGTTTAGCCTATTTGTATCAGGCATCCTTGAATTAAAAAATCATCTATTCTGTCTTGGTGTATCTAAAGTTCTGAGCCTAAATCTTTTTTTATCATAGTTTGTATTTAACAACCTAAAAATATCTTCTAGATCTCAAAAATTCTTCTTAATATCTTATCTAAATCCCAAACAACCTATGCCTAATATGAAACTGAACTGTTTAGTCTTCAAACTCATCAGAGACCCAAGAAGGGATAAAATTATATCTGAGCAAGCAGAAAACCTACACAAGCAGCTGGCCTGGAGAGCAGTACCCCAATGGAAGCATAAAAGTATTTATGGGGGTGTGGGCTGGGAGGTAGAAAGCTAGCTTAGAGAGTTAAATTCTGCCCAGACCCAGTGCTTAGGCGAAACTAAAACCCAACAGGTGTCTATGTGTACTCATTTATAAGTGGTGGGCTAGGTGTTAACTGTCTACCTAATAACTATATTAGTTGGTTATAAATATTAATAATTATTGTTTCCATCTACATGTTGTTTTGATCATTTCCTAATTGTAAAACAAAACTCATTCTGTTTGTATATATTGTGGGATGTGTGGCCTGTTGTAGAACATGTAAAAATACAGTGTGTTAAATACAATGAAAGATACAGTAACAGCTAAAGTTAACTTAGAGTTCTTTACCAGCATCTCATTATGACTCTAGTTATAATAAGCTCTTCCCAAATAAATTTTCTCCTGAACTTGAGGATTGGATTAATTAGAATAAATAACACAATTTGTAAATCTTCTTAAGGTCAAGAGAAATGTAGTATGCTGAAAGTAAGGGGTAGTATTTAAATATCTATTTGTTCACAAGCACACACATGCACACCACAGAATAGAGATCAATGTTAAATAACAATGTTCAGGAATCAGTTCTGGCCTTTTGTTTTATTTGAGACTGTCTCCTTCCTCTTTCTACTGCTAGGGTACATACTTCTAGGCAATTACCTTCCTTCTGCTTCTTATCTCACTGCAGGAATGCTGGGATTGCATTATATCCATGCCACTGCATCTGACTTTTTGTATGGGTTCCAAGATTGAAATGAACTTGGACAGAGAGATGGCTCATTGGGTAAAAGAATGAGCCATGCAAGCCTTGAGTTGTATTTGACATGCTAGACTTTAGTAGTGCTTGTAGTACCACCTTAATTACTTTTCTGTTGCTATGAAGAGACACCACAATCAAGGCAACTTCTTATAAGAAAAGGGGACATAGTGAGGAAATCTGGAACAAAGCAAGATTGAAACTCAGCAGGGCAAACTCCAAATCTTTTAGTTCCATGTTCCATGTCAAAGGGTGTATGTGGCTCTTCTGATCTCCCACTCTTTCTGGTTTTCTTGACCTCAAGACACTTCTCTCTCTTGAACTGTCTCCATCCTGTTTACATTATCTCTTAGCAGCCATTCCACAGCTCTGGCATCTACAACATCTTGGGGTCTTGGGGTCTCCATTGCCATACGGGCTTTACTTTCATAGCTTCATTCAATAACCTCTCTCGGCCTCCATTGCAGGGACTCCTTCCACATACCTGAAATTTGTGGTTTTCCTTAACTCTGAGGACTATTCATTTACTCCTGTATTGTTTCTGACTGAGTCCAGAATCCTGGTTGAAACTGATTAAGTTCTGCTCCAGGATTGGGGGTGAAAATCTGTCCCCCTCCAGGAATTACATTTGCATAAGCTTTGATTTGATTGTTTTTTTTTTAATATGCTTTTCTTAGCTTTAGAGAAAGGTTTCTTAGGCATTATCTTTTTACTAGTTGCAGAATTAGCTTAGTGGCTTCTTTCCCTGAGGGTACCACTCTCTTTATTCCATTTCTTTTTTTTTTCTTTTTTATATTTTATTTTTCATTTCTTCAAGTTATATCTCAATCACAATCCTCTCCCTACTCCCCCCTCCAGTCCCACCCTTCCACCCTCTTTCCCCTTAACCCCCATCCTCTACCTTTTTTTTATTTTTAGTTTAAGATAATATCTTTTTCCCCCCAACAGCCCCCCCTTTCAGTCCAACAAATGGTTTTTTCTCTTATAACAATAAATACAATACAAAACAGCAGAAATAAATAGGCCACAATTATGAGAGTTATATGGCTTAGCATACATTCCCAATGTCCAGTCCATATGTATTTGGCAGCTTCTCCTTATCTTTTTAGCACAAACTAAACCTCCAACATAATATTTCCTGGTGTTCTTTTTTGTCCTCAAACTGTGCATTTTGTGTTTCATTTTGCCCTGCTTGCTCTTTTTTTCACTGTAGATCTACATAAGAGTGGTTACTAGTAACCACACAACTGAGTTAATACTAGACATTCTTGAAATCTCCTTTTCCAATGACATTAGTCTAAAACTCTTCAATTTAACCTTAGGTAGATTCTTAGGACAATGAAAAACCAGCCATATGCTTTGCCACAATATCCCAAGAGTGGCAATTTATACAAGAATGAGTTTATTGGGTGATTGCTTACAGTTTCAGAGGGTGAGTCCATCACAGCAGGAAGCTTGGCAGCAGGCTAGTGTAGGGTGGAAGCAGTGGCTGAGAGATTACATCTTATCCACAAGTTGGAGGCAGAGAAAATATGAGAAAACAGGCCTGGTGTGGAGTTTTGAAACCTCAAAGCACACCCCTAGTAACACATCTCCTCCAACAAGAACAAACCTCCTACTTCTTCCCACAAACAGTTTCACCAACTAGGGACCAAGCATTCAAAAAAAAAAAAAGTATAACCTAGGGCTAGGCTATTCTCATTCAAACCATCACAAGTACCTACAGTGTTTGAAGACAATTTTCAGTATATCCTGAGTTTGGGCAAAACACCTGGGTGGGAAGATAATTTGGGAGTATGAAGTCATGAGATTAGTGCACAAACCGAGAAGAGAGATGCAAAGACAGAACCTAAAAAGTGGCAGGACCTAAAAATTGGACAGAGGAAAAAGTTGGTGAAGAAGACTAATATGGAATTATTCTTATTGGTCTTGTAATGGTTAGCAGTGTGCTTTCTAATTCTCAGTCACTATAGACAAATATGTCTTTCCATACCTGCCTGATTGTTTCTTTGAATTCATTCCAGAAGTCAAATCCCTGTATCAGTCATCACACTCATGTACATGTACCTTGATACCTATTGCTGTCACCCAGACCAGAGCATCTAAGGTGCTTTGCTTATGCTTGGCAGAGTAGTGTCCTGTCTGCTTGGACGTCTTTGGACTCTAAGCAAAGGCCCAGTCATCCTCCATGTGGATCCTCCATGTGGCCTTTCTGTATCAAGTGGGCAGTTTTCTCATGATACTGGGTTCCAAAAGAAGGGAATGGAAGCCACTGAGGCTTCTTGACCTGGTTTTGGAAGTTCAGAATGTCCACTGTGCTACTCGTAAAAGCAACTTGACAGCCTGGACTCCAGGGAGATGCTGTACACTTCTCAGGAGAGCAGTTGGAAAGACAGTCAAGAACAGGAAAGACTGAGGGCAGCCATCTTTGAGACTCCTTCCCTTTAAATGCAAGCTTCTGCTAAACTCAATCACTCTTGTTTCTGAAAAGGATGGTAGCCTTTTAAGGAAGACCTTTCTGCCTGCTTGCTGAGTCAGCTTCTCCTTGCCTGCCATTGATCCTCAGAAATTCAGGTGCACTTTGCATAAAGGTCTGTGAGCAGCTATCATTCCGTTTCAGGTCTCAGCCCTCCCCACAGTAGCCTCCTCCCTGTGGTCAGACTTTAATTTCACTTATTTTGCTCCTTTTGCAAGATTTTTCCGGATCACTTCCATGTTCAACTGGAGCCAAGGTAGCCTGGGATAGAGCCTCCTCCATGTGTTCCGTGCCACTGTTCTTACCCTTTGTAGCTGCCCATGTTTAGAGAGCACATTCTGTGAGGGTGTCTGCCCCTGGTAATCTAAGGGAAGAGTGTGGGTTGGGGAAGGTTTGAACTGCTTTCTACCTGTTGAATCTCCAAGCCTGTTCTGGAAAGAGGCTAGTGAGATCTTTAGACTCCATTGTGAGTGCTTGCCTTTGGCATTCTTATGAAGTTAAAAACAAAAAGGTGTTAGAGGGGAAAAAAAATCTAAGTACTCTTATTGTGTAGCCTGAGATTTGTTCCCTGCCTCACTTTCATCTCACAAAAAGTCAATTCTTATATATTTTTTCTTTTTACTCTTAACATCTAATATTTTACTCCTAATAATGCCATGTGAAAAAATGAGAAGTCTTTATGATATAAAGAAACATAATTCTTTAAGCACTGGCTCCATGCTTTTAAACTGACTTCTGTGAAATTATGACAGTTCTTCTTTTTTTTTAGTTTATTTTTTCAAGTTATATCTCAATCAAAATCCCTCCCTCCTCCCCTCCAAGTCCCACCCTCCTTCCCTCACTCTTCCCCATCTCCATCCTTTCCTTCTCAAATGAAGGGAGCCCATATACCAAACCCCCTCAGTTCATCAGTCATAGGGCTAAGCGCTTCCTCTTGTACTGGGACTTGATATGGCAGCCCAGCTAGGGTAAGGTGTTCCTCTAACAAGCAACAGGGTCCAGGACTTGCTGCTGGGTGGAGTTTTTCATAGGATAGTTATGCTAGGTTCCTGTCTGTTTGGCTCTGTGGGTTGTCGGATGGTTGTCTTGTGCTATATGGTTAATATCTACTTATAAGAGAGTACATATCATGAGTATATTTCTGGGTCTGAGTTAGCTCACTTAGGATGAGGTTTTCTAGATCCATTCATTTGGTTGCAAATTGCATGATTTCCATGTTTCTGATAGCAGAGTAGTATTCCATTGTGTGAATGTGCCACAGTTTTTTTATTCATTATTTGATTGAAGGACATCTGGGTTGTTTCCAGTTTCTGGCTATTATGAATAAAGCTGCCATGAACATTGTTAAGATGATGTCCTTGTCATTTGGTGGAGAATCTTTTGGATATATGAAATTTTTATTTTTGTTTTCTAATGTTTTTAAAAATACTTGGAAAAAATTCAAGTATTGATCCATATTTTTATAACTTTTTACCCATGTGAAGTGTGATTTAATGATTTTTGGAAATTTACTCAGTTGTCAGCCATCACAGTCACCTTTCAAACGTCATCACCTTGGCAGGTTGCCCAGTACCCATTTACATTAATTCTAGTTTTCATCCTTCTCCCCAGGCAACCAATGATCTTCTTACTATCTCTAGATTTTTTTTCCCTAGGCCTTTTATGAATGACCCTTGTTATATGTGGTACTGAGAGTCAAGGCTTTTTTTTTTTTTTTTTTACTTAGAATAATATTTTTGAGGTTCATCCATGGTGTTGCATATACATATGTCCATATTTGTTCCTTTTTTTAACCTAACAATATGTTTCATTGTATAGACAACACATTTTGTATTTCCTTTGTAGTGAATCTTTTATCATATGTATTTTTAGCCTTTCTCCCTCCATTTCCTACTCATATTTGTTTATTTGAAAGCTGGTTTTAATTTCTTAAAATAGTATATGTTCTTTTTATTGTCCTTTTTCCGAACCACTTCTCTACTCTTTCATCTTGCCTTTAATTTTCCATTAAAATTTGTTTTATGCCTTGTATCATTTTTGGTTTTGCTCTAGAACAGATTTATTTCAAAGATTAAAGCTATTTCATCCTGTTTATTGAAAAATTAATTCTTAGCAAATTCATATAATTGTGGTTTCTAAACCTTTGATGAGACTTAAAAACTGCCTATGTCATACTGAACGGAGTCTGCTTCTGATTTTGGGGTTTTTTATTTTTTAACTCAGGTTGTCGGAAGAGGAGCCTTTGGAGTAGTTTGCAAAGCTAAGTGGAGAGCAAAAGATGTTGCTATTAAACAAATAGAAAGTGAATCTGAGAGGAAGGCTTTCATTGTGGAGGTAAGCTGAGATGTCATCTCTATCCAGGAATTCTTCACCAGAGATACTCTGATATTACGGTTATAAAAGACATTGTTTCTCAATTTTCATTTTTCTGTGTACATGAAGTTCTGCAATTTGATTGAACTGAAGGTAGTGCCTTCATAGAAATATTTCTCATTTCTTGTTTTAAATTCTGGTTAAAAGTTATTAGGGAAAAAACATATTTACATGAATGTATCCATGAATTAAAATGCACTCATCCATGAACTCCAAATCTATTTCAAGGTATTTGTATTTTAATCTTAAAATGGTATTCCCTCCCATTACCTAAAATTAAAAATCTCTTACAATGTTGTAGAAATAATATACCTTTCTAGGAGCTTCTAGTGAGAAGCTAATCCACACACTTAGAGATTAATAAAGGAAAATCTCTTTACTGAAAAAGCATGGCCAGCTGTAACTAACACCCAAAGAGGAGCCAGCCTCAAATCAAAGATTTTACTAACTTATATATACCATAGGCTTATGCATTTCACATATGCTGTCATCTTTAAATTCTTTTAGGTCCTGGTCCATGTTACACTTTGAACAATTTAAACAGAGTCAGGACCACATATCCAGATGGGAGGTTTACACAGCACCAGAATTATCTTAAGTACACCAGTGGTTTTCTTTTCAAATAGTTGTTATCCAGGTTCTTCTTGCCTATCTGACAGAACTATGTTTCTCTCAAGAACAGAACTGAGGGCTTTATAGCAGCCCAGGACTTAACATTGGTTGTGTCCTCTAGCTGCCTGTTAGAAGCATTTTCTTTGGGTACAGGCCTAATGGTTTGGTGAACAAACATTTACATCAAGTATTATAAATTTTACTTATCTCTAACAGGCTTGTTACTCCTTATCTTTGGAGTATTTTGGAAGCAGTGGATCCCTTGGCTAAATTGTACTATGTGATTGCTTTCTCCAATTAGTAAACCCTTTATAACATCAGTTTTATTACTTTGAGTTTCTCCTACAGGGATTTTTGTGAAGTAAATCATGTTTCTTCTTTTGTTTTCATTTCTTGTTTAAGATTTGGCTCTAGCTCTGCTGGGTCAGTTATTACTAGTCACTAGTTGTAAACTTCCAAAATTGTATACTACTGTATAATTTCAGATTCTCTGCATCCTCCTGAGTTTATTCCTTGTAAACAACAACAAAAAAACTTCACTTACTTAGTGAGACTCAGAGAAAACAGAAATGAATTCTTGAATAATGTGCTATGTGAAGTTCAATGCTGAGTTTTATCAAGATGGAATATATTTATATATAATAACTATGTAATAATAAAGAGTTATGGGAAATAATGTAAGAAAAAAAGTTAGCTAATTTTCTATTAGGACAAAAAAATCCACGAATATCTACTATAAAGAAAACTATCTAGTGGCATATGATGAAAAGTTAAGAGACCTTAGTGAGATCTACATGAGCCAGCAGCTTGTGACTGGAAAAAAAGGAGGAGACAGAACAGGGGAAAGGCAGAAAAGAGGACAGGGAAAGAGCAAGAACAAGATGCTGCTTTGTGAGAAAGGTAATTTCTACAAATTTGAAATATGGAACAAGGGACAAGACTACAGCCTCCATGTAATTATTGCCTCAGGGAATATTAAAACCAGAAGTTGGAGTGACAGTCTGTCTCTCTCCAACCCAGTGTCTGTCCCCAACTTCTTTGGTACTAGAGATTGACTTGAGTTATACTGTGGATTGAAACTAGTCAAATGTTCTACAACAGAAAGATACCCCCCACACCTCTAGTTCTCTGCAGTAACTACAAGAGAAAAAATGGAATTAGAGTCAACTATTCAGAAAGAGTGTGTATCTCTTGCCCGATAAACTGAAGTTCAAATCCTGACTATAGAATCCTTAACAGCTGTTTTATCCTCTCTGGAATTTAACTTCAAGGTCTCATATTTAAAATGGAAGTAATAGTACCTATCTTTCAGAGTCTAAAGACATCCAGGAGCACATACTGAATAGGTAAATTGATCACTCATAACTCTGATGAAAGTAACCAGGCTTCTGGTGGGTATCAGTCAGTACCGTAACTAGGATGATGCCCTGACTTTTGACAGCTAGTTTCTTCTGTTTATCCTGGTTTGTTCTTAGCTCCTGTTAGAGCACTTTATGCATTGTTCAATGATTTCTCTGTCTTCATGTATTTGACTATGGGGATTTCCATTGCCTGTGACCATAGTGCTTGCTACCTGATAATACAATTACTGAATGATTTAAACAGTTGTTCTGTATGTCCTCAAACACGAGCACTATTTAACAATCCATAATTCCTTACAGCTCCGGCAGTTATCACGTGTGAACCATCCTAATATTGTAAAGTTGTATGGAGCTTGCTTGAATCCAGTAAGTGTCCCTCTTATTGTCATCTGCCTGTAGGAAACAATGTGGCAAGTGTATGCAGTTTATATAATTTGTGAGGTTGTTTTTATCTGCTCAATCATAGCTTTATTGTTACACTTCATGCATTTTGTTCGCTTCTAGCCTTAACATAACACTATGTTGGCGGAGCGGTCTCAGGTACCTATTGTCCTTGGCCACACCATTTTATAAAGCTCCTTCATCTTAAGTAAATGACAATTCTCAAAACTAATTTCCAGAAACAGAGTAGTTTGTTCTTAATTTTCACCTATGGACCCGATTAATTGCTAGCCAAGAGAGCTCACCTGGCATTCCTTAAGTTACCACTCATCTTATTTCATTAGCTAACCTGGCAGTGGCCAATGAGGGGCCAACAAAAGGAAACTTTTCAGTCCTTCCCCCTTCCTCTTTTCTGCCTTTAACTACCCTAGCCTATAAGCAAGCAGTGGATTCTACTCTTATACTAGATCCCATCTAAATAAAAGCCTGTGCTGTCAGAGCGTAGTGCATAGCCCTGTCTGTCATCCTCACCAACCTACACATGTTGCCCAGTAACTCACCTTGTTAATAAGACTTGATGTCCTAGAACATGTCTTTTTTAGCACTGGTCCTCAACAGGTCTTGTAATTCTGTTTTGGTCCCCAAAGTCTTATGATCCATTTTAATACATATCTCTTAGCAGGCACCTAGAAGACAAGTTCTTAGACCACAGATAACTGTACCTTCTGTTAGCGTCATTCACATAGTAGTGGCCAAAAGAATAATTTTCAAGGCAATCAGACAGTTGAACTAAATTATCTTCAGGGAGGGCCCAACAGTGTTGTCACTCTAGTGAATTCTGGCATGTTTTTCCTTTAGGTATGTCTTGTGATGGAATATGCTGAGGGAGGCTCTTTGTACAATGGTGAGTATCTGCTAAACCTATTTTTAGCTAGTATATTGAAAAAACTGGAAAGCTTTTAATACAAACTAAATTACCTATTGTTATTCACAACTTACCATCAGAGTTCACAGAGAAAGTCTTTTTGTTTTTTGTTTGTTTGGTTGGTTGGTTTGGTTTGGTTTTTTGTTTTGTTTTGTTTCACTACTAAGGACTTATGGCAAGAAAGATGCTATGACATTTATATATATTTGAGTTAACAATATTTTTATTATGTTCAAAATTAGTGAGGTAACAATTGCTTTTTAAATAGATTTTAAAATATATTCAGACTTTTTCCCTCTATCCTTTTAGTTTTGAGTCTTCATGTTGGAATTCTTTGACTATACTTCATTTTGTCATGCTTGATTGTGCTTCCTTTTCAAAACAAAATGGTGAAAACTCACTTTACCAAATATTTTAAATTTTTACTGTCTTAGTCCGGGCATGGTGGCACATGCCTTTAATCCCAGTGCTAGGGAGGCAGAGGCAGGTGAATCTCTTTGAGTTTGAGGCCAGCCTGATCTGGTCTATGAAGTAAGTCCAGGACAGCCAAAACTAACCAGAGAAACCCTGTCTCAAAAACCCAACCCACCCCAAATTTTACTGTCTTAGTTACTTTCCTATTGTGGCCATGACCAAGTCAACTTATTAAAGGAAGTGTGTTTCAAAGGGTAGGGCAATGTGGCAGCAAGCATATTACCTAGAACAACTGAGAACTTACATCTTTGTCCAGAAGCAGGAGTCAGAAAGTATACTGGGCGTGGCTGAATCTTGAAATCTCAAAGCCTAGCCCAATTGACAGGCTTCCTCTAGCAAGGCCACACCTCCCAATCCTTCCCAAACTGTTCTGTCATATGAAGGACAAATTTTCACACATGAGAATCTAAATGGGCCATTCTCACTCAAAGCACCAGTTATGAAAAACAAAACAAAAAAACTTTTGTACTGGTATTATCCTTATAGAACAAAGCTGCCACCTTAAAAATACCAGCCTCATGTATTAGTGACTTGCCCCTGTTAGATTTATAAAAATGATAGCACTTACTTTTAAGTTACTATTATTTTACATATACCATTCCACGAATTGTTCATTTCTGTATAGTATTCTCATTTATTTGAAACACCTGCTAGCTTTTTAACTATAATACATAATACAGTTGTAAGCATCTGATATGGCCATCTTGTTTCACTACTGTTTCTCTATTCCACCCTAATAATAAATAGGATTGCTTGTAACTTGTGTGAAAGATATTATCAATTTTTGAAAATATGGTAGATGTATTCATTTTATTTAAATGACCATAGGGGAATTATCTGCTAAAATGTCCTAAATATTTCGTTTTTTTTTTTTATTTAGAAATGTTTAAAAGGACTCAACTGTAAAAGAATATTCATCTGTGTGTTTTGATGGTGCCTTCATCTATATTGCTTCATATTATATGCAATAAAGTCCTTTTTAGTTTGTTGTTCCTTTCTTTTGCAGTGCTGCATGGTGCTGAACCGTTGCCTTATTACACTGCTGCCCATGCCATGAGTTGGTGTTTACAGTGTTCGCAAGGAGTGGCTTATCTGCACAGCATGCAGCCCAAGGCTCTAATTCACAGGGACCTCAAGCCTCCAAAGTAAGTTTTAATGGCTTCTCTCCTTCTCTTGCCACCCCTAATTCAAGGTAATTGTTGCTCTTGACTTTCTCTTTTCTCTTCCGTTTTTATTTACATTATTATTTTTTACTTACTTTTATCATTTACCTGTATATCTAAACTTATATTTTAAAATGTTGTCTATGGGAGATGTTTTTTCTAACTCCATCTTTACATTATAATTAGAATTTGTTAGTCTATATGTCCCATTGTGAACCTGCAGTATATAAAATCGCTCCTGCTAGTTTTCTGAGTACTGTCCCTGCAGCATTCCTAACAGGATCAGGGTCTACACATGGTGGACACTACACAACTGTGCCAGTTGTGTCTTGTTCTTAGAGAGGGAACAAAATTATTTCTGAATCTGGGTACAGGCGCAAACAGCCCAGAGTTCTCCATGAGTGAGAATCCTGACACTTCAAAAGAACCTTTAAAAAGGCAGAGTAACAAGAATCTGAACAAGAACAATGAGATGGGAATTTTGTTGAACTGTAATATTCAACAAGAGTTGAAAGATGACAAAAGTGTTTGGTAGTATATAATATTGTGAATAGGGGCTTAATCTGCTTGTTGTAATTACATTGAATTAAAAAAGAATTAATTTTCTAGATCTCTAGCTAGAGTTCAAGTACAACATTCTGTACAAGAAGTTAGTAAGATATATAATTATAATGTTTTCCTTCTTTTGAATGTTACTACAGTCTGATTGCATATTTTATGACCCATCACTATTTCTGTTTATTATTAAAAATAACACTATAAATAAAAGGATGCTATATAGTAATTGTATTTCAGTCACGGCCCCCAGAAGAAAGCTGAAGTTCTGAAACATTCCTAGCATTTATTAGGCTGTGTTAACTCCAGAGACTCTTACTCCTCCCCCATCCATACACATTCTGAATTCAGAAACAGTTTTGAGATTAAGCATTGAGAAATATCTTTAAAATAAAGACATAAAATTAGAACCGTTGGCTGCAGTTATAGCTCAGCTATACAGCATTTGTCTGGCCCGTACAAGACCCATGGTTCAATTTCCTGTACTGCAGTAAACCAATACTATTGGTTTCCTTCTGTATTGATATATTTTACTTTATCTTCAATTAGATTATTTGTTCTATTGATTGGTGCTATTCTTTTAGTAATTAATGTTTGTGATTAAACTCCCACTTCAGGACACCATAATGCTGCACTGTAGAAACCTTTTAAAACCAAGTCTAGCTCAGCCAAAGGGATGTTTGGTCAGGGACTGTCATGGAACTAGAGATCTAGACATCAAGCTATGAATGTGATAGTATCCCCAAGTTCTCTAGGTTGCAGCCATTTAATTTTTGCTGATATTCCTTCAAACTATTAGGCCATTACAGTGACCAAGTAGTACTTTACAGAACTTTAATAGTAGCATTTGTTTGACTTAACTTTTTCCAGTTCCACAATTCTCTTTCCTTTCCTTGTAAAGTCAAGTACTGACTTTGTAAATTTTGAATTTTTATAATAGCTTGCTGCTGGTTGCAGGAGGGACAGTTTTAAAAATCTGCGATTTTGGTACAGCTTGTGACATCCAGACACACATGACCAATAATAAAGGAAGTGCTGCTTGGATGGCACCCGAAGTATTTGAAGGTACAATCACAAAAGTATGATATAGTTGTTGATCTGCCTTAATTCATGTAAATTGGGATGTGTTTATAACACTGTATATAGTGTTACTTCTGAATAATACATAAAAGGGTCTTAAGTGAGTGTAGCCTAAGATCTCAAATTTTGTGGTAGATTTTAAGGTGACATCTTTGTGTGATTCACACGTATATACAGCCAGCCAGCCCTCGTTGTTCACAGGTTGCATAGTTGAGAGATTGTCTACTTGATGAACTTCAGTTGAGAAGCTTTCACAGCTGTTCAGAAATAAGGTACACGTTTGAGTTACACACAGCACTCTCCAAGGTCGTTTCCCGGGTACGTTAAACAATTGGCCTTTTTGCAATGTCACAATTTTGATACTCATTAACTATGGAAGTGTTAGGTGAAGAGTCTTTAAACACACATAAACAAAGTCAGATATTGATTGACAAAATCTTCATTAACAAAGACATATGGCAGCCTAGTTCTATATTTCTTGTAGGAACAGTGGTACAGTAACTATAGAGACTTCTTAGTAGATTATATAGACCCAAAATAAGGAGAAAGCTGAGCCTTTGCTCTGATTTGCTATCATTTATAAATTAAGAGTGCTAGGCTTAAATCAGCTTGCCTTAAAAAGACTACAAGTCACTGGGCACAGTGACTGCCATTCAAATCTACTGATAAAGTGTAAGCTAGCATTTGCTTTCTTTTACATCCTCGTAGCTCACTCAGAATTCATAAGATTGGTCCAAATATTTAAGTTTCTGTATGAAAACATCAAGTTCTCTTTTAAGTGACAAATATTGAGCTAAAGAAATGGATTTGTGTAAATGTCCATTTGTATGAATGCCATAATACTCAAAATGCATTCAAGAGTGAGGCTTTGGGGTTTTTTGTTTTGTTTTGTTTTGTTTTGTTTTTTTCTCCCTTGATGTTCACCAACATCAAGGAAAATTTTTAAACGTTTTTATTGCTTTGTGTTTAGCCATCCCAGAGAAAGAAGGAAATGCTGTGCAGCTTGTCTGGGACTGTGGTTCCCTCAAGTCTAGTTACAAAGTATTACACTAGAACCAGGTGGATTTCTGAGTTCAAAGCCAGCCTGGTCTACATAGTAAGTACTATGACAGCCAGGGCTATGCAGAGAGATCCTGTCTCAAAAAAAAAACAAAAACAAGCAAAGTGTTGGACAAAAGTTATTTAATTACATAAAATTAAATAATGCCTTCTCTTTCATCTGGATAATGCAGGTGCCTTTTCTAATAATTCAATCACTTATTTAATGTCATTTTCTGTGCATTACAGTGGCCCAATATTGTTGTAATAAATAAAGCAAAGGGGTTTGTTAGGAAGAGTAATCATGGTTCTGTTTTGAGGGCAACAGAACCTAGACTATTAGGTTATGTAAATTTCTAAATTTCTGAAAGGTATCATTAGGCAGCAGCTGTAGCCTAAATTAGATTGCTATTTGGTGGCCAGTCTATATTATTGTGTACTGCTTTGCATAGGAATCTATCATTATAATATATATTATGTTATATATACACATAAGTACATTATATGTATATATTTTATAAATGTATATGTGCATATATATATTACATATATAGTATATATAATGTTGACGCATCCTTCATCTTAATACAATTTTGTTTGTAATCTGCTTAGTGTGCTACTCATAATTTTAATCATATAAGTTTTCTTTGTAGTTTTTAATGATTTTAATTATACATTAAATTACTAAATTACAACAGGACTTTACTCTGGTAGCAAGGAATGCTGTCTGTCACAGAGCAAGAAAAGTATTGAGGTAACAAATTAGAGGAGCTGAGAATATAGTTCAGTCATAGAATAGATGCTTGTATGAAAAAGTCCTGAGTTCTAACTCCAAATGAGCACTCTTAAAAGAAATTGAGGGGATGGAGCAGTGGCTCAGAGGTAAAGAGCACTTGCTGCTCTTGTAGAGGACCCAGATTCAATTCCCAGCACCCCCAAGGAGACTCATCAAAAGTCTGTAACTCCAGATCCATTGTCCCCAATGACTTCTGACCTCCATTGGCATTGCTACACATGGTGCACAGACAGACATATAGGCAAAATGCCATTCATACACACAATTGGCCTTCTAAAAAAGAAATTGGAAAATTAAAGAAAGAAATACAAAGGTGTTTCAAACTCTGGCTATAAATGAGATCAGTCTACACACAGAAGAAGAAAGGCCAGTGCATCCTGTTGAAAAAGTAGAAAATAACTGGTTTTGTCATGTAGATTTTGAGTATATTATTTATATTTAATACATTAAAATATATTTGTTGAAAATATTTAAGAAAGTAATTGCTTAACTAAGTGTGTGACAGTCTCTTGTCCAAAATACCCATTATTTTTTTTGTAGGTAGCAATTACAGTGAAAAGTGTGATGTCTTCAGCTGGGGTATTATCCTTTGGGAAGTGATAACACGCCGGAAACCCTTTGATGAGATTGGTGGCCCAGCTTTCCGAATCATGTGGGCTGTTCATAATGGTTTGTCAAAAGAAATTTTTCTTGAATACATTTTGTATATTTCATCTTTGGAAAACTATTTTCATCAGACATTGCAATGTTGAGTTGTTTTTTAGCAGACCACCTTCCTTTACCACCCTCCATACATTCGTCTCTGGTTTTGGTGAAGAGAATTTAGACTCCTCCACACAGGACTGAGATTGTCAGCTACACTATTAGGGAAAGACCATCAGCACCTTCGGTCACTCTTAGTGATAGCTCTTAGAGAGAGTTAGGAAAATAGACCCCTTTTCTTCTGGGAAACAAGTCTCTCATCAAGGAGAGAAACCAAAACTGCTACTAAGAGTTGTTACTAAAGCTCACAAAGGCACAACATATAGTACTTCACACATTATTTTTATATATGAGAATATATATATATATATTTCTCAACCATACTTATATATACTAATGTCACAGGTAGGAAGTGATGGAGCTAAGTTTTCTGACTCAAGTAAGTGCTCCTACCTTTCATGAGAGTGATGTAATGAACTCAGTGTTCTCATGTCTCTCTGATCACACACCTCAATGATGTGTGTGTCCATAAATGTGTTAGGTAGGGTATCTTCTTCACTGGTAGGTACTTCACATTTTCTATGGTAAGGAAACTCTGAAGGAACTGCCCCATCATTGTTACCTCACTTGCCTCTAATCCTTCTGATGAGTACGTGTTTGTGTAGTAGTCCACAGATGATCAAAAAACAAACACCTGTAACTCTTTAGAGCATTTGTAGACTGACCAAACAAAACCGCCATCAGTGTAGTCTTAACTGTTTCATCAGTTTGTTGTACCAACTTTAATGTTACATCCTGTGGTGCCATTGTAGATAATATGGGAGCCTTGACCAAGACGCTGTGTTTCCTCTGTCAGCTTTCAACAAATGATTGCCAATGAACTAACTTGTTGATTGATTAAACTACAAAGACTTAATTGTAGCTGAAGCCACTCTTGAGTAGGGGAGGCTTATTAAGAATATTATCTCACGTATAAAAGCATGGCAGTTTTCAGCCTGTAAAATGGTTAACTGCAACCAGTGAGTGTAACACCACAGGAGAGGAAAGTCAGTGAACATAACTTCATAGCTGAAGGAAGTGGGTGAGTGGGACGCCATGGTTGAAGGAAAACAGTGAGTGGGACGCCATGGTTGAGGGAAGTGGGTGAGTGGGACACCATGGTTGAGGGAAGTGGGTGAGTGGGAC
>CAJQZJ010032984.1:1112134-1147435 GCA_907164525.1 Lophiomys imhausi | reverse complement strand
AGTGGGTGAGTGGGACACCATGGTTGAGGGAAGTGGGTGAGTGGGACGCCATGGTTGAGGGAAGTGAGTGGGACACCATGGTTGAGGGAAGTGAGTAAGTGGGACACCGTGGTTGAGGGAAGTGAGTAAGTGGGACACCATGGTTAGCACTTTGTATAAATGGAAGATTTTTTTTCAAATACCTTTGAAATTTTGTAGTCTGAAAATTGATCTTTCCTCAAGTCAGCTACTTGTTTTTCTTAATTAATGCATTTAACTTTCTACTAGTTAAGAATATTTGTGACAGTTTGGTTTGTTTTTTGAGATAGTCTCACTCTGCATCTGGCTGAACTAGAACCTATGAGTTTCACCAGCCTTTGCCTCAAAATTGCTAGGATTAAAGGCGTGCACCTAGCTCAAGTAAAATAGTCTTAGTTCTCACTGTTATTATCACCATGTGTTATAAATTTTAATGTAACTTTTGGTATAGTTTGCCCTTTGTGAAAAATATATAGATATAAACTAAAAAGACCAAAAATGCTAATTCAAATATTGTTGGAAATAAATTATAAAAATCTTGCACTGCTCTTTGGGTAGATAATTCTTTTATTTCTCTAATTTTCAATTGTAGGTACTCGACCACCACTGATCAAAAACTTACCTAAGCCTATTGAGAGCCTGATGACCCGCTGTTGGTCTAAAGACCCTTCTCAGCGCCCTTCGATGGAGGAAATTGTGAAAATAATGACTCACTTAATGCGGGTATAATCCTTCTTTTGAGGGGCTTTGGGTTTGAGGGACTTTAGAATATGCCAAGTTTTAATGGGCTTTTTAAAGGAAGGAATGGTAACTATTTTCTGCATTATACTTTCCAACTTTTTTCAAGTTAGAATAGGCATTTATTACTCATATAATCAGAAAAGAAAACATTATTTTAGAAAAATATCTACTTCTCTGTAATAGCAAGATAGTTAGATGAGGTTTCTGGGCTTCCTTTCCTATACTAATATGTATATTAATAATATACACAAATATATTATGTGTACATAACACAAATACTATATTTGTATAACAGTTATTTTGTTCCTGGGCACCACAGTGTATGAGATGCTGGTATGGGTCTAAAACTTTGCAGCTTTACATATATATGATTAATAACATGGTGAACTAAACTCAGTTCATCAGATTTTCATCAAAGTATAGTCATTTCCACAGAGTGCTGGGGATGTATCTTAAGAGACATCTATTTGAGTTATGTTAATTTTTACTGTTTTGGCTTTTTGTTGCATATTTTCAGATACCAATAAAAACTGAACTTTTTTCCTAGGCCTTATGGAATCTTAATTTAGGAAAACCCTTTTTAAAAGATACATTCCCTATTCTAGAAATCTAAACACTTTAGAATTAATTCAGATATTTTAGTTTATTCCTTTTATTGAAAATAGCTTTTTTCCAACAAGAGCCATAAGTGGTAGCTTTGACTTAAGTTCATACACCTAAACTTTAGACTGTATAAATGAAATTATAACTATTCACCCATGTTTTGTCTAATTAAAAAAAATACTTTCAGTAAATATTTTCACATTATGTCTCGATTCGTAAGAGGGCTTCCATAAAGTATGTTCTTAATGTTCACAGTTGACAGTATATGTCACTCTTCCAAGTCCTGCACCATGAACAGTGACCACTATTCAATATGTCCCTCTAGAGAGCTTCTGTTTCCTGTCATCTCAGTGCTTAGGTGGTACATAGTGTTGTCCACAGCAAACTTTCCAGAAGGAGCACATATCACCATCTTTGTCTGAGCAAAAACAGATCGCTCCACATTCAGTACACACCTGAGGGAACCATGTCCACCTCAGGTGCACCTTAAAGTAAAGCCGTGATGCCCATGTGCTCTTGCGTTCATTTAGCAGGATTTACTGTGTACTAAAGGCATTTTAAATCGTGACTTGCTTTTATTACAGTACTTTCCAGGAGCGGATGAGCCATTACAGTATCCTTGTCAGTTCTCTGATGAAGGGCAGAGCAACTCAGCCACCAGCACAGGTAAACAGATGGGGTCAGAGCAGCGTCAGGATTTTCCCTCCATCCCATGAAGCTTGTCATGGAGACAGGATCGATGGCCGTGTTTGCATTTTAGTCTCTATTGCTCAGGGCTCACTGCAGTTTGAGTTTCCAGACACCTCACTCTTTATAAAGATCCTGAGGTCAAGCTTCCATGTCTGGAGTTACTGCCTAGTTAGTTCTAAAGGATTGAATATTGTGTTGCTGTGAATGCTGTTCTTAAATTGATTCTTAATTTCATCTTTTTGAGATAAGGTATATCCAGGCTAGCCCAGAACTCACTGTATGATTCAGGCTAGCTTCAAATTTATGGTTCTGCTCAAAAACCTCATGAGTGATTGAAGATAGATGCCACCACACCCAGCCATGTCTGTGTGAATACTCCTAGGTCACACAGTACTGCAGATTACTGTGAACACTGACTTCTTCAATAACTCTGTTCTGCTTCTTGTTTTTGTTTTTCCTAAAGAGCCTTATGCAAGAAAGTGCTTTAGGAGTTCAGTTTTCTGAACTATAAAGTAGAAGTAATAAGTGGTAGTTTGAGGTTATCAAAAACAGTAGTATTCTAACTTAGAGAAATTGAACTTCTCAAAATATATGGCATTCTGTTGTTTATTTAATTTCATCCAGAGACACTTGTACATTTAAATATATATGTACCCTGCACTTTAAAATGTTATTTTTTTGCCGACAAATATTTTTGCTAGTCTCTTTCCCTGCTTTGAGATGATTTATTTGTTTTGAGGTTTTTGTTTGGCTGGTGATTCTCAAATTCTATTTTTACTGAAAACCTTTGAGTTGCCCTGAATTCTACAGTGGACTTTTCCAGAGCTCCTTTTTATGTTTTTCCTTTTTCATCTTCTGGCTTTCAGTCCTTGATGCTGCCACCTTCTCACTGACCTTTAGTTATCGGAGGCCCTTTTCCGCTTCATCCCTTCACTTAGTTCTGGGCAATGATGAACCGTAGGGAATCGTACTCGGTGGTGGAATTCCTCTCTCCCACTTGCTTGGCCTAGTTGGCTCTCAGCTTACTCTTCTGCATGTGGCTGAAGTCCTAGTGCTACTCTGCAGCCATCATCGTGTCTCTCCTGGGTACCTTACTTTAGACTTCAGCCTCTCTCCTCAAAGCTCAGGTACCTTTCTAGTCTATGCTGTAGTCTGACCTTATTGCTGTTTAAGAAAGTTTTAGTCAGAAGATGTCTTCTAAAGTTCCCTATATCTGTGTAGCTACTTAGATCTGTGCCCACCTTCTTTGTTTTCTGTTTTTCACAACTAACTGCCCATGCTTTTAATTAAAGGCAAGATTCTCTGCTTGTACGTCATACTGTATCTACCATTCCCAGCAGGTAGATACCTTTCTCTCCTCTCATAAGGTTTTACCTTTCTACTGGGAACATTTCAGGAGCAAAGTACAGTCTGTATTCAGATGCCCTGGCTCCCTCCTTCTCATTTGTAGCATGGATTTCACTTACACTTCTCTTACTCTCCTACTGCAGCCTTATTCTTGTGGAGGTCACCAGTATCTCTGTGTAAGTACTGCAAATGAGGGGAATTTTATGTTCAGTCACTCTCTCCTTGTACTGTCTCCAGTCACTGTGCAGGACCTAATACTAATCTGAATTTCACCTTACATTTCTGGTCATTTAGAGGGGCTTGTAGTGATTATTGTTTTTTTATTGTTTTGTTTTTCAAAACAAGCAGAACCCGAGACGGTGTGTGCTAAACGAGCACTGTGTCTGAGACCATCCCCAGCTTGTTCTTGATTTTCTTTGCTGGTTGTTCCTCATTCCCTCAGCTGTAAGTGCTAGAGTGCCAAGGGCTCAGCCATCGACTTCATTACATAACCATTCATCTCCATTTCCCTGGTTCTCTCTTGAATGCTAGGACTTTGCTTGTTCCCCCCCTCCAAAAAAAAAAAAAAAAAGACATTTCCTCAAGTTTATTTGTAAAAACAGCACTGATCACTGACCACCTACCAGTCATCTGTCTTCACACTGTGAATTTACATTCACAAGCCTTTTTCTATGGGGCCTTCACAGGGGCCTGTAAACCTTTGGGAGCCTGAGCTGGAGCTAAAGCCTGGGCCTAAGTGGAGCTTCACCCTCTGCCTTGGTTTTAGACTTCGGTTGGCAGAGCCTAGGACCCTTGGCCATATAGTCTTGAATCTATTTCCCAAGCTGCAGATGAGTCATGGAAGCAAGAAGGCTGCGTTTGTGGTTTGGACCCTCTGGCCTGCTGGGCTTGACCACCTCAGGCTTCAAGGGCCTTAGTGGCCTCTGTCTGTAACACTCGCTGCCCTTGCATTATTTGCCCACATCTTCTTCAGGCCTTCTTGTTGGTGCTTCTTGGTAAAGCACATGTTCCTCGGGAACTTGGGGTCTATCCCTTAAGAGATTATTATCTTTGTAACTGGGTTTCTTGATGTCATTCCTGTTCCATTTTCCAGATTGGTTGTGTGTGGTGTGGCTCTTGGACTTCCCTCCTGAGTGCCTGGGACTGGAAGAGAAAGAGCACTTATTTTCATCTTATATCTGAATTCCACTCTCATATATCCAGAACTTGATGTCTAGCAGGGACTCAAACTGCACTTTCCAAACTGAGTTCTGGGTACATCCTTCAAACTCACTCATTGTCTGATATTCCAATCAGCTAATATCCTTCAGTCCTGCTTCAGGGTTAAACCCTTAGGTTATTCTCAACTGTTCAGAAGACTGGTTGATTCGTTATTGTGCTGTGTGTAACTTTCATTTAAAATGAGCTTGTTTAGGGTATCTTCATTGGTTCCATCTCTCCAGCCCCTTATTTATGTCGTGTCAGTTATGGAATGAGGCATTCATATCATTCTCAACCTGTACTCATAAATGTTTCTGCTTTCCTAGGCTCATTCATGGACATCGCTTCTACAAATACCAGTAATAAAAGTGACACTAATATGGAACAAGTTCCTGCCACAAATGATACTATTAAACGCTTAGAGTCAAAACTGTTGAAAAATCAGGCAAAGCAACAGGTTTGTTGTTATTAAAAGTACAATTGCATGATTTCTTTAACAGTAGTCACAACATTATACTAAATGAATCAATTATTTGCTAACTTCTGATACATAACAATCCTGACTTTAATTGCACCAGACAAATGAGCTTGTGGTGAGAGAAATGAGATTTTGCTACCATTTCTTACCAAACAAATGATATTTTCTCCTGATTGTTGCTGTTGCCAGCCCCACCCCTTCCTGTCTGCGATCCATCCCTAGCCAAAGGTTCTACGAACAGTGTGAAATATATTTTGGTTCTATGGACCAGTTAAGGAGGTCTCATAAGGCTGTCATTTCATCCTATTCGGGTTGGCTGTATTTTGACCATTGTTTGCTAGAGTTGCTTTGAGCGACATGTGTCTGAGCCTGCGCTACTTTGTTAGCTCCCTCTCAATTTAAAGTTCACTCTTTCATAACAATACCATAGTCATAAAATCCATTTGTTGTCTTCCTCCTTAGCTGACCAGCATCTCAACATGTAAAAACTTCAGTAATTGAGATTGACCTATAATTTTAACAGAGTGAATCTGGACGGCTGAGCTTGGGAGCCTCTCGTGGGAGCAGTGTGGAGAGCTTGCCCCCGACTTCTGAGGGCAAGAGGATGAGTGCTGATATGTCTGAGATAGAAGCTAGGATCATTGCGACTGCAGGTAAAAGGGCTGCAAGTCCACAGAGAGAGAACCTATGGTTTACATGCTATTCACAATTGTTTGCAGTGGGGCTATCAGGGATTTGTGTTCTATACCTACTTTATTAAACAGACGCTGGGTTTACGGTAATCTTTTCCAAGCTTCCAGCAATAAATTTGTATATTTGGCTCAAATTTTAAATAAGAGAACTATAGCTTAAATTTTATTTGGGTAATAAAGTACATCTTACTAGTTACAGACTTTATCAAATATAATTATTTCTCCTCAAACATAAACTAGCTCTAAGATATCAAAATTCATGCAATACCAGAATATTTGCAGTGACTGGGTAATTCCACTGTTTTTATGCTGAGCCCAAAAAACAAAAAATCATTGGCTGAAAATTGTGCTCCAGGAATCATGTTGTCTTTGCTCGCTCCTGCAAGTGGCAGAAATAGCAGAGCTAGCCGCTGTATACATGTCTGATGATAAGAGGAGGTAGTAGTAGTTGAATCAAACATTGGTTTTGGTAGTGTTCAAAATTCATTTTGTCAGCTCTTAAAACATTTCAATAGACAAAATGGCTAGAATAAAAACGAATGGAGTTCTTTCACCTGGTAAACCAGCACTTTTTCTAACCAGATTTAATTCTAATGGCACCAATTTAGTTTGGATCTTATTTTGTTATTTCTGATTCTTACAAGGTTAGAGAAGAATGAATTATAAAACTGAACATGTTATTGGATTATGTGGAAGTATAAACAACAATAGAAGTTTACAAATTCTCCTCTTCAGAGGATATTTTGTTCTATCTGCATATCTTTTAATTATATCTACAGACTTTTTTATTTTTTAAACTTAGTTGTTTTCTAAGTGAAATATTTTGATTGTGTGTGTTCTCTTTGTAGAAAGCAGCATCCAGATAAACTGTACTGCATTTGTCTAAACTAATCACAATCACTGATTTTATAACTCATACTAAAAGCCTTTAGATAGGAAAGAACATCTGAAAATAACAATGTCTAAGCATATAAGCTATTGATCATACACAGACACGTCTAGATATGCCCCATGGTCATTAGGCAGCTGGTTTTCTGTGTCTGTAGGTCACAATCTCTATGGCTTAACTTCTGCCCTCAAGGTTACTTTGTGGTCCAAAATGGCTATGACAGCCCAGGCCATCTTTTCCACAATTTGGGTAGCAGAAAAGAAGAGAAAGCAGAAGGATGAAAGCTTTTGAAAAAGTTTTCTGCAACTTCCACATACATGTCATTAGCCAGAGTAATATAGTCAGGTGACCTGCACATATCTCTGATAGAGGGGATCTGCAGCCATATCTGACATTGTTGCATTAGTAAGTCAGAGTCCATTGCTAAGGAAAAGGAAAGACTAGAGGTTAGCAGGGAACCAGCTGTCTCTGCCTCAGGTAAATCCTCAAAGTGTCAAGTTGAGTAGAGGGGTCTTCATGAAGCAAAATGTCTCTGTGGACAGAGACACACCCCAGCACTGTTGCAGAACCATTTCACTTCACAGATGTCATTCAGAGTAGACACAGCATATTTTTTCTGCCCTAAAAGAAAAAGTAATATTATGATCATAGTTTGATTTTGCTTAGCCTGTTTTTCTAATCAGATACAGGTTTATAGTTTCATATTATAGGAATGACATCTTTTCCAGTTCAAGCGTAATCAGACATAAATAAATTACTTTGTCCTCTCTAAATGTAGGACAGTACATCCTTTGAATTTTAAATAATTTGAATATTTTTAGTGAATTGTCTTACTTTGAAAGGTTCATACTCCAGCTTTTGATAGCCTTCATATTTAACGGTTATGTACTCTAAACTTTGAAAGCTATAATAAATATTTGGTTTATTAAGATTGTTATAGAAGTACTTAGGGAAATATACATTTTATACTTTGATTTGATAACTATTGTTTAATCAGGGAAGTTTAATTTATAGCACCTTCCAAGAAGCACTTAACTTAAGATCTGTTTCTTCCTATTTATATCATAAGTACAAATATGACGCTCATCTTACTAACTCCCCTTCCCTTCCCATCCTCCCCCACCACCATCACCTCATGTCATTGATTTTACTTAGGTAGAATATTTCTGAGAACACATTGGAAATTTAGGTTCTTCATTGTCCTGCAGCTTTGTCTGTCTGTATTTGTGGTTGTTGTTTCCCTGCTAATTAAAGCCAGTGTGTGAACCTTAATGAACCTTCTTAACTGTTGTGCTCTTTAACACCGCCTATGTCAGCACGCATGAAGAAGTTAGATAGTTCTGCATGCCATTCTGCATGAGATATAATTAACACGACTGTTTCAGAAGTGTTCTGTTTTGCAGCCATCTCCTGTGTTACTGTTTGTAGTTGTTTGCATGTATACTGTACATGTGTGTTTTTTCAGCCTATTCCAAGCCTAAACGGGGCCACCGTAAAACCGCTTCATTTGGCAACATTCTGGATGTCCCTGAGATCGTCATATCAGGTATCATAGACCACCTGTATTGGTGTAACAGCTGTAGAACTGGATTAATGATCCTGGTACTTTTAAATGCTTCTTGCTCCAATTTTTATATGATGTGAAAATAGATCCCTCCCATGCAGTACCCAGTGAGACAGGTAGAAAACTGTATACGGCCATACTGAAATCAATTTGCAAACAGAACTTCTCATCTCTAGTAGTAAGAGTCAAATGAAAGGAAAATAACACTCTTTACAGAGGGAAAAACACCTCCCCCACATTTGCATATTCTACTGGAAATGAGAGTGTAAGCTATACTACGTCTGTGTTAGTAGAGGATACAACTACTTGAAACATTTGGTTCCCTGGCTTTCTCCCTGTCTCTTTGGGGAGCCAGTGGTCATGCAGCTGGAAGAAGAGAGCTGCTGCACAGTGTTATCCTAACTGGAGAGCAGAGAGTTGAAACCATGCAAGGCTGTCATTTATAGGGTACCTTGCCAGAACCAAAACGACTCAGACAGCTAGTTAATCTCTGCTGCTAGTGGTTAAGAGGAAGGTACCCAATCTACTATGCTTTGTACCCAGTCCACACATGACAATGCTTCAGTGTGTCAGTTGGTAAATGTTTTTATATCTTATAAGGTCATTTCATAGATGAATAAAAACCACCATTTTTTAATAAAAACTTAAATGGCATAATAGCCTTCAGTGTAGTTGTTTAAATGATCGTTTGGGCCAGCTAGGTCATCTCACTGGTGATCTCAGCCTGATGATCTAAATTCAAGCCCTAGGACCCATATGGTGGAAAAGAGAACAGCTGTTCTCTGTTCTCTACATGTACCTCACACATACATGTACACACACAGGGGGACAAGATAAATAAAATACAGACTTTAAAAAAATGATCATTTATCCGTGTGTTAAAAAAATAAAGATTTTCCTTTGTCCCTTGACTCCAAAATTTTGATAGAGAAGATATGTTTCACATGTGTGACTTGAATTCTTTAACATTCTGTACTTTTGACCATGATAGTATTTACTTAACATTGCATTTAAACTGTAGTTGAATACCTATTTTTCTCTTGCAAACTTTAAGAGATAAAGATAATGTTTTTGTTAATTATTGAAGTGATATCCTATTTATAACATTGTCACCACTGTTCTAATATTATTAACTCTATATTATTTCTCTTGAAATAATTTTTTATTTATTGGGGGCTTCTTTCAAAATTAACAAAGTATTTGTGATTATTTTATTTCGATACTGATAGATATAACACAGAGGAATAATATACTATCTAAAAATGGCAGAATTTAAATTTACATAGAGCTATGATAACCTTAAATATATTACAGAATCAGAAAAATGTAGGCAAATAGCAATTTAATCTTAAATTAGATTTGTAAGTCTAAAAGGGCAGACCAAATAATGGGAAAGAAAGAAGAAACATAGTAACAGTTTAGAGGGACAAGAGCTAGTCCTGAACAATGACCAGAGGTCAGATGCACCTAACAACCTATAATAGCCCTAGACAGCCTGCTGTGAGGAGCTAATCTGAAAAGTTAGCCGTGCTGAAGCTGGGAAATCCTGGTAAGATGCTTTTTTTTGTTTGTTTTTTTTTTGTTGTTGTTGTTTTTTGGTTTTTCGAGACAGGGTTTCTCTGAATATCTCTGGCTGTCCTGGACTCGCTTTGTAGACCAGGCTGGCCTCGAACTCACAAAGATCCACCTGCCTCTGCCTCCCAAGTGCTGGGATTAAAGGCGTGCGCCACCACCGCCCGGCAAGATGCTTTTTTTTAAAGCTACAAGGGCAGTCATATTAACGTACTGTCGTTGTACCCTTGTACCTAAATTAACCTTGTAGCGGTATCATAGATAAAGGTTAACAACTGATACTGAGTGGTTCTTCCCAGAGCCACACAGGGCAGGCTCCACCCAGATCTTCTGACTCTCAGATCACATCCTGTTTTTTCCTTCTTGTTGAAGTCACAAAAGAAAACGTTCCTCACTACCTCCTTAGTGCTTACTGTGAGGAGCACGTCACTGAGGGAGGCCTTTTGAAGTAAGCGCACCTTAATTGTTAGCTGCTAGGGCAGCAGAGCTGTCGGAGTGAAAATACTAGTCAGCAATAAATTGTTTTCAAGGTTCTTATTAGGTCTTCCTAGATATCCAAACAGTAATCAGTTTTTCTTCTTCAGTAAAAATACAAATTGAAACTGATAGTCATAAAAGCAAACTACTAATATATCCCTAAGTTATATTTTAAAATTAAACTTAGTAACAGAGCCCATCCTTTGGGAATATCTCATTTTCTGTTAGCATTTTACTTAGAAAATGGCATTTATTTTCCCAAATTTCTTAACACTGACAGAATTTCTTTCCCACCAAATGGAGAGCTGCTTTGGTGTGTTTGTCAGATATTACATGGCTGAAGGTTGTATGTACTCATGTTTGGGTCTTCTGTTTTGGTCCAATGGTCTATATGTCCACTTTTGGGGCAGGACCATATTGTTTTTTTATTATGGCTCTGACCTGAAACTATCTCTGTAGACCAGGCTGAACATGAACGCACAGATCCACCTGCCTCTACCTCCCAAGTGCACGGATTAAAGGTATGTGCCATCAAACCCAGCAGTAGTTCAGGATTTTTTCAGTGGCAGCGTCCTGGGCGTCATTTGCAGACTGCTGGTTGCTGTTCACATCATGCTGCCCTAGGGTTTTCTGCCTTTGTTTTATACTAGAACACATGTAATACAGATTTACGCATATCAAATAACTTTAAAAAGTGAAAACTGAGGGCCAGTGAGATGGCTTAGGTGGTAAGGGGACCCCTGACAGTGAGTTCGATCCCCAGGGCTGACATGGTGGAAGGAGAGAGCTGCTGCTCGCAAGTTGTCCTGACTTCCACACCCATGCTGCAGCAAGAGCACACACACACAAGACACATTTTAAGTTTAAAATGAGTACATTTCTAGATTAGTATTCAGTGCAAAAATGTGAGAGTTCAAATTTTCTAAGAACATACCCCGTAATTTTCATTTGCAACACTAGCAGCTTGAGTTATTTTGTATTCGTATTTCTAAATTGTGGCTTTTAAAGTTAATATTGGAGCAACAAGTGTTTGTTGATTGCAGTCCTCTTTTGCTTTGGTCTGAGCTGTTCGCCAGGTGGTTTCTGACATGGTTGTACTCATTAAAATGTATTGCCTAATACTGCTTGCCTTCCACTCATGCTACAGCATGAAAATTCTCATTCTATGGCGTTTGTTAACTGTCAGCTCTTCTTCACCCTATTTCCTTAAATTTTTTCTGCCCCTTTCTTTCTGTTCCCCAGCTAGAGTTAAGCTCACATTTGGTGAAACTGTGGTGGTGATGTCATGGTGTATAGACACATATGCTGGGTAGTTCCTCGGATTCACAAATGTTGCTGATCTGCACAGAGAGTTCCAGACACTTTCATAGTCTCATCTGTGCTAACTTTAGAATGGGGGGTTAAATGAAATGTGCCTAAGATTGCTCATTAGTCATAGTAATATCCTTTTTGTTTTGAGGAAACAGAAATAGTTAAAAGTATTTATGAAAATATCTAATTCAGTAGAGCATTTTGTTGTTTTACTTTGTAATGGAAAGTTGAGACATTTCAGAATAAATTGAAATTTGAATTCAGAGTATGCAAGGAATTTTAAAATGGTCTAAAATGGGGAAAGTTATGAGTTATACTTTGAAGAGTGACTATAAACTTGAGTTTTGTCTCCTCTACATGTATTATTTCATTAAACATTCTTAATTCTATTTAAATTCCATTTAGTTTATATGTAAAACAATAACAAAGTCACATGGATTAAGATGCTAAATGGCACTGATTGGTTTAAGTTACAATTTTTTTGTATCTAAGATCATGAAGTTTGAAAAACTGAAAATGATTTGCTGCTCATCAGAACACAACTCCTAGGGTGTGTGCTCTGAGAACTGCCTGCTGGCTGCAAAATTACATGGTATAGCTCCCAGGGTCAAAGGAGTTGTGAATATTGTACCAGCTGTTTCTCATGGTATTTTAGTGTTTCCTTTTTAACAGCTGATCTCTCATGTTAAGAGATACTGTATAAACAAACCTACTCTCAAGTAAAGGTGCTGAGTGAAGCTGTTGTTTAGATCATTCTGTTCTGCTGAACACTTTTTTGTAGAATTATTTTATTGAGTTAAACTGTTGCTAATATAGATGTTTCTAAAATGCTGTGTTCATAATAGCCCATCTGAACAAGCTATATATATTTGAGCATAGAATGAATGTTGTTTGTCTCCAAGAGGATACTGAGCTGTTACTCACTGATGAAAATTACTGCATTCTGACAAAGACTAATGGGATTAAATGCTTAAACCTAAGCATCCTCTTAGGCACTGCTACCAGCTAAAGTCAGACTTCTCTTAAAACCTGCTAGCTGCCTTGCTGTGAAACTGTAACGTAAGGCCCTTGAAATAGATGCCGTCATCAGCCCCAGGCCCCAAGCATTCGTCTATTTAAACACATGCCAGAAGATGGTGGAAGACAGTTCAGCTGCTGTTCGTGTGGTAGGAGTGTCATTATATTAGGACATACTCTGTTGTGGGCTAGCAATTTTTGAGTTAATACATTGCAGTTCTCTCTCTGTCTTTCTTTCTCAACTTTTGGGTTGGTTTGTTTTTACAATAAACTTACTCATTCTTTTTCCTCCAAGCGTGTTGCGTAGATCCCAGGAGCAGCAAATTGCACTTCCTCTGCAGCAGGTACACCCTTCTCACTTGTGAGCAGATTGTAGTTTTACTTTTTGTTATTGTTTGTTTTAAGGCAACGGGCAGCCAAGGCGTAGATCCATCCAAGACTTGACTGTTACTGGGACAGAACCTGGTCAGGTAAGATTAAACATTTAAATTAGCATTCAGATTATCCGTCTTTGAAGAGCTGTAATAGGCAGAGATCAAGAATGAACCATAATGTTCTCTGCAAAAGTACTTGACCTGAAAATGTGGTTGAGATGTTAGTTGCTACTGAACTTCAGTCCATAAGGAAAATGAAAGGGCACTATTGTTCCTAATTGAGTTTCAACTGCATGAAAAACCATGTTGTTCAGCAGGGTGCCGGTTTCTCATTTGTTTACAGAAGTATTCTGTAACTTAGTAAGGCATCATTATCCTTGTCCTCTAAGGTGAATAATTAGTATTAATACCTTTAATTAATGAGGGGAATAAATACCTCCCTAATGATGCTACTCCTGTAGCCACCTGGAGAATGTCAACATCTTTTAATTTGATGTGCCCACTAGCATATTTTCCTTAAACATCCTTTGAAAATATATACTAAACAGATGGCTAAAATCAAGAAAGCTTCTGGTCATTACAGATTTTATTGTTTATTTTTTCAATAACTTCTAATTTCCCTGTCTCTTTTATTATAGCTTCTTTGTAAGTAGTCTAGGTAATGCTGTGATTTAAGCCATATTGACTCTCCTATGCAGGGTTAATCAGGTATTTAAAAGCAGTTGAGTCATTAAGATTTTTTTTTCTTTTAGTTAATTCAAATTAATGCACTTGACATATATTCTTATCATGTTTTCTAAAGTGAATGAGAACTAAGTATGAAGTCTTTCATTGTTTTCATGTGAGTACAATATTCATAGGAAGTAATAAAATTAGTGTATAGTGGTTCATGTATACTGTAAAATATCAGTGTAATTTACTTTGAGAAAATACACATACTTTTTTCATCATAGAAAGTTTTATTATTTCATTTTTATAAGAATTTATGAAATTCTTTGTAGTTTTTAATAAAAAATAATGTTTTATAACTATTTAACTTAAAAATATCTTGATAGGCCAGGCATGGTGTTGCATACCTTTAATTCCAGCACCTGAGAGGCAGAGGCAGGTACATGTCTGAGACCGAGGCCAGCCTGGTACACATAGCAAATTCTAAGATAGTTGGTACTACATAAAGGTACCCTGTTTCCAAAAGAAAAAAAAAAATCTTGATAAAGTGATTAATATTTTTGACTATTTAAATGTGCTAATATTTTATGACAACTCATACTGTGTGTATGTATATATATATATATAATCTTAAAATATAGCAACATAGATACATAAGTTGTTTTATGTCTTAATGTCATTGATAAAATTTAAACCCTTTTGCACCCATTCAATAACTTTTTTCCAGTGTATTCGTTTTTATGTTACGCCGGAACTTTTGATTTGACTTAAATTTCCCCTTCCCCCCACTGATATTTAACATCTGTTCTTTGCTTTGAGGCTATAGTCTTGTTGACCACAAGCTTTTAAGCTGTGTGTACTATTGCCGTTGGTAATGCAGCTATTTGAACCCTAACCCAGCGTTCTCCTGCAGTGAGCCCTCACTCTGAGACAGAGTAGCAGCTGGTGCCACAGCTTCTGTCTGGATTGTCACAGCACCAACTCCTACTCATTTCCTGACTGCTCATACTTAGCTTAGGCCTGCGGCTGTGCACCCTTCAGTGTCCAGTGCCTTCAAGTAGTAAAGCCTAGGGATTGAGGCAGACTGTGAGTGTGGGACAGTTATTTGGCATGAATTGTCATTCGACATTCCAGAAGATAAGGGGAGAAAGAGAGGATTTGATTTGGCAGTAGTAACACTTCTCTAAAATAGTTGATATAACCAGTGTTTAAATTCTGTCCTCTTTCAAGATTATTGGAGTATTACAATCTTATAGCCCCTTGTGTCTACTTTAGGACTAGAGTGACAGAGAATACTCACAGTACACTGTGAGAGCATTTCACCATCAGGTTGGATGCATGTGACTTACTCATGAAGATAGCACTCACTGTGTGGGAGGTATATGCCCACACCATGAGTGTCCATCACTTGGCAGTGTGCCTCTTTTCAAAATTGCTGGAGTGGTTGGCAGATGCACAGGAGAGGTTGCCTCTAAGTTTAGGTTTATTTTGAGGTTTTGTTTTATGTTTTCCTGGACATTGCAATTGGTAAAGAACCTGACAAAAAAAAAAAAAATCAGTCCATGTAGTACAGTTGTCATTTTAGAGTCATTTGGAAGGAAGAGTTTATTAATGAAGTTTGACATTACATCCTGTAGAAAAAGTAAACTGACCAGTTCTGTGTACTTGGGCTTGTGACTTGAAAAATAATCTGAATAAAATTACCTTTTACCTATAAATTAAAATGTAGGGCTTATTTTATATTTCCCTTTTTTTTGAGAGTAATTGCAAAGCAAACTTAATTACATATAACAATATAAATATATAAGACTTTCTTCACCACTTGCAGTGTGTATGGTTTACAGTTAATTTGGGAAACTTAGGAAGCAGTCAAAATGTATCTGGCCTCCTAATATCTTTGGGAAAGAAAAAAGCAACTTTTTACTTGCTATATCAAAAATGATTGTGCTCAGACATAGGGAAAATAAGACAAAACAAGACTGCTTTAATGTGTGTGGGTCACTGCTACCCCAAACATGAAAACATTGCTCTTCCCTGCAAATGAGAATGGTAACAGCTGCTCTGCCAAATGCAGTTCTCTCCTGTCTGCCTCTCGTAGAATTGCCCCTTATATGTGTCCACCACCACACCCGTCTATTTGATTGGTATTAGGGACCAAACGCAGACTTCTGTGTGCTAGGCAAACACTACCAATCAACTACATGTCCAACTCCTGCACCCCTCCTTTAAGGACTTGTTAAACAGACCATACTTCCTTGATGAATTCTCTTACAGTTGGAGAACATTTCTGATAATAGCCACCATTTGTTGGGCACTGACTTTGAGACCAGGCCGACCCTTACTAGGCACTGCCTGTATCTTAACCCTAGACAGTGGGTACTCTTTTTGCAGATGGGTCAACTGAGAATTAGAGAAAACAAACCTGAGTCTCACTGTCTTCCTTCATGTGTTCAGCACCCTCTTAAGAAGAGGTTTTGACTGCAAGTTAGATTCAGTGGCACAATGTAAACTCTATCACTTTGCTTTACACTGCAGGAGCTGGAAGTAGCTCAGCTGGTAGAGAGCCTTTAGTGTGCCTAGTATCCTGGACTTTATCCTCAGCACATGGAGAGCTAGATGTGTGAAAACCCAGTGTGTGAGAGGCGGAGGTAGTAGGAGAATCAGACATTCAGGGTCATCGTTCTTCATTCTGCTGCATAATGAATTTGAGACTAATGCTGTCTCAAAAAAACAAACAAAATAACAAAAAAATACATGAAGTGATCTTAGTGAATGCTAAGTGTTGTGATTTCTCATCTGTAGCTTATTTAAGTAGTTTTTCAGTAATGACTAACTTATACCATTGAGCAAGGGTAACCCACAAAAAAATGCCATTATAGTAAATCTAGACAAGTGAGTACACACATGTACTTTTTAAACTTTTAAGTGAACCTTCCTGTGATGTACTGTAAAGTAGGTCTCATCCCTTGGGGATTCTGTCCAGCGTACATCTACCATTCCATAGTGAGGCAGTTAACCCTTATCTAAAGACTCAGACACCGTATGAGCCCAGTGTGCTCCTTAATGTCCTGAACTTCAGCAACCTTTATGCAGCTAGGCACTGTAGCACCTGCTATAGGGGGTTCCTACGAAATGTTAAACACAGTAGATGCTGATCTGTGCTACAGGCCTTCCATCATACAGCTGAGCATACGCCTCCAGAGTTCTTGGTAATACTTGTCTTAATGATAGTATTCTTGTCCAGATATGAAATGAAAATAGCACTGGGAAAGCAGTTAAATCTTACATTCTGTTCTTTCTATGTCAGGGAAAAATGGGGGATGGGGAGCTCAGTGGATAAGAGCTCCTGATGCCTTGTGAGTTCAAGGCTAGTGTATACTATATAGTGAGATCCTGTCTCACAAAACGCAAGGCTGCAGTGGTGCCAGTCACAAATCGAAATTATATGTGTTTAGATTCAAGAGCATGTCATTAACTGTCGAGAATACCTACCTGGGACTGCCGTAGAAGAATACCCATCTAAGTTCACATTGACAATGTCTATGCCTTAAAGGTTATAGCACAAACAGCACTGGTTCTCTGTGTTGTGCTTCTGTGACTTCAGTAACTAAGGTTCTAAAAGGTATGAATGGCTTTCAAATGTCTCTAATTTAAACACCGAGCATGAAAGTTCTTGGCTTAATGGAATTATTTTCCTGTCTTCCAGATGAATATAAAAGCCTAAGCTTTGTTTTTGTCTGTAAAATCAGTTTCCATCCCATTTCATAAATACAGAGATAAGATTCCAGTCAAAAGCCAAGTTATAGTCCGTGTCTCCTGCTGGCATGTTTATATTTGGCTCACATTCTTTTGCTGCCCCAGTTGCCATGTAGGGTTTCTGTCTGTTGTTGCTCTGAATCTCTGAACTTTAATTTATGTGAGAAGAAGGTAAACTGGGAATGTTTTCAAGAAGCAACTCGAAAAATAAACTGTAATAGTTGGAGACATTTTAGGGCCATCAGAATTGTACCAGCAAGATTTAAAGAGCAGATCCTATAATGCCCTGTTTTCTGTGATTGTTTGAGAGCTATAAGTTAGCCACAAACTAATTTTCTTAATTTCAGATGATACCTAATTTTCTTATTTGTGCCTTATATTTTTTTCAGATACAGTTAATGGTTTTAGAACTTTAGATTTTTCATACTAGTTTTTTTTTCTGTCCTTGAGAAGTTAAATTGTTGAGGAATCTTTGATATAATATAAAGCATATCAGGCCCAAGTTTATGTAGGAACAGACTAAATATTACCAAAATTCCATGATATTTTCCTTGGGAAACATCCTGTGATAGCACCAATGTGTTAGATGCTTTGTAGACCTGGTTTTGAACTAGGAAGGGACTGGCTAGTGCCGTATGTCACTACGCGATCTCTTCTTGTGCTTACTAGTCGCGTAGCTTCCAGCCACCACTTAATGAGTATTCTTCTCTTGTCAAGACCCTTAATGTGTCCTTGCTTGACTGTTTTGTCTTGGAACTTAATTAAAGGTGTGGTACTAATAAATGGCAGAGAAGCTGAGATGAGACTCTGAGTGGACAGAGACACGGGTCCACACTGCCACCCTCAGCATCCTGAAGAATTCATTCCTCTTCATTTCACAGACATCAGCGTGGGCCAAACCAAGATATGTAGTTTTATTGCTGGAAAAATTGGAGAGCTAGCAAATGTAATAAAGTAGTGTTGATATTTTAAGATGTCTTTAATATAGGCTTAAGCATAGGGTTAAGAGAATGAGGAACTCTCAGAAGAAAAAGCCTGCATGCTTCTCAGAATGCTGCAGAGTAAAATATACTCAAATATGGATGTGGTTCCTTGAGGAAGAGATACAGTTGTCTTCACGCAAACCCTGTACACCATTTGCTCACTTGCAAATTAATCTCAAGGTTGCTAAGAATCCTTTTCGGTGCACACACACAGGTGCTGTTGGAGGTGCCTGCAGCTCTCCGGATTGCTCCTTGCTGTACCACACCACACAGGGTTACAAAGGGCCTGTTAGATTTAGACCCTTTCCCAGCAGAAGGAAGCTGGGCGGTGGTGGCGCACGCCTTTAATCCCAGCACTTGGGAGGCAGAGGCAGGCGGATCACTGTGAGTTCGAGGCCAGCCTGGTCTACAAAGTGAGTCCAGGACAGCCAAGGATACACAGAGAAACCCTGTCTCGAAAAACCAAAAAAAAAAAAGAATCCTTTTCGGGTTTTTTCTTTTCTCTTCAAGTAAGATTATAGGGTAGATGTAGAGGTGACTTATATGAAATTAACATCCTATAAGATGAACTCCAAGCCCCTGGTGAGTAGGAGATTGGTGTGTGTGTACATCTGCTTACATAACTGGGGTTTAAGTGAAATTCCCAGGGAACCTTTATGGCAAGGAAGGGAAGGTCTTGTTTTGCTGACCATGCTGGAGTACTTGCTTTGGTGCTGGATTTCAGGGCAAGAGCTCCTCTCCCTTCTTACATCCCCAAGATTTTCCATGCCTTAGAATACCTTACATTATTGCTTCTTCTAAATTTGTTTGGCCCTAAAGTACATTCCCTAATATTAATATAGATTCTTAACTTTATTTTGAGTGCTTCTTACCTGGTTTATCTTTTCTATTTAACTTTGGGGTTTTTTTCTAATTTTTCACATTTTTTGTTTTTATTATTTTTTTTAATGGGAGGTGTGGATGTACACAAGAATGCAGGTGCCTGAGGAGGCAAGGGGTGTTGGATCTTCTGGAGCTGGAGTTACAGGCACATATGAGCCTCCTGATGTAGGTACTGGGAACCCAGCGGGTACTCTAGAAGAGCAGTAAGTGCTCTTAGCCACCAAGTCATCCTTCCAACCTCTGTTTTTCTTACTTCTGTAAATTAGGTTTGTCTCTTTTGAATCACATTTATTCATCCTGACAATTTGATTGAGGCTTTAATTTTTTTTTCAGTTATATGTGTGTCCCTGTGTGTATGTACACATATGCATGCTTACATGTATGTGGATCCCACAAAAGGCCAGAATAGGACATCACATCCCCAAGGGCTATAGTTTGAACCTCCTCAGCACTCTCAGCCAAACTGAAAGTAAGTCCTCTGGAAGACAGGAAGCAGTGCTAACCACAGGGTGTCTCTCCAGCCCGCGCCTGCTGCTTCTGCTTTGTTTCACTTTGTGCTTTAATGTCATTAACATTTGTTACTTTTACTAGTAAATTTGCTCCATGTTATTTTAGACTCCTCTTTTATCTTCTTACCGTCTTAGAAGTTGACTAAGTACATTTCTCATTTCTTATCACATTTACCTTTCTGAGTTAATAGTTAGAGCTTACTACTTTTAGTAAGTAATTTTGAGATGTTAATATTTGTACCCCGCCTGCCTAATACCTCTACTCTTCCTGAACAGCACAAGGATTTTAAAAACAATGGTCCTGCTTATTCTGGTCTTATTGTTTTATAGATTATTTTGCTATGTTGTTTGGTAGTTATGTAAATTCATTACGTTTCTTCACTTACGGTTTTCAATATGTAGGCTAGCTCTCTTTTCTGTCAGAATTGTCTTTATGGTAATTACATCTTGGCCCTTTTGTCAAGGAAAAATGTGTTGGTGCCTAAGGTAGTAAGATTCCTGCTTAGAAGTTCCTATCATACAAGTCTGTTGATGGTAATTCAGTTTTTATCATCTGCAGATGCTGTTCTGATCACATTCTTCATTTCTTCTGGGCTGTTAGTAGTTTTCTGCCAACGTTCTATAGCTTGTAACCCACTTTTCTAGGTTCTTTGTGGCTGTAGCTCATGTTTTGGGAATGTGTGTGGAATTTGTCTTCAGAAATGCACGAAACCAGTTGTCTTTCCAATTTTGATGTGTTTTCAGATTTTGAAATATTTGCATATATCTGATGGGACATCTTGGTAGTGAGTCCCAGGTCTGAACTTGACATCCATTTGTTTTCTCTGTACAATATGCATAGCCTGCGGGTGATTTAAATGATGGTTTCAGTGTACTTGTGTTTTGACTGTGGCCTGTCACGTGAGGTATTAGTTAGGTACAGTGTTTCTACTTGTGACATCTTATTGAGCACTCAAAATTTCAGGTTTCAAAGCCTTTCTAATTTGAGATCTTGAGATCTGAATTGTGGAAGCTTCACTTGTAGCTGCCATTTATCCCCTTGGAGGCTCCTTCTATTTCTTGTTTGTCTGTTTTCTGGGATTTGACCATGTGGAACTTGGGATACGGGTTTGTCTGATTTCTCTTCCTTTCCATGTTCTTGTGTTGGATTCTGTCTTCCATTGATTCTGGAAATGGTTTCTGATGTACAGTGGGCACCTCTTCCCTTCATTTAGGGTCCCTGTAGAAGAAAGGATGTTCATGTTTCTCCTGCTTCTGCCTCCAGGTGCTGAGTACAGGTGTCTGTCACCATGCTGGGCTTGCTACCTGCTTTTGTTGTAAGGTTTTTTTTTTTCATTTTTTCACTTGTTTTCCCAAAGAACAAAGCATTCCTTGGGCCTTGGCTTTAAGCAGGGGTTGAGCAGGCTATTTCATCCTACAAAGAATCTGTGGCTTTGTTACTAGTTCCTACAACACAACAGACAATCCAGGGCTTTAAGTTGTAGTTCTAGCATTGTCAGCTTAAGGGCTCCCCATTTACCTTTTCTTTGTGGACTTTATTTCTTTACTTACTCTCATCCAAGCTTATAAATTTTAAAGAGAGCTTATGTATGAGTGCAAAGTGAATTTGATAAACATTCATTATATACTTAGAGTTCAGTTTTTAAGAGTCTCTGGCCTCTACTAGTAAAAATGGAAATCTTTTGCCTCTTACTGAAAATGAAAATGTGTCTTGTCATTCTTTTAAAAAAGAAAAACAGTGACACTTTTTCCTCCTGTCATTTCTTCCTACAGGTGAGCAGTAGGTCATCCAGTCCTAGTGTCAGAATGATCACTACCTCAGGACCAACCTCAGAGAAGCCAGCTCGCGGTCATCCATGGACCCCTGATGATTCCACAGGTGACCAGTATAGTTTCTTGTAATATGAAATCAAGAGCCATTATTCTTTATAAGACATGCATGATATAATTATTTAGATTTTCATGTTTATAAAAATCAACTGTTTGGCAATAACTTTCAAAATGCCCTGTGGAGTATTAAGGCAGAGTCTGACTACCTTACCATATGCATGTTTTTCCTTGCCAAGTACTAAATGTATATATTGAAACTAGTCAGGTCTTTCCAGCTAGGAAGCATCATGTGTTCTTGTACTTCACTGTGTGATTTTTGTATCACAATCATTCCTGTTGAATCTTTTCAGTAATTACAATTCCCAGAATGGTAACAGTAACCATCGTCATCTTTATCTCCACGCCTATTCTTCCCAAGCCCTATTTTAGTTTTTGTGTTTAGTTTTCATTGTGCGTATTCCTTGTATGTGATTCTATATTGCACAAGGACATTTTCATATCAGTATGTAATGCATAAGGAACCTTCCCCCGTACCATCTCTTTTTTCACCCATCCTCCTTCCTGTCCTCTTTGTTCCCCCTAGACAATTTCACTTCTGCTTTCATGTCTTATATATAATTTTATGTATCTATATAACATTAAGGAACCACAAATGAGAGACAAGCTAAAAATCTTTTCTAAGATTGGTTTGATTTGTTTCTAGTTGCATCCATTTCCTACAAAGGACATATTGAAAACTCTGTTGTGTACATACCACATTTTCTTTATCCTCTGTTGTTGGGTATCCCAGTGAGTTCTGTAACTCAGCTGTTGTGAATAGTGCTGCAGTAAACATGGATGTGTAAGTATTACTGTGATGTGTTGAACTTAAGTCCTTTGGGTAAGAACCCAGGAGTGTGGATTTGGATTGTGTGGTAGATCTGCTTTTGGTGTTTTGAGGAACTTCTGTATTGATTTCATGATGGGTGGACAAGTTCACCTTTCTACCAGCCATGTATACAAAGGTGCTCTTCTGGCAGCTGATATGAGATTGCACTGAAGTTCCAGTTTGTACTTTTCCCCAATGGCTAGTGAGATTGAGCATTTTTCATTACCCCCCATAGGAATATCTTTTATTCTTTGGCAATTTTTCCCCAGCACCATTATCTTAACTCCTTTTGAACCCACTCTACAACATGTCCCCTTTCCACTTTGATGTCTTCTTTTTTATGACCCACTGAATCCAATCACTGTTCCCCAAATACCCATGGGTTTGGATCATCCACCAAGCATAGGCAACCTACCAGCAACGACACCACTCCAAGAAAGACACTTATGTCTTCCCTTCTCCTGGCAGCCATCAATTGCTCAGCTAAAGGTGGGGGCTCATGAGCCTCTTCACCATCCATGCTGGTTTGTTGACTGGTTTGATCTTCTGTGGATAGCCACAGCTGCTTTGAGTTCATGAGTGTAATACCCATTTCCTGTCACTAGACAGCATTTCACAGCACTCCTTCAGATCCTCTGGTCCTTAGATTTTTTTGTAAACCTCTCTGTGATGTTCCCTGAACCCTGAGTTGTTGATACAGCTGTCCCATTAGGAAGGAGCACTCACAGTCACTGAATCTTACCACTGTAACCAGTTACATGTCTGCATTAACAAACTGCCACTTAGAAAGAAAGCAAGAGCAACATTAATCTACAGAGGTAAAGCATAAATATATAGAAAGTAGGTTATAGCATGTTAATTTAGCAAGATAACATTAGGTTCCCCGACTCCTCCATTGCTGGTGGGAGTGCAAACTTGTACAACCACTATGGAAATCAGTCTGGTGATGGCTTAAAAAACTTGGAATAGCCCTACCTCAAGACCCACCCAGCCATACCACACCTGGGTATCCATCCAAATGATTCCTCACCAAACCACAAGGACATCTCCTCATCTATGTTCACAGCAGCCTTATTTGTAATAGCTAGAAACTGGAAACAATGTCCCTCAACCGACGAATGGATAAAAAAAAAATTGTGATACATTTACACAATGGAATACTACTCAGCTATCAGAAACAAGGAAATCATGCAATTCGCAACCAAATGGATAGAACTAGAAAAGCTCATCCTGAGTGAGCTAACCCAGACTCAGAAAGATGCACATGGCATCTATTCACTTATAATTGGATTTTAGCCATGTAATACAGGATAATTATTCTGCAACCAACACACCAAAAGGATCAGGAATATAGACTTTATTACCTATTAATGGGACAGTTTGCCCTAGGAGTGCTACCATGTAAGCCCCCAGTGCAAGAGGAAGCTCTTAGCCCTCATATGACTGTTGAACTGAGAGGGGCTGATATATAGGGACACTCCACATTGGAGGAGTGGGATGGGTAGGAGAGGGAGGAGAGGATGGGAGGGTGGAAACTGGAGGGATGGAAGGAGAGCACTGTGATGGAGATGTTACTGGAAGTAATAAATAAACAACAACAAAAGAACAATACAAAAAAAAGCATTAGGTTCCCCTCTAGGACCTATCACCTAATCAGCCCTAGGTTTTGACCACATCATTTTCTCATGTGTTTATAAATATTATATCTTTATATAATATTTTTATATCTTGCATATATTTTTATATATTTTATATAGCTTTACATAATATTTTATAGTATTTATATCTCATGTGTTTATTATTAGTATACATCTTTTGAGAACTGTCTGCTCACTAGCCTGGTACTGATTTGATTGACTGCTTGGTTTCTTGAGTGTTTTTTTTTTCTTTTGTATAATCTAAATATTACTCTTTTGTCAAATATACAGCCATCAGAGATTTTTCTCTCACTGTACAAACTGTATTCACTTAACTGGTTGGTGGTTGGTTAATTGTTTTGTAGGAGAGGCAGGACCTCACAGTGTGTCACTGGCCTCAAAATGTGCTACGTAGACGCATCTGTCTTCAAACTCACAGAGATCTGCCTGTCTCTGCCTCACAAATGCTGGGATTAAAAGCCACTACATCTAGCTTAACTATGTCTTTTGCTGTGAAGAAGCTTTGAAATTTCATGAGATCCCTTTTGTCAATTGTTGATGTTATTTCCCCAATGTCAACCTGTGGTTTTTAAGAACACCAAATATGAGCCTAGTTGGGGTGGGGGGGGGTCCTATTTGGCAACCTGTAGTACTTCCTGAGAAACCTCATTTCAAATGCATAGACATTTGAAACCTTTTAATTATAAAAACACCCCAACGACTAGCTCAGCTTGCCACAGTGTTGTATTAGGAGTACCTGTCTGAAGGGACTGATGCAGAGGCTAATCGTGGGCTCGGAGGAGGTAGTGTGATGCCTCGACAGACACTCAGCACTGGACTAAGTGAAGAGTTTGTTTTGTGTTTTAATAAGTCATAAAGGAAGATGGTCTCCTAAGCTTTGGAAGATGAAGTCATTCAAAAATTTCCATAAAATCAGTTGTTATTAATAGTATCAATTAAACTGAAATTTACAAGTCAGCTTTCTGTCTTCACAAATCAGAATATGATTCCAGTATTTGTAGATAGCTGGTATGGTTTAGTCAAGTTTATAGAACTATGTTTAGTGAGTGATGTTCTCTCCTTTGGGTAAGCTAAAAATTCTTAAGTGGAAAAAAATCCTTACGATTCCTCTCCAGTGTTGCTCAGCGCATATGTGGAATTTACTATGGATGCACTTCTCCAGTGGTTCACAGGGACGGGCTCTGGCCATTGGAATGACACTAGCTTTTGTTGTTGTTGTTCCCAAACCAAGGGAATATTCTCCCTCACATTGCCTTGGCAGAGTTTCCTAATTTCAGCCTAGACTTATAAATGTGAATCAGCAGTGTGGCACATTGTTCACAGGGGAAATCAGACCTCTTTAAATGTCTCCTATCTCCTGTCTTTTACACATGCAAACACAGGTATTCTCCTTCTCCTCAACCCATATTGCACTTCTTTCTGGAAGTCCTAATACTAGGAGTGCATAAAAATACTGCAGCCTGAGGGGGTGGTAATTAGAATGTAAAATAAACTAATTAATTAATTAATGGAAAATTAAAATACTGCAGCTTATCAGTCACTAGATATTTTACCTCGGCCCAAGTTGCAGTTCCCACTGAATTTTGTCTTTGCTTTGAAATAATTGCAGATGTACACTACACAGAATAGGTTAATAAAGAACAGATGAGTAAAACCTCCTTTTTCCAGACTCAGAAAATAACCATACATATAAACATAAGAAAAAACAGCATAAGTATTAAAACTTTTAAAATTTAAATTGTTCTGTATGCTTCCAGAAAAAAAAAACTAAAGAACATAGCAACTTAATAATCTTAACAGATGAATATTCTTCTGTTTCACTTTATACTGTTAAGAGGTAAAGAAAGATACACATTCCCTCAGGGCCTAGAAACAGCAATATCTAGATACAACTTAGGGGAATTTACAGAGACAGACTCACTTTGTTCTGTTCTTAGAACCTTGCAAAGAAAAATATAAGACACAACCCATTCATTGTGACTGTGGTTAGAGTTAGGATGCACACCAGCAGGGAATTTGCCATTTGCCATGGTGGGCTGCACTAGTACAAGCTAGATGCTTTAGTAGTTAAGAGACAGATCAGTTAAATAAGACCAAGTGATGGCCATATCTTTTCATATTCACTCACATGCCAGAGAGAACAAGAAGACATCCACCAGAAGTATGTCTCAGTAACTTTCCTATTGCTGTGACAAGGAGTAAGAAATTCTTGCTTGGCCAAGGCATTTTATTGAGGCTTCATTTCAGAGGGCTAGAGTCCATCACCATGGCAGAGACTATGACAACAGGCAGCCAGCCATGGTGCCAGAGCAGCTGCTGAGCACTCAGATCTTGATCCACAAATAGAGGTAGAGAGACACTGGAAATGGCCCCAATCTTTTGAAACCTCAAAGTCCACTCCCAGTGACACACCTCCTCCAACAAGGCCACATCTCCTAATTCTTCTCAGCTGGGTACCAAATATTCAAATATGTGAGCCTGTGGGGGCCATTCTCATTCAAACTACCACTAAGGGAATGTACCTGTAAGAAAGGATGATATTAACATATGTTGTGTTTTAAAAAACAGAAAAGAAATTTTGTCTTACTTAGCCAAAACAGTGTGAGTTTTATTATTTAATGAGAAAAGGCTATGTTTAATTAGTAAGTATAAAAATACTTTCAGGAGTAACCATGCTATCTTGTGACTGGTTATTAATATTAGGATCTAAAAGCTGTATTCCAACTTAGGTACAAATGAGAAGGTGAAAAGCCACTTCTTGGTTTTAGAGAACAAAGAAGAAATCCAATAAAGGTCCCTAATTTCCCCTTCATGGAAAGGCTTTAATTGTTTGAACCAGCACAGTGCTCCTGAAATATCAATGAATTCTACTTGATTCTGAAGTACCTATCAGAGACAACATGCTGGTACAGTGTGGTATAAAGGTGTCCATGATTGAGGGAAAGAGCCACGGGAGGGAACTGTTTAATTGAGGAAACTTTTTCAAGACAATTCATTCTTTCTCTTAGTCATGGGGTATCATTTTTGTCCCATTTGAGTTTTGTGGAAAGCAGTGTTCTAGTGGGTCATCAAATTTCCTCAGCTTTCCATTGGCTCCCATAGAGTGTCTCCCCTGCCATCACACATGACCTTACTTTAATCCATACCAGTCTTTGTAGTGGGGGCGGGGCAATTATGCTTCTCTTGAAACGAACAAGACCTACACTTTGAATATTTTGATAAGGTTGGGTGGGAGCTTGAATTCACCAGTGTAGCTATTTGGAACGTGATGTTAAGCCAGGGTTCCACATGCCTTTTTTGTCTTTCCTTTGTTTGTATGTGTCATACATCCCACCAATAGTAGGGTAGGCTGATGCACATCAGCATCTGTGTCAACTGTGAAGAACCTCTGGAGAATCCAGAAACACTTGTTTTTCCCTTTCTTGTGTACTGGTGCTGACAGAGATGATCCAGCCTTCTGGTAAACAGAACATGAGGAAAGGAATGTGGGCTTGAATTGCATAGGATCAGTTAGTACTGAGTTTAAAATATAAAGGCTATGTCATGTCTTTTTGTTTTTAATTAAGTAAGGACCCATGATCTTTAATATATAGTATCCTATTCAGTTTATAGCCTATTAAATTGTAGAATATGCTTATATTTTAATACCTGTGATCACATGTACCCCTTTTTCCTTTACAATTAAGAACCAGACCCTGTTCATTACCAATAACAATAACTTTTATTTAATAATATTTGGGGGAGTGACATCTCATACCTTTTTTCTACTCGTTTATCATTATAACAAATAATTGTATTGATGAATTAATAAATAAAATGCATGCTTGGCTTCCAGATACCAATGGCTCAGATAACTCCATCCCAATGGCGTATCTTACACTCGATCACCAGCTACAGGTAAAGGAGCACTCTGTTTGCTTTTCCTCCTAAGGGGATTATTAATATTCACAGTGTTCCTGTCCATTTATTTAGTTGGCCTCCTTCCCCTTTAGAATCAAAGTAAAATAAATGACTTTGCCGGGCATGTTGCTCACACCTCTAATCCCAGTACTTGGAAAGCAGAAGCAAGAGGGTCAGGGGTTCAAGGTCAACTTCAGCTACAAGAGAGCCTATCTCAAAATCATTCTATTCTTTTATTTTCTTATTTTAAGTTAATTAGGTTTAGCATTGACATAATTTTATAGTTTTATCCTATCAGTCATCTTAAAATAGTTCCAGTCATCTTAAAATAGTTCCATATCTCTGTTGTAAGATTGCCAAGTATAGCATTTTCACTCCTTAATTTTTTAGTGTATTAAGATGGACTCTGTTGCCTGTTCGTGGAATACTTTATCCTAGCTGGGCTGCCTTATCTGGCCTCAGTGGAAGAGGATGCTCTTAGCCCATATGCAACTTGATGAACCGGGGTGGGTTGATGGGGTGGAGGTGCTCTCCTCATCTGAGGATTAGGAGAGGAGGGAGGGGGGAAGAGGGTGGGATCAGGTGGGGAGTGGGGAGGAGGCTGTGGTCAGAATATAACTTGAAAAAAAAATATATATATATATATGAACATATATATATGGTGAAAAATGATAAAAAAACTCATGAGCTCATCTCCACTTGAGACATTTTGTGATACATCCTTAGGTTCATAATGACTGAAAGCATTAAGTAACATGTTTCAGGGCTTCGTTATGAATGTAGGAATTATAAGTATCTTGGGAGCCAGGCATGTGCCTTTAATCCCAGTTGTATGGAAGGCAGATAGAGTAAAGAAAATTGCAGTTCCTCCTGGGCAGCACAGCCCTGTCCCTTTAAAGAAAGGTCCTTAGTGTTTTTCAGTTCTGTAGCAGGAAACGCCATCCCATAGGTTCACCTGCTCTAGTCAAGCTATTTTGAATTGGCTGACAAGGGAGTACTGAGTTCGCCAGCACACAAGCATAATGCTTAAAAACAACTTTCAATGAATTTGTTCTTGGGCAGTTTGTGAATGTATGAAGTGCATTCTGATTACTCTGATCCACTCACCTCTAGTTACACTCCTATGTCTTCACCCTGTCACCCACTTCCTCTACAAGTCCCTTTCTGGCATCCAGATGTTTCGTTTCATTTTGTTTACGGAGAAAGGAGGCTCACCTTTGTGGCCGAGGGTTTGGTACTGTCCATTGGAACTGGGGAGCTCCTTAGCACACTTACTTTTGCTTACATTGCTTTAGTGCTATAAAAAGAAGTCCTTCACAGTGTCAGCCTTAGCTGTCGTCTCAGGTAGGCACTGAGGTTTAAAGTTTAACTTTTCTGCTTTCTTTCTAGCCTCTAGCACCATGCCCAAACTCCAAAGAATCCATGGCAGTGTTTGAACAACACTGTAAAATGGCACAGGAATATATGAAAGTTCAAACCGAAATTGCATTGTTACTACAGAGAAAGTAAGTCTTTTTTTAAAAAATAAATAAAAGTTTAAAACACACAGTATTTTGAATTTAAAAATATATTAAGGTAGCAACATTATTTTAAAAGACTTTAAGAAATCTTTTTTTTTTTTAAGGTTCTAAAATTAGTCATTAAACATATTTCCAGGGACTAGACAGATGGCTCAGCAAACTAAGAGCACACTTGTTCTTTCAGAGGGCCCAAGTTCACCTCCACACTCCCTCTGGCCAGCTCACAGCCATGTGCAGCTACTGCTCCAGGGCGTCGGGTGCCTTCTTCCAGCCGCTGAGGGCCTTGCACTTACTGTGCACATATACACACAGACACACAGACATACACATAACTAAAATTAATCTTTAGGTTGCTGTGGTGGCTTTAATTTCAGGCCTCAGGAGGTGGAGGCAGGCAAATCTCTTGAGTTCAAGGCCATCCTGAGCTACACAGTGAGACCCTTCTCAAAACATAAGTTAATAAATAAATACAAATCTTTAAAAAGGTATTTCCATGTAGATTAATGCTAAACTATAATAAGCACCCTTTAACTGGTTTCATCCAGAACTCACCATTTTGATGGCATCATATAGTGCTAAGGAAAATAAAACTGGTGGCATACCCATGTTTATGTTGTCAGAGGCAAAGTGGAAAGCTATTTAGAGTTATCACTGCAAAGGTTGTTGCTTCTTGGCCAACGGTAATGTTTTCCTAGTGTTGAGTTTGGTCTTTGCAGCATTTTGTGTGCACAGTTTTGTCAAGTGTGTGTAGAGTAAAGCATGGTCACTTGTCAGGGTTCTGTTTATATCTGTGACTATTGGGGTGACTCTATAGTCACCTGTGTTTTCTGAGAACCACAGAAGCTGCCTGCCTTCTGCTTTTAAAAACTCAAGTCTTAGTTTCACATAGCTGCTTTGGTTTGTTTTGTTAGGAGATTGGTATTCACTTTTCCTAAGCATGACCCTTACGAAATTTAGACTTGTGAAGAGTGACAACTAAACAGTTGTAGAAAAAAAAAAAAACTGTGATGAATAAATGCATATATGGAAATAGAATTCTTACAGTAACCAGCATTGAAGTAACAATGCTTATTTTCCAGAGTAACTTGTAAGACATAATGTGTGCTTGTGCATCAGACAGGGAGAAGAGGGTCAGCGAGCTGGCTCAGTGAGTAGAGGCGCTTGCAACCAAGCCCAACAAGAAAACTCACTGGATGGGAGGAGAGAACTGTCTTCCCCAGTTTGTCCTCTAACCTATACACACCATGGCAAACACGGGTGTGCACAGACATGTATACACACAGAATAAATAAATAGTATAAATGTAATGGTAAAAGAATAATTTTTTAAAGAAAAATGGAATAATTTAAATGACTGGTATGCTAAAGATAATCATGAATAAGAAGTTGAAAATTGTGTGGTCTGAAGCTATAGAAGTAAATAGCTGTGGAACTTCTGGTACTTTGTGTTGGTGGAGGAGGCCTGCATTTATTTCCATATTTAACCTGCCTTGTCATGCTGTGATTGTGAGAAAGAAGAGTTCTCTGCTAACAGAATACGAATGTTGGATATAGGTGGATGTGTAATCTGTGACACTTGATCAGAGTACTTGCTTTAAATCTTTTAATTGGTTTGGGGCAGTGGATGTACCATGGCATGCTTGTGTGTGCCAGTCACAGGACAGCTGCTGCTGGAAGTCTGTCCTCTCCTTCAGCTTGATGACAAGTACCTTTTACCCACTGATCATCTCACCAGCCTGAATACTTGCTTTAAATGATAACTCTGAGGAAGTTACTTTGGATAAGGAGGAGACCTTACTATTCATTTACACTCAGTAGTCTCACTTTAGAGGCTAATACTTAATATTTCCAGAAGCTTGCCTGCCTGTAAGAAAGAAGATCTCCCGAGAATGTTCTCAGATGCTGCTTTTGCTGTTGAAATAGAAAAGAACTTTCAGTGGGATAGCTTCTCTTAGCTAGCTTACAGATGTTCTTTACTGCCACTGGAGCAGACTGTGACTTAGAATATGGATTGGAGTTTGTTGGCATATATAAGAGTGGAGCATGAGCTATGACACAGTGCATAGAGCCTTTTTTAAAATTCCTACCAAAAAGGAGGCTATCAAATGAAAATTTCTGAAGCTTATGCAGTATTTCTCTGCTTCACTGATTGCTTAAGCACTTATTGAAAGGACTCTGGTTCTTGTGTATTTGCAACAGAAGAGTGGGTGGTAGTTTCTATTCTCGCCTAGGATGGTACTAAAGTAATATACTAAATCTGCACAATAATAGAGAAAGGTTCTCATTAACTGAGTTTCCTTCATCAGCTGAAGGTGCAGAGCTTCTCATCATGTGTAATTTGTTTTTTAGGCAAGAACTAGTTGCAGAATTGGACCAGGATGAAAAGGATCAGCAAAATACATCTCGTCTGGTACAGGAACATAAAAAGCTTTTAGATGAAAATAAAAGCCTTTCTACTTATTACCAGCAATGCAAAAAACAACTAGAGGTCATCAGAAGCCAACAGCAAAAACGACAAGGCACTTCATGATTCTCTGGGACCTTTAAATTTTAAAATATGCAAAGACCTTTTTTAAAGAAAAGACAAACCATTGTGACAATTCATGAGTGTTAGCTTTTTGGCGTGTTCTGAAGGCCAAATGCCTGTATTTGCTGCATTTGTTATGTCAGTTATTTTTCTTATGGTGGATATACAATCCACTGTCTTGTTGCATAAAAGGTAACACCTGTGGCTTGGAAGGGCAAGAGTTCTCAGCTTCAGAGCACATGCAGTGAGCTTGACTGTGTATGCATGCTCCTGGCGTGAGCTAGCTGGCAGGTGGGATATCACACTGGCCACTGTGCGCAAGCATCGTCCTTTTCTCTGTAGTAAAAGGTGTATCCTCAAGGATTTTCTTCTTAGATCTCATCTCAAAAATCTGGTAGGTTTTTTTTTCCCCCAAAAGATGGTATGCAACAATGTTAAGACAGGGTATTATAAATAACTTGTGGTACATTACAGGACAGAATGTTTAGGCTGAGTTCAAAGACAGGGTTATGTGCCAACACATCGTGGATCAATACTAAACAGAGTTCCATCTGTTAATAGTAAAGGTAAGTGGTGGCAGCTGTGTTTAATGAAAGCAAGGTCAGTAATTCTTACTAGACTGAACATCATTTATGAGATGCTGAATAATGTGCTCTTTTTTATGCCATAAGAATTTTCAATTCTGTTTGGAAACAGAAGTTTTTCTGGCTTTTAATATTAGTAGCAGATGAAATTTCAGAAACACGGTCTAGCTTAAATGATCCTTCTTGCAACAATTATTGAATTGTTTTATGATATTTTTGAAGAAAATTGAAAAATAATAGAAACTTAATAATTGGCCCAGCTAGAAAGGCTTGACCTTAGATGTCTGTTTATGAAACCAAATAAGAGCAAAGCAGGCAAATGAGGAGACCTGGGTAAGGAAGAGAAGGAAGTCAAATTAAACCCACTTTCTGTAGATACTTGAAGGGTTTATTCCTCTGAAGTCTGTTCTGGAATGTCTGCTGCCTTCCCGTGCTTTTAAGGAATTTCAACACTTACAAAGAAAATATTTATATTGCTAACAATAAGTTTACTACCAACCTTCAAAATAACTTAAAGGTAATAATAAAATGCCTTGAAAAAAAATAATTCCCTAAGATCTATTTTTTCAGTCCATATTACTACATTTTGATACCAGTACAGGAGTGTCTTTTAAATATGGTGCCACCAGTCTCGCTTTTATAGTGTTCATGTTTGTGAAGAGAACACTTTGCTTTGGTCCTTCGATATCTGTGATGGTCCTGCTGTTTCAGATGAGCACACGAAGCTATGGAAACTGTTCTTAAAATGCTAAAGCAGGAACTTGTCTCCCATTATTTTTTTATCTCTGAGTTTTATAATAACTCCCATCTGTATACAAATAATTAAGGTAAGAGACAGTTTATAGTAACATGTGCCTTCCTCAAAACCTGTTACTAGAAAGGGTCTGGTAGATAAGTGTCTCCTTTCACTTAAATAAAGAAGGTTAACATTCCCAAATTCTATTAGGTGAAGTGAATGCTGAGCTCAGCATTAACAATGAATTAAATGGCACAGAAGACAGCTGTAGGCTGAGACAGACCAGTGTCTTCCTGACACCTGTGCGGACATCAGTCACTCCACAGAGGGCATGGTCTCTGTTATGCGGCCTGTCAAAAGTCTCTCAAAATAGGAAAACTGAGCTTTGACTTTCAATTAATTCCACATTATATTGTTGTAATCTCATTCTGGCCATAAATTTGTTTTGCAAGATCATCCTACAACCAAAGGAACCTTAATCGTCAGCATCATCACATGCAGTCACTTGATAAAAGTATTCTAACAGGCAAATGGAAGAAAATGCTAGATTTACTCATGGTGACAATGTCAAAAGACTGTTAAGCACTTATTTGCTTGTTTTTGGTCACTTGCTGTGGCATTCGATACTGTCTTGGACAACCTTAAGTAAGTACATTGTCATACTCAGATGTTTTTAAAGCTTCAGCCAACCCTGAGATGAGAATGACACCATGCATACTTGGAACCCATACCAGTTTCCTCAGGGTCTCTACCCGTAAAACCTTCAAATAACCAATGTACCAAGGAGTTAAATGTATCACTAATTCTTGTTCTACAAGTTATTCAGGCCTCGCTCTTTTGGTGGCAGTATCGAACAGGCAGACAGGTTTACTAAAATGATGTCTAAGAATCTGACAGTCCTGCATAGACAGGAAGCAGAGTTGTGTAATGTAGAAATACCCCTCAGCAACAAAATTGTTCTGGCTTGAATAAAAGTCAGTTAAGAATGTTACCTTACAGTCACATGGCGTACTGAAAAGATCTACTTAAAGTTATTTACAAATGGGCAACTGGTTTTTGCTGATTTTTTAAAAAGAAACAAATGTCTTTTTCCTTTGAATTTCTGTCATGCTCCTAATTCCACCTCCTGCTGCAGCCAGAGATTACAGGCAGACTTGTTTGCTCTCTCTCAGTCTCACTCTTTCTCTCTCTGTGTGGTATATATGGTTGTGTGTGTGTGTGTGTGTGTGTGTGTGTGTGTGTGTGTGGTGGTGGTGGTGGTGTGTGTGTGTGATGGTGGTGTGTGTGTGTCTGTGTGTGTCTGTGTGTGTGGTGGTGGTGTGTGTGTGTGTGTGTGTGTGTGTGTGTGTGTGTGTGTGGTCTTCAGTACCCAACTCCTCTCTTCACCTGTAGGAAACAGTAAGTTCTACTTTTACTCCTGTTCAGATATTTCTTGTAAAATGATGTGATGCAGAAACTCTTGTGCATACTATGTAACCGAAAGAGGCTTTTTCGATTTATTTTTGTTTTTAATAAAATTCAGATTGTTATTTCAGGCTGACTGGCATCTCTGAGCAGTTGCGCTGTGGGGTTTGCTCCAGTGGTGTTTCCCTAATTCAGACTAATAGCTGAAACACCAGATTCATAGAACACTCAGCACTGCTGTACCATAATTCAGATGCTTTGGAAATGCTGAGTCATTGGCTAGAGAGATGGCTCAGCAGTTAAGAGCACTTGTTGATTTTACAGAGGACCCAGGTTCAATTCCCAGCACCCATGTGGTGGCTCACAACACTGTTACACAAATGAAAAAATTTTCCTAGGAAAGACTGTTATTGCACTGCAGAACTGTTCAGTGGTTGTCCAAAGAGTCTTAGCATGTGTCGCGTCCCTCTCGACCAGCAAGAACGACGCAACTCGCAAAAGCT
>CAJQZJ010032984.1:1050585-1108259 GCA_907164525.1 Lophiomys imhausi | reverse complement strand
GATCAGCTCGCTCCTGCACGCCTTCCTGCTAGATCAGCTCACTCCTGCACATGGTGTGTTTTACAGTGCATCCAGTGTGGCCTGGCCACACGTTGCCAAGAAGCAGACTTCATTCACCTCAGCAAGTGGATCACGTTGCTTTTTAGAACATCTTGGTTTTTACTTATTAGGTCATTTGTGCCCTTAGTTCTAAAGTCAGAATTACTCTACAAAATGAGCTGTGACTGCTGCACCCCAACTCTCAGTTCAGTTATTCTACCCCATATTTGCCAATAGTATGCTTATTCTATTTTTTTAATTATAAGGAAAATGTTCTTTCTCTTTTTTTGTTTTTTTATATAAGTACTTTATTTTTTTTTCTTCAAGTTACATCTCAGTCACAAACCCTTCCCTACTCCCCCTTCCTGTCCCACCCTTCCACACTCTTCCCCCCCAACAGCTTCCCTTTTCAATCCAACAAATGGTTCTTTCTCTTATAACAGTAAATTCTATACAAAACAGCAGAATTAAATATGCCACATTTATGAGAGTTAAATGGCCCAGTATACTTTCCCAATGTCCAGTTCATACATATTTGGCCCCTGACTTTAACCTTCTACCTTCTAACCATCTCCATGAGTTTAAAGTTCTATAACTGACTTAGCTTTCATACTAACTTGCATCACTATTATAACCATCTTCTTAGATCCAGAACGCCCTCTTGATTCCTAAACAACTCAAAATTTAGCTATGAGACTCAAGCTGTCTATTCTTCAACCACCTCAGAGAGCTGAGAAGGATAAATATATCTGATTATATAGGAAGTGCAGGGCCTGCAGCTTCCAATACTAAGAAATGACAAACCAGTGACTACCTGGACAGTTCCCATTTTCTTTCCATACATTCCAGCATCAGTCTTCAGCCATTTGGTCCTGTTTCTCTGACAGACATTTATTGTAGAGCAGGTATTATGAAGGACTTGCCTACCCTGTCTTGGCAGAGCTAGGCTGTCGACTTCCCTGCTACCAAGTTTTGTCCTTTTTGGAGAGCAGTCTGTCTACAGTTGAAGCAAGGAGTTTTTTCATGCCAAGAGATAGGCTTGCCACTAATTCAACCATCTCACACTGGAGATTCTTCGATGCTTATCTTCTACTTGGAGTAGAATAGGGGGTGCTGTCAGGAGCTGATATGTCACGATATCAAAAAAAAATCTTAATTTAAGACCACATCTTTGAATGCCATATTCTGAAGATCTCTTGGGGTTTTTGAAGATGCCCTATCTATCTCTTGTATTTAGATAAGCAAATGTTGCTTGTCTCTTAACAACTTGATTACTGAGTAGCTTAGAGAATATCTGTGATAGACTGTCATAGTAGCTAACAAGGTGACATGCTTACATGACTAGGAGTTTGTTTTTCTTAACTATCCTAAACAGTTTAAGATGGTTGGTATCAAGAGGCCAGAGCTTCACATTTCATTTTTAAGTATCTCTAGGTACGATACCATTAGGAAGCATTACCTTTAATTTTGTATCAATATACAAAGATCTATTCAAATGTGGCTAAATATACTCTTAATTTTATATCAATATAAAAAGATCTATTCAAATGTGGCTAAATATACTCTTAATTTTGTATCAATATACAAAGATCAATGCCTATGTGGCCCAATACAATCTTAATATTGCGTCCATATACAAGGGTCAATACCATTGTGGCCAACTATAATCTTAATTTTGTATCAATATACAAATATCAATACCGACGTAGTCCAATACAATCTTATTTTTGCACAATAAATAATGGTCAATACCACTTTAGCCAAATATACTACTAATTTTGTATCAATATACAAAGGTATAAGGGCATATTCAATAATCTGACCCTTCTTCTTGATCCTTCCTGTGCTATGTCTATGTCTCAATTTTTCTCAAGTCCGTGCATTCCTACATAGGAGATAAAGAAGGATACAGAAAAGGGAAAGAAGGAATACCCTGGGTCTAACCTCCAAAACACATTAAACAGGACCATTTAACAACTTGTAATCTCTTCCCCTAAATAACAGAGTTTTCAGTTGTCCTTCAAATAACCAAAAAAGGGGTGGCAGAGAAACACCCTCCCCACCCTCTGGGTATGGGACGTCGCTCTCTTAAAATGACTTCCTGCTGATTTGGGTCGTAGTAAACCTGTTTGGGGCCCGAACCAAAATGGAAAAATGGTTAAAAATGTTAGTACAATCCTTTTATGTTCAGTCCTTCTGTTCTCAGCTGTTTAGATGTCCTAAGGAGTTTGTAGGCAGAAGCTGAACTTCCAGGCTTTACTGAGGTTCTGGCTGGGGCATTGTGTAGAGCTGAACGGTCTTAGCGATATTGAGTTGTTGTGGTTGTAGACTTTTGATGGAGACAGCTATTGAGGGAGTCTGTCAGGCTGAATCAATTGGGTCACTCGTCTTCTTTTGGTGTCTGATTCTGTTTGCTGCAGAGGTTTCCATTGTCCAGTTGTCCCTGGGTTCCTGGAATGGATGCTTTGATTCTCCTGGAAAGATAAGAACAGAGCCCTGCCCTAATCCTCACTCAGGGACAATCACCCTCTTTTTTTGGGGGGCGGGGGTAGGTAATATTTCTCCTGAAGCAAATTTGGTTTTTTGACAATATATAAAGTGTTATCTTTCAATCTGGTTTAAAGAAGAAATTATTTTGTTATTTTGGAGCTAAACCAGCTTTAGTGTATATATTTTGAGATCTCAAAGGACAATTTGTTTGTATTGAGTGGGCCTTTTGTAAGTAGCTTTTAAACTTAGGTCCTTCCAAATCCTATGTGTGTGTCTCTGCATTCTAATTATTGGGATCAGAGACCTGTCTTTCCCATCTGAAGGGATTAAAGATGTGTTCCACCACTCCTGGATCGAAGTTTTTCTCTATTTAGAGTTTGTTTTGTATAAGGCTGACCTTGAGCTCTGAGATCTGCCTGTTTCTGTCATTAGTGTGTTGGGGTTAAGGGTATACTCTTCTTGAATGATGGGATTAAGGGTGTGTACCCTCACCACCCTGTTACGTGTAACTCTAGAATTTATAAGACCACTACCTCTATGGTGCTCCTCCCGTCTCTGCTGAAGTTAAAGGCATGGGTTAACACCACATTTCTCCTGTATTTTACCTTAGCTCTACGTTTTTTTGACACTTGGAGGTTTATAAAACCAGGTTGAACGGCTGTGTCCTTATTTTATTTACAGTGTTTTAATGTTGTTACCTGCTTTTTTTTAATTAGTAAATTTATTTGTTTGTTGCTACAGGTTACATCCTTAACATATTGTCCTCTTTTCCCGCTTCCCAGCCCCACCCTCCCATGCTCTACCCCCTGACCCTTCCGACTTGATCGTCTGGGGTGGAGTGTCCCTGCATACCAGTCTCTCACCACAGATCAGGAGTCATATGAGGGCCTAGAGCCTCTTCATACACCGGGGGCCTACGAGGCAGTACTGTCAGTGAAAGGTGTCTCCTTGCTACAGGGAGAAAACTAAAAAAAAAGACCAATAGACACACAAACCCACAAAAACAAAGAACAACAACAAAAAAAGAGAGGAAAATTAAAAAGAAAAAAAAGGAAAAGGAAAAAGAAAAAGAAATGAAAAAAAAAGTTTATGTTCATGTTCCTTTTGGTATGTTGGTTGTAGTACAGATATCCTGTACGATATAGCTAAAATCCTACTATAAGTGAATAGATGCCGTGTGCATCCTTCTGAGTCTGGGTTAGCTCACTCAGGATAAGCTTCTCTAGATCCATCCATTTGGTTGCAAATTGGATGATTTCATTGTTTCTTATAGCTGAGTAATATTCCATTGTATAGATGTACCACAGTTTTTTACTCCATTCTTCAGTTGAGGGACATCTGGGTTGTTTCCAGTTTCTAGCTATTACAAATAAGGCTGCTATGAACATAGATGAGGAGACTTCCCTATGTCTCCGTGAGGTGTCCTTTGGGTGTACACCCAGAACTGGTAGGGCTGGGTCCTGAGGCAAAGTTATTCCAAGGTTTCTATGATATCTCCAGAGAGACCTCCATAGTGGTTGCACAAGTCTGCACTCCCACCAGCAATGGAGGAGGGTTCCCCTTTCTCCACACCCTCGCCAGCATGTGCTGTCATTTGAGCTCTTTATCTTAGCCATTCTGACAGGTGTGAGATGGAATCTCAGGGTCATCTTGAGTTGCATTTCTCTGATGATTAAGGATGTTGAGCATTTCTTTAGATGACTCCCAGCCATTAGGGATTCCTCCTTTGTGAAATCTCTATTTAGCTCCGTCTCCCATTTTTTGATTGGATTATTTGGTTTCTTGGCATTTAGTTTCTTGAGTTCTTTGTAGATTTTAGATAATAGCCCTCTATCAGAGGTGGGGTTGGTAAAGATTTTCTCCCAGTCTGTTGGTTGCCGTTTTGTTCTAATGACTGTGTCTTTTGCCTTACAGAAGCTTTTCAGTTTCATGAGGTCCCATTTATTGATTGTTGATCTCAGGTCCTGAGCTGTTGGTGATCTGTTCAGGAAGTTGTCACCTGTGCCAATGAGTTCGAGGGTTTCTCCTACTTTTTCTTCTAGTATCTTTAGTGTGGCTGGCCTTATGTTAAGGTCTTTGATCCACTTGGAATTAAGTTTTGTACAAGGTGATAGGTATGGATCTAATTTCATTCTTTTGCAAGTGGACATCCAGTTGGACCAGCACCATTTGTTGAAGATGCTGTCCATCTTCCATTGTGCGGTTTTGGCTTCTTTGTCAAAGATTAGTTGGCCATAGGTGTGTGGGTCCATGTTTGGGTCTTCAGTTCGATTCCAGTGATCCACTGGTCTGTTTCTATACCAGTACCATGCTGTTTTTATTATTATTGCTCTGTAGTACAGCTTGAAATCTGGGATGGTGATACCTCCAGACACTTTTTTATTGTACAGGATTGATTTAGCTACTCTGGGCTTTTTGTTGTTCCATATGAAGCTGAAATAGCTTTTTCCAGGTCTATAAAGAATTGTGTTGGTATTTTGATAGGAATTGCATTGAATCTATATATTGCTTTTGGTAGAATAGCCATTTCTATTATGTTGATCCTACCTATCCATGAGCATGGGAGATCTTTCCATCTTCTAAATGCCTCTTCCATTTCTTTCTTCAGGGGCTTGAAGTTCTTGTTGTATAGGTCCTTTACGTGCTTGGTTAGAGTTACCCCCAGGTCTTTTATGTTGTTTGTGGCTATTGTGAAGGGGGTTGTTTCCCTTATTTCTTTCTCGGTATGCTTGTTTGTTGTATAAAGAAGGGCTTCTGATTTTTTTGAGTTAATTTTGTATCCAGCCACCTTGCTGAAGTTGCTTATCAGCTGTAAGAGTTCTTTGGTGGAGTTTTTGGGGTCGCTTATGTATACTAACATATCATCTGCGAATAGGGATAATTTGACTTCTTCATTTCCAATTTTTATCCCTTTGATCTCCTTTAGTTGTCTTATTGCTGTAGCAAGAACTTCAAGTACTATATTGAAGAGATATGGTGAAAGTGGACATCCTTGTCTTGTCCCTGAGTTTAAAGGAAATGCTTCAAGCTTCTCTCCATTTAATTTATGTTGGCCACTGGCTTGCTGTATATTGCCTTTATTATTTCTAGGTATGGTCCTTGTATGCCTGTTCTCTCCAGAACTTTTAGCATGAAGGGGTGTTGGATTTTGTAAAATGCTGTTTCTGCATCTAGCGAGATTATCATGTGGTTTTTTTCTTTCATCTTGTTTATATGGTGAATTACATTGATAGACTTTCGTATGTTGAACCATCCCTGCATTCCTGGGATGAAGCCTACTTGATCATGATGTATGATATTTTTGATGTGTTCTTGAATTCGGTTTGCTAGTATTTTATTAAGTATCTTTGCATCTATGTTCATGAGGGAGATTGGTCTGAAGTTCTCTTTCTTTGTTGGGTCTTTGTGTGGTTTAGGAATCAGAATGACAGTGGCCTCATAGAATGAGTTTGGCAGTGTTCTTTCTGTTTCTATGTGGTGGAAGTGTTTGAAGAGTAATGGTGTTAGTTTCTCTTTGAAGTTCCGGTAGAATTCCATGCTAAAGCCATCTGGCCCTGGGCTTTTTTGGTTGGGAGATTATTAATGACTGTTTCTATTTCCTTAGGTGTTATTGGGCTGTTTAAGCTGTTAATCTGATTTTGATTTAGTTTTGGTAGGTGGAATTTATCGAGGAAATTGTCCATTTCGCTTAAGTTTTCAAATTTGGTGGAGTATAGATTTTTAAAGTAGGACCCGAATATTTTCTGGATCTCAATGTCTGTTGTTATTTCTCCCTTTTCATTACTGATTTTGTTGATTTGGGTTCTTTCCCTTTGCCTTTTAGTTAATTTGGCTAGGGGTATGTCTATTTTGTTGATTTTCTCGAAGAACCAACTCTTGGTCTCATTGATTCTTTGTATAGTTCTTTTTGATTCTAAGTTGTTGATTTCAGCCCTAAGTTTGATGATTTCCTGCCTTCTGCTCCTCTTGGGCGTGTTTGCTTCTTTTTTTTCCAATTCACCCAGCTTAGCTGTTAATTCACTAATATGAGCTGTCACAATTTTCTTTTTGAATGCACTTAGTGCTATGAACTTTCCTCGTAGCACAGCTTTTATTGTATCCCATAGGTTTGGGTATGTTGTGTCTTCATTGTCGTTGGATTTTAAGAAGTCTTTGATTTCCTTCTTTATTTCTTCCCTGACCCAGTGGTCATCCAGTAAGGAGCTGTTCAATTTCCATGTGTGTGTAGGCTTTCTGTTGATTCTTTTGCTGTTGAAGACCAGCTTTATTCCGTGGTGGTCTGATAAGATACAAGGTGTTATTTCAATTTTCTTGTATCTATTGAGACTATCCTTGTGACCAACTATGTGGTCGATTTTGGAGAAGGTTCCATGGGGTGCTGAGAGAAAGGTGTATTCCTCTGTGTTTGGGTGAAACGTTCTGTAGATATCTGTTAGGTCCATTTGTTTCATGATCTCTGTTAGACTCAATATTTCTCTGTTTGTCTTCTGTCTTGATGATCTGTCCATTGTTGTGAGTGGGGTGTTGAAGTCTCCCACTACTAATGTGTTGTGATCGACGTGCACTTTAAGTTTTAGAAGTGTTTCTTTTACGAAAGTAGGTGCCTTTGTATTTGGGGCATAGATGTTCAGTATTGAGATTTCCTCTTGATGAATATTCCCTTTAATGAGTATATAGTGCCCTTCTTTGTCTTTCTTCATTAACTTCAGTTGGAAGTCTGTTTTGTTTGATTATTAGGATGGCTACTCCAGCTTGCTTCCTGGGTCCATTTGCTTGGAAAACATTTTCCCAGCCCTTTACTCTGAGGTAGTGTCTATCTTTGGTAGTGAGATGTGTTTCTTGTATGCAGCAAAAGGATGGGTCTTGCTTGCGGATCCACTCTGTAAACCTGTGTCTTTTTATTGGGAGTTGAGTCCATTGATGTTGATGGATATTAGTGACCTGGGGTTGTTGTTTCCCATTTGTTTGGTATAGGTGATGGTCCTTTGCCTCTTTTGGTTTAGTTACTGAGGGGTTTTCTATTCCCTTTGTTTTCTTGGGTGAAGTTTTCTTCTCTGGGATGGAATTTTCCTTCTAGGATTTTCTGTAGGGCTGGGTTTGTGGGGAGATATTGTTTAAATTTGATTTTGTCATGGAATATCTTGTTTTCTCCATCTATGTTGATAGAGAGTTTTTCTGGGTAAAGTAGTCTGGCTGGGCACCTATGATCTCTCAGGACGTGTAGGATATCTGTCCAAACCCTTCTAGCTTTTAACGTTTCTGGGGAGAAGTCAGGTGTAATTCTGATGGGTCTGCCATTGTATGTGACTTGACCTTTTCTCTTACAGCTTTTAATATTCTTCCTTTGTACTGTACATTTGGTGTTTCAATTATTATGTGGCGAGAGGAGTTTCTTTTCTGATCTAATCTGTTCGGTGTTCTGTAAGCCTCTAGGATTTTTATTGGCATCTCTTTTTTTCAGGTTTGGGAATTTTTCTTCTATGGCTTTGTTGAAGATATTTCCTGGACCTTGGAGTCGGGAGTCTTCTCTTTCCTCTCTGCCTATGATTCTTAGGTTCCATCTTTTCATTAAGTCCTTGATTTCTTGGATGTTGTGGGTGAGAGATTTTTTAGCCTTCTTATTTTCTTTGGATGTTGTACTGATTTCTTCCATCGAATCTTCCATGCCTGAGATCCTGTCTTCCATCTCTTGCATTCTATTGTTGATACTCACATCCATAGTTCCTGTTCTCTTCCCTTGGTTCTCCACTTCCTCTTTTAACTCTGACTGTGTTTTCTTTATTGTTTCTATTTCTATTTTCATGTCTTGTATGGTATTGTTTGTTTTGTACATTTCCTTCTCCAGGTTGCTTGTTTTTGTCTGAAAATCTTTCATTGCTTTGTCCTTTTCTTGTTCAAGCTCTGTCACCTTGGCTTGGAGTTCTTTAATGGTGTTGCTCATTGTTTTGGCTTGTAAAATTGTGGCTTCTTTTAATTCCTTCATAGATTTAAGTTCCTCTTGAAGGGACTCTATCACTTTCCATAATGCAGAATTGTTATCATTTTCATGTGTTACTGTTGGTGTGAGGTCATCCGAATTGGATGAGCTAGGATAATTCTGCTTTGTTGGAGTCATAGTTCCTTGATTTCTATTTTTTCTTGGACCTTTGGCCATGTGTGTGTGTTTAGCTGTCTGTTCTTGTCGTTTTCTGTGCTTGGATCCACAGGGGATGCTTTGGTGAAGGAGTCGAATTGCTTGGCTATCTGTCGTTGCTTACAGGGTGATCTCAGGGTCACTGTGGTTTTAATAGCCTGAATCGTTGTGAGCTGGTGCAGCCTATTCCCAGGTAGTGAGTAATGGTCCGGGATTGTTTCACTGCTCCCAGTTCAGACTTCTCTATTTTGCACACTGAGTGATCAGCCTGTAATGGTTCTGATGGTATGGACCTGTTTGCCCAGGCACAGATTTTGTGGGCTTTGTTTGTCGTCACGGAGGCTGACAGGGCCCGGCTCCACACCTAATGTGTCTGGGTTTACCAGAATACAGCTATGGTCCCCTGGCTTCTGGATTCCCACTAGGCTTCTCCGCCACAGGCCTGGCCGCTTCCCTCCCTATCTGCTCCGCCATGGGTGGGCGGAGCTTCGGCCCCTCCCGCCGTCTGAGCCGGCCTCCTTCCCTATCTGCTCCGCTGTGGGTGGGCGGAGCTTTGGCCCCTCCCGCTGCCTGAGCCGGCCTCCTGCCCTAGCTGCTTTGCTGTGGGTGCACCGGGCTTCAGCCCCACCCGCCTGCGCCTGCTTCCCACTCCGACTGCTCTGCCCTCCAGCCACCCGCTCCAGCTCGAGCAGCTGCAGATCACCTGCCGAGTGCCCTGTTTCTTCCTTGTTAAGACTTCAACTATTCTGCAAAGTTTCCTAAGTAGTTATAAGGTTCTCCTGAGGTGTGGGAAGCCCATAGGCTAGTGGGCGATCGCCATGTGGCTTTTGATTCTGCCTGCTGTGTGTTGGGATCGATCTTACCAGGCGCCTCTCCAAATGGGAGTTCCCGAATCCCGGATTTAGTGGATTCCATGTCTGCGAGAGATGGGGGGAAAACCTTGCCCTGGGACTTTTAACAGTCCCTTGGGAGCTGTGAGTGTTCCCGGAGGGGCCAGACCCTCTGGTTTTTGCACAGTGTCCAACAACTCTGTGTTTTCTATGGCTCTTCTCTCCCACATTCAAAATGCGTCTGTGCAGTTCGCCGCCATCTTGCCCCCCCCTTATTCTATTTCTTGATTTACCATTTTTGAATGTTTAAGTTTACTGTCCTAGTAATAGAGGATTTAGCTAGTTCACACACCTCTCCCATTCCTTTACCCTTTTGTCCTAATAGCTCACAATTCTGAATTACATCATAACATTGCACTAGTATGACTGTACAGTATTCACTGTTCAACCAAGTAATGGTTGTATCACTATGACTGCTGTGGTCTGACTCTGTCACCCCAAACTGTCCCTGCTGAAGTCCTCAGCAAGCATGGCGGTATTTAGAAGTGGGGCCCTTTCCTGGTGACATAGATGGAAAGCATGGAGCTTTCATAAACAGGATTAGTGCTTTTATATGGGGTGTTGGAGAGCTCCCACATCCCCATGCTGCTTGAAGGCACGATCAGAAACCATGTCTCAGAACCAGAAGAATGCCAGTGCTGTGAAAAGCTAGCGTCTATGTCCCACCATGCAGCACATGGTGTACCACAACAACCTAGACAGGGCAATAGTTGTAATTGGCTTTTGTGTTTGTTCTGGTCATATCTGTTTTCATGTCTATAGAAAGTTCTTACTGCCTTGTGGTCACACACTTCCTGTTTTAGACACCTTCTGTACAGGAGTGTAATCCTGGGGTGTTGGGAAAGAAAAAGTGAACTCAATGGCCTAGGCTCAGCCCTCCTTAATGTGGGAACTTGCTGGCATATGGGATGTATTGTGACTGTCCCCTCCTTCCATCTCTTCGCTAGCTTTGATATTTTGGGTAAAATGCAGATGCTACTGAATAGCCCAGAGTATCACTTCCTCTTTCTTCCTGCTAGTGGTCATAACCATCTTTCCCAGCTCACTCTTACTTGGCCTTTAGGTCTGAACTTAAATGCTGCTTTCTCAGTAATTTTCCCTACTATCTTATCTAAATTAGTCCTCTTTGCTATCCTTTTTTAAAAAACACAAGGCAAAATTCACTAAGTTGAAAATTAGGTATCTTTTTTAATTTTTTTTTAAATATTTATTACTTCAGGTTACATCTTCATCACAGTGCCCTCTTTCCACCCCTCCCAGTCCAACACTCCCACCCTCTACCCCCTATCCCTTCCATCCTACTCCTCTGGAGTGGAGTGTCCCTACATAACAGTCCCCGCCCCAGTTCAGCAGTCATATGAGGGCCAAGAGCCTCCTCATACACTGGGGGCCTACAAGGCAGCACCACTAGGGTAAAGTGTCTCATTGACAGGTAACAAAGTCTATGTTTATGTTCCCTTTGGTACATTGGTTGTAGTATAGTTATCCTGTACTATATGGCTAAAATCCGATTATAAGTGAACAGATGCCATGTGCATCCTTCTGAGTCTGGGTTAGCAAGGACCATACCTAGAAATAATAAAGGCGATATACAGCAAGCCAGTAGCCAATATCAAATTAAATGGAGAGAAACTTGAAGCATTTCCTCTAAACTCGGACAAGACAAGGATGTCCACTTTCGCCATATCTCTTCAACATATGACTTGAAGTTCTTGCTAAAGCATTAAGACAGCTAAAGGAGATCAAGGGATACAAATTGGAAATGAAGTCAAATTATCCCTATTTGCAGACGATATAATAGTATACATAAGCAATGCCAAAAATTCCACCAGAGAACTCTTACAGCTGATAAACACCTTCGCAAGGTGGCTGGATACAAAATTAATTCAAAAAAAAATCACAAGCCCTTTTTTGTGCAAAAGGTAAATGAGCTTAGAAAGAAATTAGGGAAACAACACCTTTCACAATAGCCACAAACAATATAAAATACCTGGGCGGTAACTCTAACCAAGCAAGTGAAAGACCTGTATGACAAGAACTTCATGTCCTTGAAGAAAGAAATTGAAGAGGACATCAGAAGATGGAAAGATCTCCCATGCTCATGGATAGGTAAGATCAACATAATAAAAATGGCCATCCTGCCAAAAGCAATATATAGATTCAATGCAATTCCTATCAAAATACCACCACAATTCTTTTTAGACCTGGAAAAAGCAATTCTCAATTTCATATGGAATGACAAAAATCCCAGAATAGCTAAATCAATCCTGTATAATAAAAACAAAACAAAACAAAAAAACCATCTGGAGGCATCACCATCCCAAATTTCAAGCTGTACTACAGAGCAATAGTAACAAAAACAGCATGGTACTGGTATAGAAACAGACCAGTGGATCAATGGAATCGAATTGAAGACCCAGAAATAAACCCACACAGGTATGGTCTCTTAATTTTTGACAAAGAAGCCAAAACCATACAATGGAAAAAGGGCAGCATCTTCAACAAATGGTGCTGGTCCAACTGGATGTGGACATGTAAAAGAATGAAATTAGACCCATACTTATCACCTTGTACAAAACTTAAGTCCAAGTGGATCAAAGACCTTAACATAAGATCGGACATACTAAATCTATTAGAAGAGAAAGTAGGGAAAACCCTCGAATTCGTTCGCACAGGTGACAACTTCCTGAACAGAACACCAACAGCTCAGACTCTAAGACCAACAATCAATAAATGGGACCTCATGAAACTGAAAAGATTCTGTAAGACAAAAGACACTGTCATTCGAACAAAACGGCAGCCTACGCATTGGGAAAAGATCTTCACCAACCCCACATCTGACAGAAGCCTAATATCCAAAAGAAACTAAATGCTAAGAAACCAAATAATCCAATCAAAAAATGGGGAACAGAGCTAAACAGAAAATTATGTATCTTAATATGTACTATTGAGTAGCCCTGTGGAACCCATTACTCTTCCTGTGTCTATAGGTCACCTACTCAGGGTATTTCTTATTAAAGGAATCTTCTTTTGTGTCATGCCTTTCACTTAGCACAGTGTTTTCAGATTACCCAACTGCTAGCACATACTACCTCCTTGCTTCTTTTTATTTTTTTAATAGAACTTTTTTTTTAGGTTCTTTTTTTTCCTTTATTTTTTATTTCTTCAAGTTACATCTCAATTGCAGTCCCCTCCCTATTCCCCCTCCAGTCCCACCCTCCCACCCTCAACCCCCCATCCTCTTCCCCTTTTTTTTTCTTTTAAGGTATATCTTATTTCCCCCTACAGTTTCTCCTTTCAGTCCAACAAATAGCTCTTTCTCTTATAATAATAAATACAATACAGTACAACAGAGGTAATTAGGCCCCAGTTATGAGGGTTATATGGCTTAACGTACATTCCCAATGACCAGTCCATATGTATTTGGTACCCGACTTTAACATTCTACTATCTGAACATCTCCATGAGTTTAAAGTTCTATATCTGACTCAACATTCATACTAATTGCAACAAAGTTTTAAAAGTATCTTCTTAGATGTATAACACTCTCTTGACTCCTAAACAACTCAAAATTTAATTATGAGACTTTATCTATCTGTTCTTCAATCACCTCAGAGACCTGAGAGGGATAAATATATCTGATTTTATAGGAAGTACAGGGTCTGCAGCTTCCCAAACTAAGAAATGACATACCAGTGGCTGCCTGGACAGTTCCCATTTTCTCTCCATACATTACAGCATCGATCTTCAGTCATTTGGCCCCGCTTCTCTGACAGACATTGATTGTAAGAGCAGGGGTTATGAAGGACTTACCTACCCTGTCTTGGCAGAGCTAGGCTGTCGACTTACCTGCTTCCAGGTTTTGTCCTTTTTGGACAGCATTCTGTCTACAGTTGGAGCAAGGGGCTTTTCCTACCAAGAGATAGGCTTGCGACTAATTCAATCATCTCCCACTGGAGATTCTTCAGGGGAGTGCTGACAGGGGGTGTTGTCAGGAGTTGATATGTCTTGATATAGAAAAATCTAAAGTTACGAAAACATCTTTGAATGCCATATTCTGCAGGTATCTTGAGGTTTTTGAAGAGGCCCTATCTATCTCTTATATTGGGGTAAGCAGATGTTTCTTGTCTCTTAGCAGGTTTATTTCTGATTAGCTTAGCAAGTAACTATAATACACTGTCATAGTACCTAACAGAATGACTGGCTTGCATAACCATTAGTTTGCATTTCTTAATTATCCTAAACAGTTCATGACAGTTAGTAGTAAAAGGCCAAATAATCCAATCAAAAAATGGGGAACAGAGCTAAATAGAGACTTCACAAAGGAGGAATCCTTAATGGCTGAGAGACACTTGAAGAAATGCTCAACATCCTTAATCATCAGAGAAATGCAACTCAAGACGACTCTGAGATTCCATCTCACACCTGTCAGAATGGCTAAGATCAAAAACTCAAATGACAGCACATGCTGGCGAGGGTGTGGAGAAAGGGGTACCCTACTCCATTGCTGGTGGGAGTGCAGGCTTGTGCAACCACTATGGAGGTCAGTCTGGCGATATCTTAGAAAACTTGGAATAGCTCTGCCTCAGGACCCAGCCATACCACTTCTGGGTATACACCCAAATGCCTCTTCACAGAATCATAAGGAAGTTTCCTCATGTATGTTTATAGCAGCCTTATTTGTAATAGCTAGAAACTGGAAACAACCCAGATGTCCCTCAACCGAAGAATGGGTTAAAAAACTGTGGTACATCTACACAATGGAATATTATTCAGCTATCAGAAACAATGAAATTATGCAATTTGCAGCCAAATGGATGGAACTAGAAAAGCTCATCCTGAGTGAACTAACCCAGACTCAGAAGTACACATATGGCATCTATTCACTTATAGTAGGATTTTAGCTATATAGTAGAAGGTATCAATACTACAACTAACACACCAAAGGGAACTTGGACATAGACTTCTTATTTTTAATTTTTATTTTTTATTTATTTTTATATATTAGTTATATTTTTTCTATATTTTAGTCTTTTTTATCTATTGTCTGCTTATTGGTTTGTTTGTTTAGTAGTTCTCTCTCCCAGGCAATGAGACACTTTTCACTGATGGTACTGCTTCATAGATCCCCAATGAATGAAGAGGCTCTTGGCCCTCATATGACCTCTCAACTGAGATGAGGGACTGTTATATAAGGACACCCCACCCAAGAGAAATGGGATGGAAGGGTTAGGAGGTAAAGAAAAAAAATGAAATGTGATGTTTCAACCTCCTTGCTTCTTTAGTACTACCCGCTGAAAGATGCAATGCATTTTGCCTTTTGATTTACCACTGATGGACATCTGGGTTCCCACCTTCTGGTTGTTGTGAATGAAGCTGCCCCAAATAGTCATATGAAGGAGTGAAGTGCATATTTCAGCTGCTTTACATGGACTTTGGAGTGGAATTCCTTACTCATTTGGTAGTTGTGTTCTTAGCTTTTTGAGAAATCTTTAAAAACTTAAAAGAAAATTTCTTTATAATAGATGTGTGTTATTCTCCCTTCCCCTCATCCTATGTCTCTTCCTGTTTCTTCCTTATCTTGTAAACTATATGAAAATTGTGTCTGACTTATCCTCAACTGTATCCCCCCCCCCAAAAAAAAGCAGATACTTAAAAATAGTTATTCAACTGGGCATGACAGCACACACCTTTAATCCAGTCTCAGGAGGCAGACGCAAGTGGATCTCTGTCAATTCAAGGCCAGCCCAGTCTACAGAGAGTTCCAGGCCAGCCAGAGCTTCATAGCAAGACCCTGTCTCCAAAAGAAGAAAAGAAAGATGGGGCAGTGGGGAGAGAGAGAAGAAAAGAAAAAAGTTATTTGTTGACTGAAGAAAGGAGCGACTGTGGCTGGTAGTTTATGATTTGTACAGGACATTCTAGATGGATTTATGGGTTTGAGGATAGGAAAGGACAGAGACCAATAAAGCTGCTTAGGCAGGTTATATAGGTTATTGGAACTTGTGTACTATGGGAAGGGACATGCAGAGAGAGCAAGGGCTTATATAATGTACTCCTGTCAGTCAAAATAGAAACCCACACAACTTACACCATTAGGAACCACACTCCTGCTCTGGAATCCCATAAAAGGAAGCCCCAAACAATAATCACATCTCTTGATTACCATCCCTCACCATGTGTCTTGCTGTCAGTCTTGACAGTACATTCCTGGCTAATCTGTACCATTGCTTTGCTTTGAATTTAAAAAAAAAAAAAAACCTTTAACCATATTTTTTAACTATTTGTTCTTTATTTATTACTTCAAGTTACATCTCCATGACAACCCTCTCCAACACCCTTCTTGGTCTCACCCTCCACCCTCTGCCCCTTCTCCCACTTATCCTACTCTACCAGTGTGGAGTGCATCAGCCCATCCCCCAGTTCAGTAACCATATGAGAGCTAAGAGCTTCCTCTTACACTGGGGACCTACATGGCAGCTCCACAAGTAAAAAGTGTTCCACTAACAGGTAACAAAGTCTATGCTCCTGTTTCTTTCAGTCCATTGGTTGTAGGATAACTATCCTGTACTATATGGTTAAAATTCAGTTACAAGTGAATACATGCCATGTGCATTTTTCTGAGTCTGGGTTAGCTCACTCAGGATGAGCTTTTCTAGTTCCATCCGTTTGGCTGTGAATTGTATGATTTCCTTGTTTTTGATAGCTGAGTAGTATTCCATAGTGTAGATGTACCACAAGTTTTTCATCCATTCATCGGTTGAGGGACATCTTGGTTGTTTCCAGTTTCTAGCTAATACAAATAAGGCTGCTATGAACATAGATGAGGAAATGTCCTTGTGATTTGGTGAGGAATCATTTGGATGTATACCCAGGAGTGGTATGGCTGGGTCTTGAGGTAGAGCTATTCCAAGTTTTCTAAGATATTGCCAGACTGATTTCCATAGTGGTTGTACAAGTTTGCATTCCTACCAACAATGGAGGAGGGTTCCCCTTTCTCCACACCCTCACCAGCATGTGCTGTCATTTGAGCTTTTGATCTTAGCCATTCTGACATGTGTGAGATGGAATCTCAGAGTCATCTTGAGTTGCATTTCCCTCATGATTATGGATGTTGAGCATTTCTTCAAGTGTCTCTCAGCCATTAGAGATTCCTCTTTTGTGAATTCTCAGTTTTGCTCTGTTTCCCATTTTTTGATTGGATTATTTGATTTGTTGGTGTTTAATTTCTTGAGTTCTTTATAAAGTTTGGATATTAGCCCTCTGTTGGATGTGTGGTTGGTAAAGATCTTTTCCCAATCTGTAGGTTGCCATTTTGTTCTAATGACAGTGTCCTTTGCTTACTGAAGCTTTGCAGTTTCATGAGGTCCCACTTCTTGATTGTTAGTCTCAGAGCCTGACTATTGGTGTTCTGTTCAGGAAGTGAACAATGAGTGGCAATGAGTTTGAGACTTTTCCCCACTTTCTCTTCTATTAGATTTAGTGTGTCAGGTTTTATGTTAAGGTCTTTGATGCACTTGGACGTAAGTTTTGTGCAAGGTGATAAGTGTGGGTCTAATTTCATTCTTTTACATGTTGACATCCAGTTAGACCAGCTCCATTTGTTGAAGATGCTTTCCTTTTTGCATTGTACAGTTTTGGCTTCTTTGTCAAAAATTAAGTGACAGTAGGTATGTGAGTTTATTTCTGGGTCTTCAATTCGATTCCATCCATCAATTGATTTGTTATATTAATAATTCTACCCTCCTTACAACCCACCGACCCAGTGTACAGGAGAAAAAAGGTTAGTAGAGACAAAGGGTATAGACCTCTTTAGATGTAGTTCCTTGGGGCGATTCATCAGGATTCCAGCAGTCCAACCAAACAACATACACAGGAACAGGGAACAGCAGCAACAGGAACACAGTGCACTGTTCAAGAGCATTGTGAAAATTCACCAGCATCCAGCCACAGAATGTTTCAGTCTATTTTTTAAATATTGGTATTTTACCTAGAAACTGTGTTGGAAAGTCAAGGTAAGATGACAATCAGTGATTAACTTTTGCAAAGAAAGAGGAAGGCCACTAGAAAGTTCTATTTGCAATATTATTGCAACCTGATTAGGTTGTTTTTCTCTCAAAGGGGACAGGGCAGCTAAAGTCCCTGAACTTCCGAGAAAATCCCTATGATGTAAAGTGGAATTGAAATGTGTTTTTTGCAGATCTCGGGAATCTGAAAATTACAGTGATTTTATGCATTCTTCTCACATTGGTCCACTAAAGCTGCCCAAACCTTCTGTCCAGTTGCTAATAGCAGGGAAACTTTAAAAGATTCTACTAGAAAAATGTAAGTCCTCAGTGTGAGGTAACTCTGGTGCTTGCTTTATTTGCTCGTGTCTGATGTGGATGTTTTCACAGCTATGATGAAATCTGTCACCAACGGAGTCCCTTCTGTCCTCTCCAGCTGACCCCACAGTTCATCTCCAGTCACCCAGCTTTGAGCTCAGCTCTCACGGTCATACAGATGGCACAGTACTGGACCTAGCCTGGATATTCAGCACCACATGGTTTTATTGAACTTACTACATTGGACAAAAGCAGAATTGTCAAATCCAAAAGATTACTGGACAGCATGGATGAATGAAGCCAACAGCTGACATCAAACCCCATTTGAGAAGCAGCTGACTGCCTGGCTGATCCTTTAATAGAATTTCCTGGTTTACACTGAAGATGAAGGCCGGTTGCCATGGAAACAGTCTTTTTAAAGGCAGACAGTCCCCCCCCTTAGTTTGAGTTCTTTCCAGAAGGGCAGAGGGTGATGCAGGAAAATGAAGCCAAGCTCTGGGAACAATGAAGTTTTCTTACCAATATTCCAATTTTACTGGAGAAATCTGTGCTCACCTCAGATGGAGGGCACTTGGGGTATCTTGCTGTAAATGCCAAGATAGCTATTTTGTGATACTTGAGCAAAATGCTATTTTATTGATTTTTTTCTTTGTTTAATTAGTGACATGTGAGACCCTCTAGTGACATAAAAGACAAAGAATCTCATTTCCTGGTCTTCACCCTGGCTCTTGCCAGTTTACAGATAGCCTCTTCTGTATTTCTACCTTTTTGGTCAAACAAACAAAGAGAGCTGACTGGTATGGTAGTGTATCCTTTTAATCCCAGCACCTCAAGATGGAGGGAGAAGATAACTTCAAAATCATCCTCTGACTCACGATGAGTTCAAAGCCATCCCAGGATACATGAGACACTGCTGGGGGACAGGGAGAAGCAAGGCAAGAAACAAGAAAAGGGAACCTGCAAATCAAGTAAAGTTCAATGAAATGCCTACAAATATCTACTAGGTTTCTTAACTGCAGCCAGAATTGCTTCAAAAAATTAAAAACAACAATTGTATAATTCAGAATTCCATTTTTGGATATAGAGACAAGAGAATGGAAATAGACTCAAATAAGAATTTGTGTGCCCATATTCATGCTAGCCAGAAGGTATCGGCCCGCTGGATGTAAGCAGGTGCCAAGTGAAAGACAGTGTGCTGCGCACATGGCGGCATATTATGTAGCCTTTAAGAAGACAGACCCTCCGGCCTGTGCTGCAGTAGGTGAATCTGTACAGCACTGAGTCTAAGCAAGTAAGACGTGCTGGTCACAAGAGGATGGTGTGACTCCCCTCAGAGGCGCGAACTACAGATAGCAGAGGCCAGCAAGGAACTGGCTTTGATGGGTTGGATGCTGCAGCTCGGAAAGGGAGAACATTCTGGGGTGGTTGCACTGCACTGTGCACACCCTTAATCCCAAAAAGGACCCTCTTAAGATGGGTGAAGAGTTAAACTTTATTTAATATGTTTATTTAGATAGTTTAGAGACAGGGCCTCACCATGTAGCCAGGCTGAGCTCAAACATCACAGGTATCTATCTACCTGCTTGTTTGTCCCCAGTGCTGGACTTAATGGTGCGCACAACCACACTTGGCAGAACCTTGTATTTTAACACAATAAAAATTTAAAAGAAGTGTACACGAATCCAGGGCCACTGGGCCTTGCATCTTATTTAGCTTTCTTGCTTTTACTAAAAGGGGATTCTTTAGCGGCCACAGATCCCGGTGCAGCATGGTCAGAAGCCTTTGTTACTATTTACATGTAAGAATGAAATCCTGTGGCTTCAGACTGGTCTGAGTGCACAGGGACAATGGGTTCAGGTCAGGACCCCTGAGGTACCTCTGGAAGACTCCAACTACAGGCAGCTGAAGAAACAGGACTTGGTTAAAAGACCAGTAGCTAAGGCTTCTTTCTGTTTATCCCCCATTTCTCTCTCCCCTGTTTCTTTTCTTTCCTCCATCTCTCTCCCTCCTCATCTCTCCCCCTTCTCCTTTTCCTCCTTAATATTCTCACTGTCTCTGTCTCTCTCTCGTGGTTTCTCAGAAGATCAGATGTTTTTATTCCTATTTTGATTGGTATCTGGAACTTGGCCTGGCACAGCTATAAGGCTGATTCTCAGCAAGTCCTATGCACAAAGTGAGTGACGCCTACATGTGTGCTGTACCGGGGGGAGCCGAGAGCACCCTGCAGGGGCTACCACAGACAGGTTAACTCTCCTTTCTATGGCAAACCAAGCTTTGAGGTTTTGATAGATTACATAGACCTGGTTAAGTAAGCCAGGTATGATGGTGCACATCTATAAGCCCAGCATCCAGGAGACAGAGGCAGGTGGGTCTCTGTTGAATGGCTTCTGCAGAGACATCATAAGTCAAATTGAGTTGAATTTGTAGGAAAAAGGCAGGTTTATTGGTGCAGCTTATTGGTGGGCTCACTGACCTCACAGGAGGGGACCAGTGAAGTCACAAGGCTGGGCTGGGCTGGGGTAGGGGCTTCTTAAAAGGGAGTAGGGGAGACTTGTGATGAGGTACTGAGGTTATACCCTTATTTGATGAGTTTAGGGCCCTGTACATGGATCTTAGGTTCAGTGGTCACTTTGGAATCCGGAACTAGAGCTGACTTTAGCCAGGGTTTTTCCACAGGCTTTTGAAAGCATGAGTTCCCGGCCAGGAGAGAAGGGTGAGGACCTCTTGGCCCAGGCCATCTTGCCTTTGTCCCAAATCCTGTGGCCTGACGTTTGTGATTTCAAGGCCAGCCTAGAGCCAATGTAGTGAGACCCTATCCCTAAATACATAAACAAGCAAACAAACAAAGTTTGACTCTTCAATCATCTTAAGTGCATCCATCTGGTGGATTAAGGGTCTTTAAAGTGAGATTGGTTTCCATCAATCTGCATCGAACTGAGAGAAATCACAGGAGAGTTAGATTTCCTTAAAGTGAAGTGTACTCTGTTTTAAAACCTACACTTCAGGGCCAGAAAGCAGGCTCAGCATTAAAGATCACTTGTTTCTCTACAGAGGACTGGGGTTCAGTTCCCAGCACCCATATGATGATTCAAAATCATCCCTAACTCCAGTTCCAGGGATCCAATGCACTCTTTGACTATTGGGGGGCACCAGGCACACACACATGCTGCACATACATACATGTAGGCAAAACATACACATAAAGTAAATCTTTTTTTTTTTTAAGTTCGTAAATTCCTATGTTTTGGCCATGAGTCCTGGCTGATGCTTCTGGTCCCCATGCTTGGGAGGATCACCAGCCTGGGCTGTGTAGTGAGAACTCATCTCAAAAAAGAAAAACCAACACCAAACAAAACCTAAACTGAGACAACTCCTTATTTTTTGGTCTAAGATATTTGTGTGCTATGGCATAATTCTGGTCATAAATGTTCGATTTTATTAGCCTTGTTAAGCGAGATGAACAGATTAATTTTTCCCATGTGAAGGTTTACATAGATGGAGCTCAGCAAGTTTATCTCTGGCACCTCTAACTTCTCACCAGCAAATCCTGACCATAATGTGAGGTTTCAGCCCTGTAGGGTCAGGAGGGGAGAAAGACTGCACTTTGCAAGCAGAGTGCTAAGTGGTCTAAGCAGGTACTGTGATAGCTGGAGGGAAACGTGAGGAGGGATACTCTAATGTCTCAAGTATTTCCCTGGGAGTTCCTCATGTCTGTGAGAAGAATATTCTCTAATTAAAATGCCACTACATTAAAAAAAAAAAAACCCTCACACACACAAATTGCCATCTAATTTCCCTCTGATCTGCTTTTTCCACTTTGGTTGTAGGGTTTTACAGAAATTCCCCAAATGCTTTGAATCTGCGGTAATTGTATTTCATTCCAATTAAACTTCAATGGACAAAGGGAAACCCCTCACACCAGGCTTAGTTTGTTGTGTCTTATGCAATAATCATTTTTAGGACATCCACGATGTGCCTGAAATTGCGTATTAGAAACAGAAAAGATGGCTAATTATGCCTTCATCTGTGTGATTTTAGTTTTACAAAGTATGCAAATAGTACAGAAAACTTTGTGATGCCATGCAGGAGTAGAAATGTCATCACAGGGCATTTTCCATAGAGATTGTGGGAGCAGGATGGAGGCTTCATCTGGGCTGAGCTTCTGTAGATACACAACATTTAATGAACATGGCAAGAACAGCCCTCAGAGGAGAACCCCTAAGCCCAGGGCCAGGGTGGAGCCAGGAGGGTACCTGGAGGGGTGAGCCTGGGTCTTCTGAATTTCTATGCAGTGGCTGGGAACCCTTTGCATTCTGGGAGCCCTGACCATGCTTTCCAAGTTTCCGTGTGCACAAGGCAGAGATGAACCCTGAGTCAGTAGTTCAACTGTCTATATTTCTAACAAGTTCTGTGGTGGTATCTGTGCTGCTGGCCACACTGTGAGGAGCCAGGTCTTACCTGGTCACTCACTGTCTCCTCATATGCTCATGTATTCATACACACACACACACACACACACACACACACACACACACACACACACACCTTGAGAGAAACCACTAGGGACTTACTGCTTTAGTGCAGGGACTGCTAGTGGACCACACCCTGAACCTCCCAGCACCTGAAGTGCAGGGTCTCATCTATGGAGTCTAGGCAGACTCTCAGGTGCTAGCAGGGAGAGTTGCTAATACCTGATTGGAAAAGTGGAGAGATAGGAGGTAGAAACTGTGGAATGGACTAGTGCTCAGAAAACAGGCCTACATCTCTTCAGCAGGAGTTAAGCATGATCAGAGGGGCAAGAAAAGGGCCCAGACATTCAAGCCAGGGCATTGAATGTTGACTGTGTGCCAAAGGCTGCATCCCTGCTTCACCTAAAGGCCACATGTACTAATTAGGGTTCTCCAGAGGAACAAAACCAATTGGAGATATATATATATATATATATATATATATATATGAATTTATTAAGTCAAGCTTATTGAACGGTGACAACAGCTGAATCACACCAGAGTTCAAAAAGCTACTAAGCTACTAGTTACTTGTCCTACAGGCTGGATACCTCAGTAGTCTCAATTTGGCACTGAAAACCTGGAAGGCTTTGGGAGAGCAAGTGGTGGAAGCCTGGAGACGCTGGTTCTCGCATCACTGAAGCAATTGGCAGCATCAACAAGATGGCAAGAAGAAAAGCCAAGTAAGCAAATGCAAGTCATCTTCCTGTGCCACACCCTTCTTATGTGGACTGCTACCAGGGGTACCACCCTACATCTGGGGCAGGTCTTCCTGCATCAATCCAGGCAATCATGGCAGTTCTTCAGTCAGGGCCCTACTCAGGTGATTCTAACTTGTGGCAAGTTGACATCAAAATCAACCATAATATCATACATCATGGTCAAAGTCCCTACAAACAGACTTTAATCCTTGCTAACAGGGGTGGAGCCTTAAGCTCTATAGCTCCTGATTTCCCAGCAGGCACACCACACCCGGAAGCCACATTTCAGCCCCACATCTGCATGCTCTGAAAGCCTGGTCCTTCAGGTGGGTCCCCTTGTCTGATCTCCCTCAGCACCCCAGTCAGGTTTCTAGACCCCAGCTCAATGGGTCATGGGAACTCCCTAGGTCTCTTGTCTGTAAAGTGGGACAGTCACACCTGTGCTCTAATCCCAGCACCATTCCTCTGAGGGCCAGACTTGTGTGTGGAGGGAGGGCGGGAAGAACTGAACACATAGGCACAGTCGCCCTGAACATCTGCAGCTGTATTGCTTCCAGGAAAATTTGAGAACTAATTGCTTTTTGAGACAGGGTCTCACAGAGCCCAGGCTGGCCTTCCACTCACTATACAGCTGAACCTTTGAACCTCCTACCCCTACCTCCTTAGTGCTGATATTAAAGATATGTGCCATCACAAGCAGTTTTATGTGCTCCTGGGGACTGAATCCAAGGCTTTTGTGCATAGTAGGCAAGCACCTGTCAACTAAGCTGTCTTTCCAGCCCATCAACTTTTTTGTTTGGTTTGGTTTGTTTTTTCAAGACAGGGTTTCTGTGTATAGCTGTGGCTGTCCTAGAACTCTGCTCTGTAGACCAGGCTAGCCTCAGACTCACAGAGATCTGTCTGCACCTGCCTCCTGAGTGCTGGGATTAAAGGTGTGCACTACCACCACACACACCCAGCCCCAAAACTAATTTTTTAATTTATTAATTTGTATGCCTCCTCTGTTTCCTTTAAACTATCTCTAATCCTTTGATGAATCAATTAGAGTTTTCTTATATTGATAATATAGAAATCTACACAGAACCCAAAACAAAATTACATGTGTATAGTATGAGAGAGAAAGAAAATGAATATATATATATATATATGGACTAAACTCAGAGGACTACTTGTTAAAGCAGGTGAGATTGTGCAGCATCAGTTTTTAAAGGTTATTAAAAGCAGAAACATCCTAGAGCAAAGGACTGTCAATCATCTCTCGCAGTAACTCAAATGGAGGCTGTCATCTATTTCTTAGAAATTTAGACATTCTTCTAGTAATTTAGCACACACACACACACACACACACACAAAATGGGCCTGCTCAATCTGCTGTTCACATTTTGGTAATTTAAGAGAACATAACAGACTTTTATTTTAATGATAATTGCAAACTCATGCAGAAAATGTAAATGCACATTTCATGATTAGCTTGCAGCATAAACTATGGCTTCTATTAATGTATTCCAATTTGTAATTCTTTTCACAGTATGAGATTTGAAAGCTGTGATTAAAATTAATTAGGTTAAGTAAAGTTTATCCCCCCTGAGCACTGCCATTGGGAAAAGGCAGTAAGAAAATGCACAGTACATGTGGCTCTGCAGGAAACGGTGTCTTCAACAGAAGTCGCTGACTCCTTTTCTCCCACAGAGGCTTCATGCTGCTTGTTTGGCATGTATCTCAAGCACCACGTCTCTCCTCAAGTTGCTAATTGAACCATTAAACTATTCTTTGCTGGCTCACAAAATCACAGAGGATGTGACAATATCATCTTCAAACAGGGATATTAGGTGAATCCATCAACTATTTAAACACCACGAACCTGGGGCAGGGCACATCCTTTTCTGGTAAGCCTCTGATACTGGTAATCCTGTTTCTCACCTGAGCGTGCTGGTGGTAAGTGGGGGGCCCAGGGTCAAACACCCTGGTGGTTACAGCATGACCCCAGGGCTGCTTCCCTGTGCTCTACTCCATCTACAGTTCCACCGCTAGCAGAAAAGGGAAGGATGCTTTAATCCACGTTGCACATTCGTTTGAAGCTCACTACCAATCTATTACCATGAGAACTGTCCTGGTTAGCTGTCTGTTTCTGTGACAAAACACCATGACCAAAAACAACTTGAGAAGGAAAGGGTTTATGGCATCTTACAGGCCACAATCCTCCACTGAAGAGTGTCAGGACAGAATTAAGGCAGGAGCCAAAGAGGCCATGGAGGACCAATGCTTACTGGCTTCTGCCCCACGTCTTGTTCAGTCTGCTTTGGTTCACCTGCCCAGGACAGGCACCCCTCAACAGTATTTCTGCACCGTCCCACTTCAATCATCAATCAAGAGAATCCCTTGCCTACAGGCCAATCTGATGAGGGCTATTTTCTCAATTAAGGAACCTGCTTTCCAGATGAGTTTAGATTGTGTCAAGTTGACAAAAAAAAAAAAAAAAAAAAAAAAAAATGCCTCGCACAGGAACTAAGCAAAGTCTGACATCTCCAGAAGGGTGTCAAGCCTAGGAGACATGATGGTCCATTTCTTGGTACCCAGTAACTTACATGATTCCTTCTCTGTTTGCTTCCGCTGGTAAACTAGAGTTTGTCTAGCCTGGTCCAGACTCTGGGGACAAAGATATGAATGTGAAAGTCGCAGCCCTCCTGGGCTCACCTGGTCCATATGCTAGGTAACAGTGGGCTCTGTCCTCTGTAACTCTCCTGGCTCTCTGCACTGTGTAACCTAATTTCATGGGTCTCCAATAATAATGTTTGACGCTGTGCACTACTAGCCTGCGCCGGGGCATTCAAAATGGTGTGTCTTCCACTGCAGTTCAGGGTTGCGGGGAGCCAGAGTTCAAGTTCAGAAGGCTGAGCTTCATCTGTAGTTCTGTCATAAATAGTAGCTGTTGGTGGTTATGTTTTTACTATTTTATTGGGTTTTTAATCCTCTCTACCACTCTTCCAACCCTTATTCCTTCTATATAAATAATGCCTCTTTGTGAACTTGGAGCTTGTCATTTCAGCTATGTCTAGGTAGCTTTGAGGATCTGGCTCTTATGTAGGTTCTGAAGATCCGGAACTCGGGTCCCCATGCTTGAGCAGCAAACACAGAGCTGCCTCCCCAGCTTTTTTGAGACACAGTCTCTATACGAAACCTGAGATTCACCAACTCAGTTAGGCTGGCTGGCCAGCAACCCTTGAGGATCCTTGCATCTCTACCTCCCTAGCACTGGGGCTACAATGAAACAGTGTTACAGCTGGCTTTTTAAACATAATTAAGTGTGGAGAGAGAGAGAGAGAGAATGTCAGAGGACAACTTTGTGAATTTGTTCTCTCCTTCCAGGAAGCAAACTCAGGTGTCAGGCTTGCAGGACAAATATTTTACCAAGTGAGCCATTTAGCTGGCCTCGGGCTTAGATTTTTTTAAAATCAGTAAATATAATACTTAGTAAGTTTTAATTTGTCCTAAAGGTTATAGACTATTCACAATCCATCACTGAGGAATGTCGGGGCAGGAACTTGGGCAGGGCAAAAACTCGAGCATTGCAGAATTGTAAAAGCAAAGAAGAGCTTGGTGCCTCACCTAGTTGTGGTGAGACTTTTTGTTTCTTAAAAAGCCCAGTTATGTCATGTGAATATATTTTTGTCTTAATCCCAGGTATGGGATATGGGGCTGCTTCAGTTTGTCCACAGGTGTTAACTATGATTTTTGAACCCATCACTCTGGTACAGCTCCCAAATTCTGCATCTCTGGAGTGTGGGCCTTGGTGGAACCTAACTCTCCTGTGGTTGCTAAAAAGGAAGCAAGGGACATGCATTTAGAAGTTAAAGAACACAGGGATGATGGTGCAAGGATGTTACATGGGCGTAAAGAATGGTTTCACCTTCAGCCCCATAACCCAGTCTCCTTAACTCTATGCCAGCATTGTGTTATTGAAGTATCCATCACCCACTTCTGGGGATCCTCTTGCTCTAAGAGAAAACAGGCTTTTACTGCTTCCCCAAAGACACTCTGCCATCACGTGAACAAGTGTAGGTTGTCCTCTTCTCTAATTCTCAAAAACTTGTCAGTGATTTGGGGGACATTATGAAACAAAATTAGAGAATAATCACTAAACACTTTCAATGTCATGCCTATCCATATATTCAAGAGGAAGATAGATTCCTCGACCGGGACATTACGGGCTACAGCCTTGCCTTTTCTAGCCACTAGATGACAGTACAAGCCCAGACTTCCAAAGGCTTTTTATTGACAGGGTGGTGACAGCCCGCTTTGCTTTGTTTCTTTTTTGTCTTCCATAACTTCAGATTACTGGTGTCGGATTCAACGTTTTTGGTCACTTGGGGTTTCCTCTGCACTGCCAGCCTCTGCAGAGGCCTCATAGTTTTGCTGGGGAGGTACCACCGTGGAGCCTTCTGGGAAATTGAATATACTGTCTTGAGAGAAAAGCCTGACTTCTGGCCCTCTGGATAAGTGGGCTCCATTTACAAGCTCCATTCAGGCCACCAGCACCCTAATCACTTTCCCATGTGACTAACTGTTCAAAGGTAATTGGAGATTCAGAAGCAGGTGATTTACTGGGAGCAATTTTTTAAGTGTATGTACATCACATGTGTGGGTGCCCGTGTATGTCAAAAGAAGATGTTAGCTCTCCTGGACCGGGAGTTAAAGGAGGTTCTGAGCAGCAGGGAAGGCGTGTTGGGAGCTAAATTAGAATCCTTTGGAAGAGTAGGATTCCCTGGAAGAGTAGCAAGCATTCCTCATCAATGAGCCATCTCTCTCTAGGACAAAAATTTCTCCTCAGTTCATCCTAAGAGTTCTCATTCCAGAGAAGAACATCTCTGAGGGTAATTGAGCCTGCCTGCTCTGGGAAGGTATACCCTGCACAGTCATAATTATTAGGTGGTACATACTAGATAAACAGCAAGTGCTGGGTTAACTCCCTATGAAGATTACCTCATCCGCTCATAACTACAAGAGCTTTTCCAAGCACTAGAATTTGAAGCCACGTCCGCCTGAAGGAAAACTGATGTTTGTCTCAGTGTATACATATTTAAAACCTCCCGCAACAGAGTCCTGCCTCTTGTACTTATCTGTCCCTGCGTTCTAGTTCAGAATGTTTTGGTGGAGTTCAAATGCAGGCAAGTACTGACCAGCTATATTCCTAGTCTCCTTTTTTGTCTGTTTTTTTTTCTTTTCCAATTCTTTCTTTATTTTTTTTTGGGGGGGGTATAGCTTTGTTTTTCCTTTTCTACTTTTACAGATTAAAATACATGGGCAACTTTACTCCTGAGCTGTTGCTGAACAAGTAAAGCAAGCGTCTCTGAGTGATTTGTAGACTGCCATCTGGTGGCCATCACAGATCACGGTCACTGACTTTTTGAGACAGAATTGTTGGACTTTGTGTGTGTGTGTGTGTGTGTGTGTGTGTGTGTGTGTGTGTGCACGCGCGCACGCGTGAACTTTAAGGTATATGTGTGTATACTCAACATCCAAGAGCATAAATGTGTTATCATTGAAAGTTTCAGGTTTTGAAATGTTTCCAGAAATATTTGGAGTGAAGAAGCCCATGTGGGCTGAGATGAAAGCAAGCGTGTGAACTTGTCACCTTGTTTTTCCAATAGCCTCCACTGACAGGGCAGAGCACAGAGAGAGACATCCATGTTACCGATTGGTCAAGCATGAGGATCTGTAATCTTCAGACTGCTCTAGAAACCGTCATGCTTGTGAGCTCAGAACCGAAGACATCTCTCTCTGGGATGTCCCATCATTCTCCCAATGCTGGGAGGTTTGACAGAGCCTGCTGTCTTTAAAGGGTGACTTACAGATCTCAGACACATTTTTGCCGTTTTAAAATGATCTTCTTGCAGACATGGCCTGTCTCTGACCATCTAGGACCTGTCTCTCCTCCCTCTGTAGCTGCTGCAGACTCTAGGTTTCTCTCCTCTCAGCCTTCCAGGAATTTCTTCCTCCTCCAGGCTGACCTTCATCTTAACTGAACAGAGTAGACAATGGGTTTCTGAATGCAAAGAGGGGAGAGGAGGAGGGGAAAGGAGGGAAACAGAAGGGGAGAGAATGCAAAGTGCCCCGGGCCAGGTCAGAGGTAAACAGAAGGCAGCTGATAGGCTTCTTAGAAGATTCCCAAATGTTCATTCCTTGAAACCCACAGGCCACATGGAGAGGGACCTTAAACCACATGATGTTCTCTAGCTCACTGAAGTCATCCTGGACCAACACACAAAAGCCCAGTTTCTGGTGCTGGTGCACAAACAGGGAGGCTATAACCTGCTGACAGTGAGTTCTGGGAAGATGGTGTGCCAGTGCTGTCTGGAAACAAATGTCTACATGACAGCGCTGAAGAACATCACTCCAGCCCCCAGGCTAGAGCAGGAAGTCCATTTTACCTACTCCTTAGCTAGTTGGGCTTCTGACTCCTTTGAACCAGCTGGGCACCTCTTGAGCCTGGGGAGCGTGAGAATGCACAGGTTCTACAGGAATTTGATCCCTTTGGTGATTCTCATAGAAACACTTACTATGTCAGGACAGTACCTAGAAGACAAAAAGAAACAAATTGACCTAACTATAATTAATCACATTTACCAATGGGATATGTCATTTTAAAGAATTCTCCTAACAGCACCCTCCATTCTACTTCAATTACATGATGAGAATCGCAGAATCTCCATTCGGAGATGTCTGCATTAGTGGCAAACCTGTCACTGGGCAAGAGAGAGCTCTTGTTTCAACTGTAGACAGAATGCTGTCCGAAAAGGACAAAACTTGGAAGCAGGTAAGTTGACAGCCTAGTCCTGCCAGATATGGTGGGCAAGTCCTTCATAATTCTTGCTTTATAATTAATTTCTGTCAGAGATTCTGGGCCAAAAAGCATAAAACAGATGCAGATCCAATGTTATAGAGAAAAATTGGGGACTGTCCAGTCAGCCAGTTGTCTGTCATTTCTTAGTTTTGGAAGCTGCTTGCTCTATCCTTCCTGTTTATTCAGATTTTTTTTTTCCTTTTCAGGTCTCTGATGTGGTTGAAGACTAGTTAGTTATAGTCTCACAGTTAAGTTTTAAGTTGTTTAAGAATTAAAAGGATGTTCTAGGTCTAAGAAGATGTTTTAAGTTGGTAATGTAAGTTAGGATTGAAATTGAGTTAGGTATAGAACTTTAAACTCATCAAGATAGATACATAATAGAATATTCTTATTAGTTGCCAAATACATATGGACTGGACATTGGGAATGTATGTTATACCTTATAATTTTCATAAATGTTGCCTAATTGTTCTTATTGTTTTGTATTATAGTTATTGTTATAAGAAAAAGAGCCTTTTATTGGATTAAAAGGGGGAGATGTTGGAGGGGAAAGATACACCTTAAATAAAACACACACACACACACACACACACACACATCTCAGAGAAGGCAACAGGCAACAAAACTCCAAGGACAAATAGAGTTGTTGTCTGGACCCTGGATATCTGGGGCTGATCTGTACTATTTATTTCCAAGTGGTCTTTGATGATTCGATAGACAGTGCACCTCCAGTCAGCCCCACACCTTTGGGGAAATATAGGTGCTCAGTAAACACCTGATTAACTAACTTCCATTCATGCTTTATGTTTTAATCAAGTTCTACTGAGGTCAATGAGGCAGGCTGACTCTGCTTTGGTGACGTGCCTTAGACTGACCCACTGGCCCTCACCACATGGGGTGGTCTGCATCCCACCCCATAGAACCTGTGACTGTGTCACCACACATAACAAAGGAGATTTTACTAAAGTGATTGAGTTAGGATCCTGAGATTCCATGGGTTGTCTAATGGAACTGAGTGGTCACAAAGGGAGGCATGAACATGGACAAACATGACCAGGCCAAAGTCTAGGCATATGGGCAGCCTGTGGAAGCTAGAGAAGCAAGCAAACATTCTCCCCAGAGCTTCTAGGAGCAGCATACTCTCTTTTACATCTTAATGTTGCCCAGGATGGTTATCTTGGACTTCTCACTTCCAGGGATCTGAGATAACAAGCTGGTGTTGTGCTTAGAGCCACAGCTAGAATTCATTACAACAGCAATAGGAAGTGAACCCAATCTGTGCAGGGCTGCAGTTTACTGAATGGCTGGTACATGTCTAACAGACACTTCAAAAGTAACTGCAGTGACATTCTGTACAGAAACAAAGGAAGGACTTCCTGGCCCTCCTACCTGTCCGAGGCCACATTTTCCTGGTAACAGTCCACTCAGTAGTTTCCAGGACTCAGTCCTGAAAAAACAGCCAAAACCTATGGGGTCAGAAAGCCTCTCACCATCCTCAAAAATTAAAACACGAGCAAGATTTTGACAAGTAGATGAGTTTTATTTTGGAACTCTTTGGAACCCCAAAAGTCAAAACTTAACTCCAAGTTCACAAATTCACTGCAGAATGAAATACAGGCTAGACTAAACTCAGACCACTCACTTCCAGATTCATGTCTTTTTTGAACCATTTCAAACAAGAATAATAATTTTTAAAAAATCTAGTTTGTGTGAGAGGTGGACCATGGACTGGACGTGTGAGCATTGGGGCCATTTTGGTTGCTTTGCCCCCCTCCAACCTGCAGGATGTCTTAAAACACCACCATGGTCACCTATGCTGGGGACATTCCCTGTTGTGGTTAGAAGCAGCTGGTTAAGGGTTCAGGTTTGTCCTAGGACTCTGAGCTGTCAAAATACCGGGTGGCTCTGGGAGTGTGTCAGCGTGCTTGGCCTGGCTTGGTGACGTGTTTGTGTGAGCCTCTGCTCTCTGTAACACAGTGTGGTGCTGAGAAGCATGTTTACACAAGAAACCAACATCTTCCTGTGGCAGGGAATACTGTGGCTTTTTTGTCTCATCATGTAGCTCTGGCTAGCCTAGAACCACTGTATGGATCAGGATGACCCAAAGTGGCCGTGATCTTCCTTCCTCTACCTCTGGAGAGCTAGAGTTCCAGCTATGTGCCATCACACCTAGCCTTGCTTTTTCTATTTATTCCACCTCAGCTGTGCACTTAGGAGAAGGAGGGGAGTAGTGCCTCTTTGGGAGCACTTGAACACTGAGTCTGCGGTCCCTTGAAAAGATTCCTTTCCCGGTCCTCTGTAAATGCGGAGGGCTCTGGACACACCTGTTGGAGTTGCTGAGCAATGCCATATTAGCATCGTTGTAATTACTGTTGGTCCAAGCATTCTCAACTGCTTTATAAAAGCAGGGGTTTGCTTAAAGGTGAGTGAGTGCCTCTCCACTGGCCTGACTCCTCTGTGACCCCCATAACACACTGCTGTACCTCTTTTCCCAGCTCACTGTGTATCTGCCATGCATGCAAGTTATCATCAGGATTATGGTTACAAAGGGAGTGGTATCAACTTCTGTCCTGTATCAAAGTATGTTTCCAAAGATGGTCATTCGTATGGAAGAAACAATGGGTCCTGTGTTGGTCAGCTTTTTGTGCTGTAACAAAACACCCAAGACAGGTGCCTATAAAGAAGAGGCTCATTATGTCATCGTATTGGAAGCTGAAGTCCAAACTGCATGGCTCAGGCTACATCATGGCAAAAAGCACCTCTTTCTCCTTCACCCCCCATCACAGAACACATCTCAAACCTTAAGAGCTGAGAGTGGCCGGGTTCTGGTTTTTAAGACCAACACTCCCAACTTTGCCTAATTTTTGTAGTCCTTGGGATTGAATGCAAGGCCTAGATACATGCTAGGCCAGGGCTCTACCCCTGAGGGATGCCCTTGTCCTAGATAACAACCCTCTAAAGAACTCGCTAGGAGTCCCTGCTGAACTGCTTTAAAGGGGTCTGAGGGCACTGCTGAAGGATCTTTACATTTTCCTCAAGACCACACCACCTAAAGGATCACTCTGGAGACCAAGCCTCCCTCCAGCACGTGAAGCACACACAACTGCCAAATGCCAACAGTTTGTGGTCTGCTGTACTAAAAGGAAGCTCACAGAATGAGCAATAAAAACCAACCAGGAAGCACGAAGTTCAAGAAAGAAACTAGTCAAATCAAAACTCTTAGAATTTTGGAAATCACACTTAAACATTTACACTAAGGAATAATCGTGTACAGTTTTCAGAAATTTCCACAGATGCTTATTACATACTTAAATAAATAAATAAATAACATTTTTAATGTTTTTAAAAATATACTTCTGTAAAAAATCACCCTAAATAGATAATAGGTTTTTGGCTGAATAGATTCTGTTATAACCATATTCTTGCTACAGTCAATATCCAGAATTACTGAATGCTCCCTTTCTCTGTGCATTTCATTTAATCCTTAAAAATAAAAATTTAAAAAGCAAGACGTTAAACTCAGAAAACATCACATACCTGGATGAACAATGACACCTCCCTTAAGATTCTTGCCTGCCCCAAACTTCAGGACATAGCCTTCTTAGGAAAGAAAGTCTTTGTAAATGTGATAATGTGAAGATCTTGGGATGGCTTGCCCTTGACTTGGAGTGGACTGGAATTCCAATGGCTGGTGTGATTTTGGGCTAAGTGTGGATGTGAAGATGGAGGCAGACATTCGAGTCATCATCTGAAAGCTTTGGGATGCCAAAGGTCCCTGGTATCCCTGGAGGGCCCAAGATAACCGTGGGACAGGTTCTCCCTGAGGGCCTTCAGAAACTACCGACCTGCCAACACTTTGGTATCAGACTCCTGACCCATGAACTATGAAAAAACAAAGTTTGTTGTTCCAAGCTGCCTTGCTTGCACTAATTACTTATAGAAGCTGCAGAAAGAATAAGCACCCACCCTAGGTCTGCACCCAGGCAAGTCTCCTAGCCGCCATACCAGTCTGCCTCTCGAAGCATGGCTCAGAACTATATGCAGAACAGCACATTTGTATTTTTAAAAGTTGAATATATACATAGAACAGAACTGGAAGACTATGGAGCAAGATGCTTATTTCTGGGTGATGATATCCCAGATGGAATTTAATTACCTTCTTTTTCCCTTATCTGTGTTTTCTTTCTTCAGTACTGACAAGCAATCCTGTATGAGTGAGATTACACCCTGAAATATGTTAGGGCAAAAGAGAACCATGTTACATCTTACTTGGAAATAGCTTAGATAAATGTACACACACACACACACACACACACACACACACACACACACGAGAGAGAGAGAGAGAGAGAGAGAGAGAGAGAGAGAGGAAATGATAGAACAAATGTGGAGAGTTAACAACCATTGGAGAATCTGAGTGAATCAGATCTATGAGAACTGTCTTTATTATTATTTCAGCTTTTCAATAATTCTAAAATTATTAGAAAATTTAAAATTTCTAAAACCTAAAATTAATAGAAAAAGAATCTTAAATCTTAATAGGGAATATGTGCCATGAAGCAGGAGTGAGGACATGCATAGCTTGCTTAGTGGCAGCACACTTTCCCAGCACACAGAACGCTCTGGGTTCAAGCCCCGTATCATAAGAAAACAAGAAGCAAACAAAGGTGAAGGAGAATCAGCTCTATAAATATAAATGCCAAGAATCAGCAGAATCAGTAGCATTTACTTGAAGGATAAAAGAAAGTGGCCATCTGTGCTACAGGAATGGTGACTCTTAAAAGTTAAGAAAATGGGGGCAGAGGGTGAAAAGCAAGGGAAAGCCATGCAGCCCAGGGGAAGAAGGGGAGGGGAGGAAAAGGGGGAGAGGAGATAGGAGGAGAGGGGAGGGGAGAGAACTCATGCTAGACCAGACCAGACATCCACCCTGAGCTCTCAAATGCCAGCTTTTGCATGCTTTGTGCCTGAGTGACCTGAGGTGACTAAGCATGAGTCAGGGTCTCAGAGGTCTGTCTGGCCTGCAGAGAAGGATGAGAGGCCCAGGTGACCATCACACATCTTCCACCCTCTGAGGGACTATTACATCACTGGCTGCCTGCGGTAGGTGTCAGTGATAGCATAGATAGACGCAAGCCTTTATCAAGGCATAATCTCTTGAAAAGGTAACTCTATTAACAGATCATTTGGTATTTTTACTAAAGGGACAGAGATTGTAGTCATGTGCTAGTTTAAAAACTCTCTTCCAACCAACAAGTCTAGTTTCTCATCTGCGTAAATATAAGGAATGTCCACAATTTGGACTTATCAAAAAAGGTGAGAGAGAAAGTTGCCAGGCATGCTGGCATACACCTTTAATCCCAGCATTTCGGAGGCAGAGGCAGGTGGTCTGTGAGTTCAAGACCAGTCTGATCTATATAGAGAATCCTAAGACAGCTAGAGCTACATAAAGAGACCATGTCTTCCAAAAAAGGTGGGGGTGGGGGGAAGAAAGTCACTTCACTAGATGATATTATTTCAGAAGTCCCATTTCTGCCATTAATTTCTACAAAAAGTCATGGTCATTGTAAAAACTAGCTGGATTTTGCTGGCACATGATGTGACTTGCCATCCAATCTGGGATGGGACAGGCTGCCTTCTGAAGAATGGCTTGTTTTTTAATTTCACAGATGGTGAGGGCCAACCATCCTGTACTATATGGCTAATGAACCCCAACCCTAGCTCTCAAAATGTATACAAAAATACACATTTTGGCTAAAGTCAACTGAATGTATTACGGGCACTTAATTACACAGCGTAACAGGGCCAGTTTATGCCATTCTCAAGTTGTTTCATGTCCAGCATACTTTCGTTACAAGGTTTGTTGATTGTTCCAATTTGCAGTGCCAAGTAATTTGTGCCTAGTAATTCCATAAGTGTTTGCAGTCCTGGGCTCTGCCAAAGCGTTGTACTTCACAATGGCTCTCAGTAGTCTAGTGTAGGGAAACAAGCCCACAGACAGCGTGGGTGCAGCCAGTATTCTGTTCTCTCGTCAGGCATGGATATCATTTTCCCCGGAAAGATGGTGAGGGGCACAATGATGGATGGCTGCAGGGATGCCACCCACAGTCCAGTCACATAGAACAGCCACCAGAGGAGGCTGTGTGTGTGTGTGTGTGTGTGTGTGTGTGTGTGTGTGCTTATAGATCTGTTGCTTTCTGTGCATGAGTGGATAGTCTGCTAAATTTTTGACTTCCAAAAGTTGTCCTCAGATCTTCGCACACATATGCCATGGCCCATGATCATGCACATACATGTGTGCACATACACATATACACCAAATGAATAAAATGTAACTAAAGATAAAGAAGTTCTCCTCCAAAATTATCAGTCCACAAAATGAAAATGATACAGATAAAATTCCAAATACACAATTGAAAAGAATGGTTACAAATATATTGGAAGAATTCAAAGAGGAAATGACTATATTCTAAGAGAGTACAAGCAGCTGGGTGATAAGGAAGGCAATTCAGGATATGTAGAAAAATGGCTAAATAAATTATTATTTAGTATTTAGATTATCATTAATTGGTTCAGCAATTGTTAATCCTTAACCCACCATTATAAATGAATACAGATAGACACCAGATGGATTTTAACAAGCTTTGGCCTGAATTGTGCAATCTTAGCCCAACTAAGCTAGCTCATAATTCTATTTCCCAAATATGACTCCATATATACATACATCCCCTTGGACTTCTGTTTTCCATGCTATGCTGATGTTCCAGGTCATGTGGAATGATCTTCTTTTCTCTAACCCATGGCATGTGCGTTCATTCTTGGTCCAGTTGTCTCCTCTTCCCAAGATGTTTTCTGTCTCAGAAGCCCATGCACCTTAGTCCTACCTACCTCTGTCTTTGCCCAGTCTCCAGGCCTCAGCATTTATTTAACCAATCAGAGACAATGTAAGTAACAGATAGCAAGCAGGACCAATTAATTAACATTTAAAATGCTTAACATTACCCCATCAATTCCCTCCTTTTGTCTAATAAAAAGGCTAAATTTTTTAACTCATATAGTAAAAACAATAAGAACAAATATGAAACAGTAGAATTCAATAAAGAGAAATACTGAAGGAAAATCAAACTGAAATGATGATGGAAATGAAAGATTCAATGGGCCAAACAAAAGGTTTAGTGGAAAGCCTCAACAATAGAATGGATCAGAGAGAGGACAGAATAAGAAAGAATTGCATCACTCCATTAAGATTAAGAATAATTTTTAAAAGTATATCAACAGAATATGAAAACTTTGGGAGACACCATGAAAAGGAAAATTTTACAAACTATGGGTGTAGAAAAGGGAGAATTTTAGGCCAAAGAAATAGGAAATATTTTTAATAAAATCATAGACTAAAATTTTCCAAAACTAAGGGAAAAGATGCCCATTCATGTACATAGGGTCCACAGAACATCAATTAGGACCAGAAAAGTAACCTCCCACATTATAACACAGTTACAACAGTAAAGATACAGAACAAAGAAAGGGCTGTAAGAGAGAAAGGCCAAGTCATACATAAAGGCAAGCACCGCAGAATAACTGATGATCTTTCAGTGGGAAAAAAGTCAGAAAAGTTAGGAAAGATATATTACAGATTCTGAAAGGTCACAGCTGCAAAACCATACCTGAAAAAACTGTCTATCATAATAGAAGAAGGAAGAAAATCTTCCCATGGAAAAAGCAAGCAAAAGGAACTTATGATCACAAAGCCATTCCTGCAAAGGATACCAGAAGGAATATTTGAGATTAAAAAGAAAGATAAACACATCTAAGAGGTGACATGGAGAAAACAAACTAAGAAAACAAACAAAACTGTAAACACAGCAAAATGACAGGAATCAGGGCAGACCTTTCAATAGCAGCTTTTATTACTAAAAATCCCAATTCCCCTATAAAGACACAGCCCAGGAAGTTGCATTAGAAAATGGGAGCCTTTCTTTTGCTGCCTCTGAGACATGTACCTCACTACAAAAGATAGGTAGTACCAGAGAGTGAAAAGATGGAAAAGGACATTTCAAGTAAACGGACCTAGGAAACAAGCGGCTCTCACTGTTCTAATATCTGACACAATAAACTTCAAGCCAGAAGACAGAGAAGGTCACTCATTCTGAGTACAAGAGCAATCTACCAAGAGACCATTACAAATTGTGAGTATTTACGACCTGAGCACACACGCACCCAGTTCCATAAAACAAAAATTATTAGATATAAAGTCACAGATAAACTGTAGCACAGCAGTAGCGGATAACTTCCATACCCCACTGTCACCAATTGGCAGATCTTTCCGACAACAAATAACCACAGACATCAACAAATGTTCCTGCTTAAACTGGTTAGTTAGCTACCTGTAGAAGAATGAAACTAGGCCCTTATCTCTGACCCCACACCAAAGTCATAGGACCTCAACATAAAACCCAATACTCTGATTCTGGCATAGGAGGAGCTAGGGAATAAGCTTGAATTTATGGGAACAGGAAAGGACTTTCTAAACAGAATCCCAGTAGTACATACCAAGAATTAATGAGTAGGACCTCAAACTAAAAGGCAAAGGACAGCATCATTTGTGTGAAGAGTAAGCCTACAGAATAGGAAAAAAAAACTATTCTCCAGCTGTATACTTGATAGATGGGTATTGTCTCAAAGAACTCAAAAACTAAACATCAAGGAAACAAACAACACAATTAAAAATTGGAGTATGTAAGTAGAATTCTCAAAAGAAATTAAAATGACTAATAATTTTTTTTCAAATGTCCATTATCCTTAGCAACCAGGGAAATGCAAATAAAACCACTTGAGGAGCTGAAGAGACGGTTCAGTGATTAAAGGAACTGGCTGCTCTTCCTAAGGATTGGGTTCAATTCTCAGGACCCATATGGTGTCCCACAGCCATCTGTAACTCCAATTCCAGGGCTTCTGATGCCCTCCTCTGGCCTAAATGGGTACCAGGCATGAAAGCAATGCACAGAGACACATATAGACAATATCCCCATATGGGTAAAACAACAGCAGAAACCACTTTGAGATTCCATCTAACCCCAGGCAGAATGGCCAAGAAAAAACAACAACAATGTTGTTGTTTTGGTTTAGATGTGGGAAGGGAGAAACTTTTTTTTTTGTTTGTTTTTTCGAGACAGGGTTTCTCTGTGTAGCCCTGGCTGTCCTGGACTCACTTTGTAGACCAGGCTGTCCTCGAACTCACAAAGATCCACCTGCCTCTGCCTCCCGAGTGCTGGGATTAAAGGCGTGCGCCACCACCGCCCGGCTAAGGGAGAAACTTTTATTCACTGCTAGTGGGAGTGAAGCAAATTGGTGCAGCCATTGTGGAAATCAGTATGGAGGTTCCTCAAAAAGCTAATAAATCATTTGCATGATCCATCTGTACTATTCTTGAGCATGTACTCAAAGGATTCTATATCCTGCTACAGACATACTTGCTGATCTATGTTAATTGCTGCTCTATTCACAATAACCAGGATTGGGAAAATACCCTAAATGTGGTACACTTACACAGTGGAATATTATTCAGCTACGAAGAAAAAAATGATATTTGAAAGTAAATGGGTAGATCTGGAAATAGTAATTTTAAGGGAGGGGCTAGAAATACAGTTCAGTGACTGACAGCCCTGGTTGCTTTTCCGGAGGACCAAGTTTGTCTTCTAGCACCCACTTGGTAGCTTACAACCATCTGTAACTCCAGTTCCAAGAGACACAATGCCCTCTTCTGGCCTTCAGGGGCACTGGGCATTGGTGCACACACATTCATGCAGGAAAAACACCATATACATAAAATAAAAGTAAATACATCTTTAAGAAAATTCTGAGTGAGGTAACATTGACCCAGAAAGACAAAGCCCTCTGCTGCCCTTGAGCAGCTTCCTAAAAATGGTTAAACATACTTACCCAAGTTTCAAAAATTCTAATCCTAATACATACCCCAAAGGAACGAAAAGCTTCCTTATACAAAAATTTGTACAAGCATGCTCATGGTGACATCTTTCATAATTCTCCTAAACCAGCAAAAAAAAAAAAAAAAAAAAATGTCCTCTTCTAGTGAATTTGTATAGTGACATACATTGGTACAGTGGAATATGACTCAGTTTTAAAGATACGAGCTGAGACAAGGTACAATATGAATAGGTCTCAAACATGATACAAGAGAAAGTAAGCCAGACCCAAGAGACCGTAGGTTTTATGGTGTCTTTCAGATGAAATGTATATGAAAGGCCAATGAGCAAGTTCCAAAGCAGGTTTGTCTGCTGGAAGGAATGGCCGAATGGGCAGAATGGGACTTTCTGATAAGGTGGGCATATTCCAAAATTAGATGAAAAGAATTACTGAAGGACTTTGTAAAGTTCCCCCAACATACTAAAATATATAGCTGTAATACTTGTTAAAAGATATGTTACACCTTTTTAAAAAGGTGCTTAAAAACAAATAGGCTCTCTCCAAAATGGTAATTGTATATGAGTGAGTGATTCAATAAATTAAGAAATGTTTCAAACTATTTTCGGTGGTGATCAAAGAAGACATGTGACCGTGCAGTGCCTTCTGTTTGACTCTCTTGGATCTAGGGTCAGCCATCTCACAGCTGGCTGTCACAGTCAACTTATCCTCAGCTTCCCAGATGCTTCAGATTCTCTCAATTAAAAAAACAAAAACAAAGCAAAAAAACCCCAGGATAACTATCTTACAACTAACACACCAAAAAGATCAGGAACATAGACTTTGTTACCTATCAATGGGACACTTTGTCCTAGGGGTGCTACCATGTAAGCCCCCAGTGCAAGAGGAAGCTCTTAGCCCTCATGTGACTGTTGAACTGAGAGGGGCTGATATATAGGGACACTCCACATTGGATGAGTGGGATGGGTGGGAGAGGGAGGAGAGGGTGGGACGATGGAACAGGGAGGGGTGAAAAGAGGGCACTACGATGGTGATGTAATTTGATGTAATAAATAAACATATAATAAAAAAATAATACCCAGGAGTTTAAAAAAACAGAAGATGTATTTGTTTTTGCTTTTGTCTATGAATGTTTTGTCTGCATATGTGTATGTGTTCCACATGCATGTCCATGTCCCATGAAGGCCAGAAAAGGATGACAGATCCCCTGTACTGGAGCTATGAATGATTGTGAGTCACCATTTGGGTTCTGGGACTGAAACCTCTGTGCTCTGCAAGAGCAGTGAGTGCTCTTAACCCTGAACCATTGCTCTAGCCCCTGATTCAGGTTTAACCACCATGGGTGGACTATTCCTCTTTGGGCTATGGTTACTTTACCTTTAGCTTTCTTAGCAGTCAGAAAGGACCGTCCACCTTCCCCCCTGACTCATCTGCTTTCTTTTCCACGTGGTAGGAGAAGAAAAGAGTTTTCAGTCACATCACATGTCCCTGTGTCAGCAATTCAATTGTTCCCCTAGCAACCATCGCGTTTATGGCTGGCTTTCCGAGATACGCAGCTCTCTCAAAGAGCTTAGATCACCAAACAGCCATGCCAGAAACAGCTTTTGAAAAAGGTCAGTGTCCTTTCAAGAACAAATTATTTTAAAAACAATATTCAAACAGAATATAGCGTTTTTAGGCAAAGGTGACAATGGGGACACAACACCAAGAAGAGATGCCTCTGAGGCATGCCTGGCTTCACCAAGATAGGGTACTCAACCACACTCACTGCTCATCTCCTTTCCGTGGACAGACGTTATGAGTCACAGGGGAAATCAGGAGAGGAGGGGGATGACACAGTGCAAAGCTGGCAATTCTTCTGCACACAGAGGGGTTGAAGCATTGTCAGAGCACAAGGATGTGCACATTTTCTCGTTCCACTTTCTCATGTCATTGTTCACAGGAGCATTCTTCCCTTCACAGAGCCCTCAGCTCTCATGGAGAACTGATTCTGGGAGTCCCTGCTCCTAAATATCAAGATGCACGAATGCTCAAGTCCTTTTCTGAAAATAGCTCAGTTTACAGGGAACCTATGCAAATCTCCTGTCTAATTTAAATCGTCTCTAGATCACAATGTCTTAAACAATGTAAATTCGGGATAAAGACTCCCTGTCCCGTATTGTTTAGGGAATACTGACGAGAAAAAAGACAGTCCTATGTTTAGCACATTCACATCTTTTTAAATTTCCAAGTGAATTTCCAATCTGCAGCTGTTTGGATCTGCATATGCAGAACCCACAGATGTGGGGGGTCAGCTATCTTTTCATATCCAGTGAAGCATAGTTTCCTTTATTATTTCACAACAGTATTTTCCAAGAGGACTTATAATTCTTTTCTTTAGGGAAGAGACATAGATTTTATGTTTCCCACTATTTGAGAAGCCAGGACATCTCACAGTGTGGAGACCGTGTGAACACTCCCAACAAAATGTTTCCAAACAACACCGGAAGAAAGCTTTGGCAATTCTAATAATTTCACTTGCCTGTCTGTCTCTAGGAATTAAATCTCTTAGCAGCTATATAGCTGCTTTTGATAGAAAAGATGAAGCAGTCTTTCAATTATTATTCAAGGACACAGTGCTTTTCAGTATATCAGAGTACTCAATGACTGATAAGTCGTTAGTGAATCTCAGCTTAATATGAATTCTGTGCACTAGACAGACATTTATTTACAAGATACTGTTTATAAGACATGTACGCCTGCTTTATTTTGTCAAAAATATGTATTTAGGATTTGCTAAACTCTTCATTTCAACCTTTACTTTAAGTCAACTCTATTCCTAATTCAGATAAGAGGTACTTGAGAAAATTCAAAATTAAGAAAATGACGATGACCATATCAAATTATTTTTTAAAATGGTTATATTGAGCTAGGCATAGTGGCACATGCCTTTAATTCCAGTACACGGGAGGCAGAAGCAGGTGGATCTCTGTAAGTTCAAGGCAAATCTGGTCATAAAACATTTCAGGATAGTCAGGGCTATATAGGTTATATCTAAATAAAATGCTTATGCAACTGTCTGAATGGGCTTGTAGTTTGTAAGCTTTGAGAAGACTGGAGTGTAAGCATGTCCCCATATTAACCCTTCAAGGTGTTTCAGAGGACTGTATTTAAGGTTGGTCAACCCCTTGGGTCTTCCCAGTTCTGCATTAACAAGAATGAGACTTTCCAAATGAAGCCTTCTTTGTGACTGATCCACAACACAGAGCCCAGGTGTGACCACAACCTAATTTTCCCCACACACAGTGGGATAGAGGTGAATTATTCCTTAGTTCAGAGGGTAAAAGAAGTCTTAACATCCTGGCATTTTCTTTGGGAAACATACGATATGTCCTATTATATACCAAAGGAATGCATCTCACTTAACTCTTTCATTTGTATTAACTCATTGCTTGTGGATGAATGTAAGCAAACTCATGGGTCTGACTAAGGTGCTTCACAGTGGCTTTCTCACCTTAGAATCTCTGGACACATTTCCTTAACTGCAAAGAACTGAGATATACATCCTCCAAGGCCCACCAATGGCAGTCATCTGTAATGCTACTGTTTTCAGCTTGCTTGTTCTAGCTGCTTACATTTTCCTGGGCTCGCTCTTTCTCTGGGAATCTAGCAGCTCTCACAACCAGCAGTCTCCATACATTCTGCCTCATATTGTTCTTTCTTCTCATCACTATCAAGCCCTAGCCAGAAGCTAAGAGACTGAAAAAAAAAATCTCTATACTGACCCATATACATGGGAGAGAGTGCATATATGAAAGCTCGAGTTCTGGGAAAGACTAGACAGACTGAGGGGCAGACCTTCCTGCCCCAAGTCTCACCAAGGGGACTCTATCAGCAGGAAATGACCTGGTGCACATCAAGTTGTTATTTTCCTAGCTCTGGAAGCCATGCCTCCCACCAGTCCCACTTTCTAGGTTATCAGAAACCCAGCTGAGTGCCCCTTAATTGACCAGCAACTTTTATGTAAAGTCATATAACAATTTGGCAGACTTCAAACCCACCTCCTGTTCCAGTCACAGGTACAGCCTTCCTGGTCCCATCTCTAGGAGCACCGAGTCTTCTCCTCAGCCAACAGCCCAGGTAGACTCAAAGCAGAAAAGAATTTGCAGCCTGATGCTGAGCAGCCTCACCCTGCAGAAGCCGAGGGGCATGATGGGATGTGGTGAGTCGACTGCCCCAGATGTCCAACGGTGCACTGCTCACAGGAGACAGAGGTTTCTGTCTTGGAGAGTGGAGCCTCTCGTGTCTGAGATGTCAACAGCATCTGTGCTACCACACCACAGTGACACTCCCCTTTGTTCAGAGACTCCTCTTTGTCCTAAATTATTGCAGTAGCTCCTTGCTGGGATTCCAGTGTCCCCTTGCCTCCCCTAGATGACTCTGTGACAGCAAAGGGGATCCTTTTAAATATAATGGATTTAGATGTAAAACTTCTCAGCCCTGCAGTGACTGTGTCAGTCCAGGTAAAAGGCAAAGCTAGCTGGACCAGCCTCCTCACTTACTTGCTTTCCCCTCTGGTCGCTTTCCTCTCCTAGTTCCTGGGTCTTCACTAAATTGTATCCACTAGAATGTAAGTTCTTGGAAATCTGGGGTGGTCTCTGATTGCCTAACTAGACATGGTCATGGAGGCAACTCGCTCGGAGGACTTATGAACTCCAAGTTCAGAAGAGCATCCTGGAGTCCAGATGAGGCTGAGCAAACTCCACTGTTGAACAAAGTGGCGAGGTCTGTCTTCCTGGAGCTGGAGTGAGGAGAAGTTAGGGCTTGTGAACCGCATGAGTAAGCACATGTGGAGTGCCTATAACCAGGGCTTTGGAGAAAGAAAAGTGGACCAGGAGAAGTGGAGGTCCGCAGCATGAGGACTGGGGAGTACCGTGGGAAACAAAGACCAGCGTTGACCCTAGTGGTGAGAAATCTGAGAAAAGATGTCCTGTTGCCACAGGCATCAACTCAACTCAGAATCCCACTTCTAAATCCACAAAGGAGAAATCCGATGGGTCCAGGTTGTGGCAGGTGTCCACCCTCGGGCCAGTCATGTGTTACTAGGACAGGCTCACGACACAGAAAACTAGCACAATTGCTCTAAGCTCAGTCTGGCAGGTGGTCGAGGAAGGCCAAGGCCAGTTCCCAAAAAGAGGCTGAAATACCTCTGCCACCAGGGCTGATTTTGAAACTACTGATCCCGAAGATTGATAATTGGTTTTGTTTTCATCTTTAAGTCATATTCCAAATGACCAGTGCTCACCTAGGACTCCTACACACACACTTACGCACACACACACACATACACACCAGTCAGGCCAGGTTCATGAGAAGGCGTGCTGCTAATTCCTGATGAATTGCAGAAGAGAGAAGACAGCAACTGTAATATCCAGAAGAAACTTGTTGAACATGAAACTTGTTGAACACGAATTGACTCAGAATGACTGAAAATGATGTCCTATAATTCAACTCAGGTTTGTTCCTGACTTGGGCTCAAACATCCCAGCCCATACTTTTCTCTTGTCTCTCAGGGACACATCCCAGCCCACAATTTGTTCCTGTTCCAAGGGACCACAACCTGACCAACAGGCTTGTTTTGGTCCCTGGCAGATTACAACAAGACCCACAAGCTTGTCCCTGCCTCCAGAAGATGAGCTGCCCATTGTAGGACAAGCAGACTGTCTTCTCATCTCCATCTGAAGGATTTTATTGAAAGAAGAAAACATCACAGAGAATGAAGGGATCATAAGGGGATTTTGCGTGGGAGGGAGATGATGCAAAAGGCAGAGGCCATTGGAGATGCCATTTCTTTCTTTCTGAAGGAAACAAAAATTGAAAAGGGATTGGGCCAGCAAAATGGCTCAGATCACCAAGTCTAAGAACCTGAGTTAGATCCCTGAAACCTAACATAGAGAAAAGAGAGAACTAATTCCACAGGTCCTCTCACCTAAACACACATCACATGCTTGGGGCTGGACACATGCTGTGTGTCAACACAGACACACAGACATGACACACACACACACACACACACACACACACACACACACAACTTTTTTAATTTCATTAATTCTTTGAGAATTTTGTACAGTGTGTTTTGGTCATTCCTCCTTAAGCTTCTTCCAGATCTGTCTCTACCTTCCAAACCACTCAACTGCATCTTCTCTCTCTCTCTCTCTCTCTCTCTCTCTCTCTCTCTCTCTCTCTCCTCTTCTCATCTCTTCTCTTCCCCTTAAAAAGACACCAACTCCAATTTGTGCTTTAAAAAATAATGGGAAATTTAACAAATGTAACAAAGGAAGCCTGGGATTCTGAGCCTCAAAGACTGGCTGCTTATGGCCTCACAACCTTGGCTGGGTTGTTAACATTTAAAAAGGAGACACCAGTGCTTAGAAGTGCATAACATTAGAAATACTACCCCCCTCCCCCTTACAGTGATGAGAACAGCAATAAAACAATGTTCTGGCATTTCAGGCAGTTTCTCTAGAACTATAAGATCTCTTGGCTGACCTTCCAATTCGGGAATTTGCCTGCTACCCCTGGGTCAGCTCTGTGGCTGGTGGAGACAGAAGCTCTGCTGGGTAAAAATCATGCTGACGGCATCAGGCAGAAAGACAGGTAACACAGGCAAGGTAGATGGAGGAACTAAAAACTTTATAGGTCATGGCCAGGAGAAGAATCTGTATGAATTTGGGGCTCTCAGTTCCTGGGGTCTTTTGATGGGGGCTGTTAAAGCCATCTAACCCTGATGAATAAACAAATAGACTCTCAGGAAGAAAGTCCCAATCCGTCTTGTACCAATATAAAGGAACCAGACGCTATAGGGTACTTCTCAGTAGACAGGAGAGGCCTTGTCCCCCAGTCACCTTTGATCATCTGCTTTCTCATGCGAGCAATTAACGTATAATCAAAAGCAAACCTGACTGTCTGCAAGAGTCAAAACCAGGAAAATGTTTTCTGATTTGCCTTTGAGTCTCGAGAGAATTCCAGCGCCGACTAGCCTGCAGATCTTGCTATAATTACCTGCATTTCTCTTTCATGGTTTGCAATAGATCCTTCAGAGACTGCCTCGCCCACGCTCCCCTCTGACTGTAAGGACCACACAGCAGGGACCTCAAAAGCGTCTTGGAGAATCTCAAGGCCATTAGAGGCTGGTCTGTAAAGATAGAGGATCTTGGCTTTGTAAACACAGTAGAAAAATGTCCCTGTGGGCTTTCTGGGGTGGGAGAGGTGGGGGTGTGGTGTCAGGGGAGCCTCACAGATACAGGTGTCCCCTAGGAGCTGCTAGAGGGTCTTTCTTGACACATATCCCAAGGACATGACTTCAACAAGCTTCTATTAGGCCCAGTCCCTGTCAACCAAAAAGCTGCTGCAGGGTCACATGGTGCACACTCCTTCGTCATAGAAAAAAAATATATATATATATTTATATTTATACTGCTTATTGAACAAACTTTTTTTTTTTTGCCCCAAGACTGCCTAGATGTGAAGTGAAACTCTAATCTCCAGTGTTTCTAACTAACCCTAGTAAGATTTCAATGTGATTTTACTTTTCAGAAGGATTTGGATTTTTATTACATTTATTTACATTGAATGTGCATTCACACATGTGTGGGGGTCAGAGGACATGAGTGAGTGACTTCTCTCCTTCCACTATCTGGACTCTGAGGATTGAACTCCAGTGATTAGGCTTGGCAGAAAGTGCCTTTACCTACTGAGCCATGCTCCCAAACCCCATTATTTTTTAAAATTTATTTATTTATTGCTTCAGGTTACATCTCCATCATAGTGTCCTCTTTCCACCTTTCCAAGTCCCACCCTCCCACCCTCTACTCCCTAACCCTTCCATCCCACTCCTCTAAAGTGGAGTGTCCCTACATAACAGTCCCCCGCCCCAGTTCAGCAGTCATATGAGGGCCAAGAGCCTCCTCATACACTGGGGACCTACAAGGCAGCACCACTAGGGCAAAGTGTCTCATTGACAGGAAGAAAAAGTCTATATTCCTGTTCCCCTTGGTGCGTTGGTTGTAGCACAGATGTCCTGTATTATAGAGCTAAAATCCGAATGTAAGTGAATAGATGCCATGTGCATCCTTCTGAGTCTGGGTTAGCTCACTCAGAATGAGCTTTTCTAGTTCCATCCATTTGGCTGCAAATTGCATAATCTCCTTGTTTCTGATAGCTGAGTAGTATTCCATTATGTAGATGTACCATAGTTTTTTAATCCATTCTTCAGTTGACGGACATCTGGGTTGTTTCCAGATTCTAGGTATTATGAATAAGGCTGCTATAAACATAGATGAGGCAAATTACTTGTGATTCAGAGAGGAGTCATTTGGATGTATACCCAGAAGTGGTATGGCTGGGTCCCAAGGCAGAGCTATTCCAAGTTTTCTAAGATATCGCCAGACTGACCTCCATATGGTTGCACAAGCCTGCACTACCACAAGCAAGGGAGGAGGGTTCCCCTTTCTCCACACCCTGGCCAGCATGTGCTGTCATTTGAGCTTTTGATCTTAGCCATTCTAAGGTGTGAGATGGAATCTCAGAGTCCTCTTGAGTTGCATTTCTCTGATGATTAAGGATGCTGAGCATTTCTTCAAGTGTCTCTCAGTCTTTAGGAATTCCTCCTTTGTGAATTCTCTGTTTAGCTCTTTGCCCCATTTTTTAATTGGATTATTTGGTTTCTTGGCATTTAATTTCTTGAGTTCTTTGTAAATCTGTCAGATGTGGAGTTGGTGAAGATTTTTTCCCAATCTGTAGGCTGCCGTTTTGTTTGAATGACAGTGTCTTTTGCCTTACAGAAGCTTTTCAGTTTCATGAGGTCCCATTTATTGATTGTTGATCTCAGGTCCTGAGCTGTTGGTGTTCTGTTCAGGAAGGTGTCACCTGTGCCAATGAGTTTGAAGGTTTTTCCCACTTTCTCGTCTAGTAGATTTAGTGTGACCGGCCTTATGTTAAGGTCTTTGATCCACTTGGACTTAAGTTTTGTACAAGGTGATAAGTATGGGTCTAACTTCATTCTTTTACAAATGGACATCCAATTGGACCAGCACCATTTGTTGAAGATGCTGTCCTTCTTCCATTGTGCCATTTTGGCTTCTTTGTCAAAAATTAGGTGGCCATAAGTGTGTGTGTCTATTTCTGGATCTTCAATTCGATTCCATTGATCCACTGGTCTGTTTCTATACCAGTGCCATGCTGTTTTTACAACTATTGCTCTGTAGTACAGCTTGAAATCTGGGATGGTGATACCTCCAGATGGTTTTTTTATTGTACAGGAATGATTTAGCTATTCTAGATTTTTGTGTTGTTCCATATGAAATTGAGAATAGCTTTTTCCAGGTCTAAAAAGAATTGTGTTGGTACTTTGATAGGAGTTGCATTGAATCTATATATTGCTTTTGGTAGGATGACCATTTTTATTATGTTGATCCTACCTATCCATGAGCATGGGAGATCTTTCCATCTTCTGATGTCCTCTTCAATTTCTTTCTTCAAGGGCTTGAAGTTCTTGTTGTACAGGTCCTTTACTTGCTTGGTTAGAGTTACCCCCAGGTATTTTATATTGTTTGTGGCTATTGTAAAGGAAGTTGTTTCCCTTATTTCTTTCTCAGCCCATTTATTTGTTGTATAAAGAAGGGCTTCTGATTTTTTTAATTAATTTTGTATCCAGCCACCTTGTTGAAGGTGTTTATCAGCAGTAAGAGTTCTCTGGTGGAATTTTTGGGGTCGCTTATGTATACTATCATATCGTCTGCAAATAGGGATAATTTGACTTCTTCGTTTCCAATTTGTATACCCTTGATCTCCTTTAGTTGTCTTATTGCTCTAGGAAGAACTTCAAGTACTATATTGAAGAGATATGGTGAAAGTGGACATCCTTGTCTTGTCCCTGAGTTTAGAGGAAATGCTTCAAGTTTCTCTCCATTAACTTTGATGTTTGCTACTGGCTTGCTGCATATTGCCTTTATTATTTCCAGGTATGATTCTTGTATGCCCGTTCTCTCCAGAACTTTGAGCATGAAGGGGTGTTGGACTTTTTCATATGCTTTTTGAGCATCTAGTGAGATAATCATGTGTTTTTTTTCTTTCATCTTGTTTATGTGGTGAATTGTGTTGATGGATTTTTGTATGTTGAACCATCCCTGCATTCTTGGGATGAAGCCTACTTGATCATGGTGTATGATACTTTTTATGTGTTCTTGGATTGGGTTTGCTAGTATTTTATTAAGTATTTTTGCATCTATGTTCATGAAGCAGATTGGTCTGAAGTTCTCTTTCTTTGTTGGGTCTTTGTGTGGTTTAGGAATCAGGGTGACTGTGGCCTCATAGAATGAGTTTGGCAGTGTTCTTTCTGATTCTATTTCGTGAAAGAGTTTGAAGAGTATTGGTATTAGCTCTTCTTTGAAGGTCTGATCGAATTCTGTGCTGAAACTATCTGGCCCTGGGCTTTTGTGGTTGGGAGAATTTAATGACTGTTTATATTTCCCTAGGGTTTATAGGGCTTTTTAATCTGTTAATCTGATCTTGATTTAGCTTCAGTTGGTGGAATCTATCAAGAAAATTGTCCATTTTGCTTAAGTTTTCAAATCTGGTGGAGTATAGATGTTTAAAGTAGGACATAAATATTCTCTGGATTTCCTCAATATCTGTTGTTATTTCTCCCTTTTCATTTCTGATTTTGTTGATTTGGGTCTTTTCCCTCTGCCTTTTGGTTAATTTGGCTAAGGGTCTGTCTATTTTGTTGATTTTTTCAAAGAACCAACTCTTGGTTTCATTGATTCTTTGTACAGTTCTTTTTGTTTCTAAGTTGTTGATTTCAGCCCTAAGTTTGATGATCTCCTGCCTTCTGCTCCTCTTGGGAGTGTTTGCTTCTTTTTTTTTTTTTTCCAGTTCATCTAGTTTGGCTGTTAATTCATTAATATGCGCTGTCACAATTTTCTTTTTGAAGGCACTTAGTGCTACGAACTTTCCTTGTAGCACAGCTTTCATTGTGTCCCATACACAATGTTTGGGTATGTTGTGCCTTCATTTTTGTTGCTTTTTAAGAAGTCTTTGATTTCCTTCTTTATTTCTTCCTGACACAGTAGTCATCCAGTAAAGAGTAGTTCAATTTCCATGTGTGTGTAGACTTTATGTTGACTATTTTGCCATTGGAGTCAGCTTTATTCCATGATGGTCTGATAAGATACAAGGGGTTATTTCAATTTTCTTGTATCTGTTGAGGCTATCTTTGTGTCTGACTATATGGTCAGTTTTTGAGAAGGTTCCGTGCAGTGCTGAGAAGAAGGTATATTCTTTTGTGTTTGGGTGAAATGTTCTGTAGATATCTGTTAGGTCCATTTGATTCGTGAACTCTGTTAGACTCATTATTTCTCTGTTTGGTTTTTGTCTTGGTGATCTGTCCATTGTTATGAGTGGGGTGTTGAAGTCTCCCACTACTAATGTGTGGGGATCGATGTTCCATTTAAGTTTAAGGAGAGTTTCTTTTACAAATGTAGGTGCCTTTGTATTTGGGGCATAGATGTTCAGTATTAAGATATCCTCTTGATGAATATTTCCTTTAACGAGTATATAATGCCCTTCTCTGTTTTTTTTATTAACTTCAGTTGGAAGTCTATTTTGTTTGATATTAGGATGGCTACTCCAGCTTGCTTCCTGGGTCCATTTGCTTGGAAAACCTTTTCACAGCCCTTTATTCTGAGATGGTGTCTATCTTTGTTAGTAAGATGTGTTTCTTGTATACAGCAAAATGATGGGTCTTTTTTACGGATCCAATCTGGAAGCCTGTGTCTTTTTATTGGGGAGTTGAGTCCATTGATGTTCATGGATATTAGTGACCAGAGGTTGTTATTTACCATTATTTTGGCATAGGTGGTGGTCCTGTTTTTCTTTTTGTTTAGTTGCCGTGGAGTTTTCTATTTCCTATGTTTTCTTGGGTGTAGTTATCTTCTCTAGGTTGGAATTTTCCTTCTAGGATCTTCTATAGGGCTGACTTTGTGGGTAGATATTGTTTAAATGTGATTTTGTCATGGAATATCTTGTTTTCTCCGTCTATGTTGATAGAGAGTTTTGCTGGGAATAGTAGTCCATCTGGGCACCTGTGTTCTCTCAGGGCTTGTAGGACGTCTGTCCAGGCCCTTCTAGCTTTTAGAGTTTCTGAGGAGAAGTCAGGTGTAATTCTGATGGGTCTGCCATTATACGTTACTTGACCTTTTTCTCTTACGGCTTTTAATATTCTTTCTTTGTTCTGTACATTTGGAGTTTCAATTATTATGTGGCAAGAGGAGTTTCTTTTCTGATCTAATCTGTTTGGTGTTCTGTAAGTTGCTTGGATTTTTATTGGCATCTCTTTCTTTAGGGTTGGGACGTTTTCATCTATGATTTTGTTGAAGATGTTTCCTGGACCTTGGAGTCAGGAGTCTTCTCTTTCCTCTATGCCTATAATTCTTAGGTTCCGTCTTTTCATTGAGTCCTTGATTTCTTGGATGTTATGGGTGAGGACTTTTTTTAGCTTTCTCATTTTCTTTGGATGTTGTATTGATTTCTTCCATCGAATCTTCCATGCCTGAGATTCTGTCTTCCATCTCTTATATCCTATTTTTGATACTCATGTCTGTAGTTCCTGTTCTCTTCCCTTGATTCTCCATTTCCACTCTTAACTCTGACTATGTTTTCTTTATTGCTTCCATTTCCAGCTTCATGTCTTGAAAGATTTTATTCGTTTTGTATATTTCCTGCTCTAATTTGATTTTCTTTGCCTGGAAATCTTTCATATCTTTTAAATCTTTCATTGCCTTGTCTCTTTCCTGTTCAAGTTGAGCCCCTTTGGCTTGGAGCTCTCTAATGGTATTATCCATTGCTTTCGCTTGTAAAATTGTGGACTCTTTGAATTCCTGCATAGATTTAAATTCTTCTTGAAAGGACTCTATCACTTTCCAGACTGTAGAATTGTCATCGTTTTCATGTGTTTCAGCTGTGGTGAAGTGGTCAGAGCTTGCCGTAATAGCATCGGTGCATTTTGCTGGGGTCATAATTCCCTGGCTTTTATTGATTCTGCTTTTTCACTGTCCTTTTGCCATTTTGCTGTTCTTAGCTGTTTGTTTCTGTCATTTTCTGGGCTTGGAGCCAAAGGGGGCACTTTGGTGTAGCAGTCGTATTGCTTGGTGATCTATCACTTTCCACTGGCTGGATGGGGCGTTGTGTGGAGTTTCTCAGTGTGTCTCCCAAAGTTCACCCCTTCCTGTTTTGTCCCAATAGGGGACTTAGGTGAGGGGTTGTGATGGTGATGTGTTCCTGTAGGTTTCTGGGATCCAACTGGTCTTCATATAGATGACAGTGCAGGTTGGCTGGTCTCAGGCTGTTGGGTGGGGTTGTAGCTACCCTGAAGCTTATGTGTTGGACCGTGTTTGTGGTCCTCCTCAGCTGCTCACAGGGGGTTCTCAGGGTCAATGTGCATCTAATAGCCAGAAGCACTGTGAGCTGCTGCAGCCTATTCACAGGCAATGAGGAATGGCCTGGGATTGTTTCACTGCTCACAAGTCAGAGCTCTCTATGTTGCACACTGAGTGTTCAGCCTGCAGTGGCTCTCATGGTATGGTCCTGCGTGTCCAGGCACAGATTCTGTGGACTCTGGAGGTTCCAAGTTAGGGGGTTGAGACTGCCCATTGGAGTCTTGAAATGACCCGACTCCACACCCTTAAGGTGAGTCACTCAGCAGTGTCTCCCAGGTCGAAACCTCACTGATCCAGGGGTGGAGCGATATATGCTTAAGCTCTGGTTTCCCACTGGAAGGGCCAGCACTAGCAAAAGGGTCTAATAATAACCCCACAATTTGCCCAGGGCTTGGACCCTGTAGAGGTCCAAATCTGTCTTCCAACCCTGCCGCCTTTTCTGCCACTCTCACAACTCCGCCTATGTGTGTATGGAGCTGGCTTTGGATACTGGCAAATGGGGCCACTGTCTTCCAAGTTCCAGTACACAGCAGTCGAGCTACCGCATAACCTGCAGCCAGAAGAGTATTCTGCTGCTCAGTCCAGCTACAGTGTTTTTTCCAATGACTGTAAATCCAATAGAGGGGCCTGTATGTATGTTCAACACCCCTCTGGGGAGGGGGGTACAAATATGCCTGCAGTTTCCAAAATGTAGCTGTGGGCCTGCAAAGAGTGTATGGCACTCCCATGGGTCCACAACCTTTTGCTAAATAGCTGGAACGCCTGAGTGGTATCTGGGGGCCCAGTAAACTGGTGAGTAACCCTGTGTGGGGTTCGAATCTGCCTGCTGGGTATTAGAGTGGATCTTATCCAGCGTCTCTCCTGGTGGGGGTTCCCGATTCCTGGATTCAGCGGCTTCTGTGCGTATCCGAGAGAGGGATGGAGAGTCCTGCCCAGGGACTTTTAATGGTCCCTGGGTAGCTGGGTGAGACCCAGGGGGATCATTCACTCAGATTATTGCTCAGCGTCTTATAACTCTGTGGCTTTATGGCTGTTTTCCCCGAGTTCATAATGTGTCCGCGCGGGCCGCCGCCATCTTGGACCACCCCCCCCCCGTCATTTTTAAAGAGCACTTTTACCAGGTTTGGTCCTTTTTCTGGGATGTTGGACTTAGTTAGGCCACTATAAAATCAATTTCTAGGAGAAGCAACACAACCACAGCCCTTCCTTTTTAAACCAATGTGTCTTATGTTCCCCAGAGACCTTTCTGAGCTCCAAAAAGGAACCCATCAACCAAGGCATCCATTCTGGAGCAAACATGGAGCAGTCAATACAGAGAGCCAGTGCTGGCAGGGCAGAGGCAAGACCTAGGGGAGCCCTGACTGCAGAGCTGACATCACCGGGGAGATAGTGCCAGCACCAAATGACATTTTTTTCTCTCGAGGGGTTGTAAGGAAGCAGCTACTAAATGATATTGAGAGTCTGCTATAAAAATAATGTATAGGAATTATGAAAACAGTATCTACTTGCTCTCTCGAGGCCACTTTTCTCTCCATGTGTATGTGACAAGTGTGTGGGCATATATCTGTGTTTGAATGTGTGTGGCCACACATGTTGATATCAGGTGTCTTCCTTGATTACTCTCTTGTTTACTGAGGAAGGGTTTGACAATGAACCTGCTTGTTAATTCTGGCTCGCCTCCCTAGGCAGCTTGCTCAGGATGTATCTTGTCCACCTCAACCACTACCCCAAATATTGGAATCACAGGTGACCACCACACTTACCCATCCTTTATCTGGGGATTGGAGACTTGAACTCTCTCACACTTGGGCAGGAAGCATTGTCCCCATGGAGTCACTCCCCCAGTCCCTTAGGGCTATTTGATTTGCGTGGGCTGGGGCTGGGAAGGAACAGGCTCTAGAGCCATGTAGAGTTGAGTTTAAGTTGGACCTCTGACACTTCTTTTTTTTTTTTTTAATTCTGTTTTTTAAAGGTTTATTTATTTATTTTGTACATATGAGTGCTCTATCTGCATGTACACCTACAGCCAGAAGAGGACATCAAATCACATTGTGGATGGTTGGGAGTCACCATGTGGTTGCTGGGAATTGAACTCAGGACCTCCGGAAGAGCAGCCAGTGCTCTTAACCCCTGAGCCATCTCTCCAGCCTCCGCTGACACTTCTTAGTACATAGCCTACATGCACCCCAAGCCTCAGCCTCTTCGTCTGAGAAAGACAGACAGTGATTTTTCATCTTGTTGAAGGGTTAGTATAATAGTTTTGGAGGTAAGGTAAAAAAAAAAATCAGCTAACATAATGCTTCTTATCTTACAGTAAAAGGCCAGTTATGGTACTTGTAGGTTCTGTTGACACTTAACAAAACCGTGACAGTATAACTAATAAGAAAAAAAAGAATGGTTTAGAGGAATGTATTAAGATGCTTTCCTCAGCTGGACAGAAGCAAATTCATAGGTTAGGCATAGATACCAACACAGTATAGTCGTCAGTGTTAGCTAGCCTTTCCTCACACTTTCCACAATGGAGACAAAAACAATGAGTCGCTTGCCAGCCTCATTGGTATCAGTGGGTTCTGTAAGGCAGAGAGATCCTGATAACGAAATGGCTCAGTCACGCTTCGTCCCTTTCATTTGCCTTGAATGATGTACGAGGCTGACACAGCTGGTTCATAGTCGTGAAGAAATAAGCTGCTTCGGCGATGGTGTCAGGAGATGCTAACAAAAATCATAGGTTCTTGCTGCACACCAAGCTACTGTGCTAGCCCAGGCTGCCTACATTCAGATTTCTTAGTTTTATAAAGAAACTGCTTTTTTTTTTTTGAGACTTAAGTTGCGTTTTTAGTTGCCTTCTGCTAAGAACATCATTCATCTGAGAGTGATCTCCGTAGTAAGTTTCAAAAATGCTTTGCTCACTGATCAGCAAAAAATCTAGTCTCTTTGAGCCCCTGTCTCGGGAGTACAATTGCACAACCATTGAAGCAATCCTAACTACTGTAATTCATGAGCATAGCCCTATCAGTGTGTGTGATATGCACAGTATTCACAAGGTAGCTTATGAAAGGTGGGATGTTTGTTTCACACGAAGCTCTTGATGATTCAAGTACACACAGATATCACAACCCAGTGGCTTCAGCCTTGAGAACTCTGGCTTCCTAATCCTCCAGCAAGGTCAACACATCACACAAGATCAAACCTGCACTGGTTTCTGTGGCCATAAGGAGCCACTCAAAACCATCCTTACCTGAGATCCCTGCTCAGGAAAGCTTGTCTTTTAGGTAACAGGCTCCTTAAGAAATGTAGGCTTATATTTTTGCTTGTGAGCCTAGCCTTTAACAGCTGAGCCATCTCTCCAGTGTTCTGGATCTAAGAAGATGTTTTTAAAATTGTGATGCAAGTTAGTATGAAAGCTGAGTTAGATATAGAACTTTAAATTCATGGAGATGGTTAGATAGTAGAATATTAAAGTCAGGTGCCAAATACATATGGACTGGACATTGGGAATGTATGCTAAGCCATATAACTCTCATAATTTTGTCCTATTTATTTCTGTTATTTTGTATTGTATTTATTGTTATAAGAGAAAGAACCATTTCTTGGACTGAAAGGGGGAGCTGTTGGGGGGAAAAGATATACCTTAAACTAAAAGAAAAAAAAAAGGGTAGAGGATGGGGGGGTTGAGGGGGGAAGAGGGTGGAAGGTTGGGACTGGAGGGGGAAGTCGGGAGGGGATTGTGATTGAGATGTAACTTGAAGGAATAAAAATAAATTATTTAAAAAAAAGAAATGTAGGCTTAAAGGTATAAAATCTATACAGGCAGTTGGCCTCTCTCTACTATTCTAATTCAACACAATCATTGCATATAACCACCACAAGGTTATACAGCCCTTAATTTATCTGTAACTCACTCTACTGTAAGTTATACAAGCTTCCACTTTAATTTTGCAGAGCACATGGCCCAGATTAACATCATTCAATTTTTTGTAGGGACCAGAAACTTCAGCACTTCCGTGGTTTTATTTTGTCCACTCAGACAATCATGACAGGAAGTTCACGTGATAGTGTAAAGCCACCGGCTAACCTCAGCACGCCCTCATGTGGACCGATTGGAGTGCTCACAATGACAGGGCAGCTAGCTAGCACTTCCACTTTTGAATCGCCACTCTGATGTGTGGCTCCCTCATGACGTGGTAATGTAAGAATTATTCATGATGCTGACCCAACATGTTTTCCTTTAACATAGTTTGTGGTCCTAGCAAGAATTTTTTTTATTCCTTCACAATTTCAATTTAAGTGTGTGTGTGTGTGTGTGTGTGTGTGTGTGTGTGTGTGTGTGTGTG
>CAJQZJ010032984.1:1011490-1044713 GCA_907164525.1 Lophiomys imhausi | reverse complement strand
GCTTGTCTCTTAACAACTTGATTACTGAGTAGCTTAGAGAATATCTGTGATAGACTGTCATAGTAGCTAACAAGGTGACATGCATGCATGACTAGGAGTTTGTTTTTCTTAACTATCCTAAACAGTTTAAGATGGTTGGTATCAAGAGGCCAGAGCTTCACATTTCATTTTTAAGTATCTCTAGGTCCGATACCATTAGGAAGCGTTACCTTTAACTTTGTATCAATATACAAAGATCTATTCAAATGTGGCTAAATATACTCTTAATTTTGTATCAATATACAAAGATCAATACCTATGTGGCCCAATACAATCTTAATATTGCGTCCATATACAAGGGTTAATACCATTGTGGCCAACTATAATCTTAATTTTGTATCAATATACAAATATCAATACCGACGTAGACCAATACAATCTTATTTTTGCACAATAAACAATGGTCAATACCACTTTAGCCAAATATACTACTAATTTTGTATCAATATACAAAGGTATAAGGGCATATTCAATAATCTGACCCTTCTTCTTGGTCCTTCCTGTGCTATGTCTATATCTCAATTTTTCTCAAGTCCATGCATTCCTACATAGGAGATAAAGAAGGATACAGAAAAGGGAAAGAAGGAATACCCTGGGTCTAACCTCCAAAACCCATTAAACAGGACCATTTAACAACTTGTAATCTCTTCCCCTAAATAACAGAGTTATCAGTTGTCCTTCAAATAACCAAAAAAGGGGGGGGCAGAGAAATACCCTCCCCACCCTCTGGGTATGGGACGTCGCTCTCTTAAAATGACTTCCTGCTGATTTGGGTCAAAGTAAACTTGTTTGGGGCCCAAACTAAAATGGAAAAATGGTTAAAAATGTTAATACAATCCTTTTATGTTCAGTCCTTCTGTTCTCAGCTGTTTAGATGTCCTAAGGAGTTTGTAGGCAGAAGCTGAACTTCCAGGCTTTACTGAGGTTCTGGCTGGGGCATTGTGTAGAGCTGAACGGTCTTAGCGATATTGAGCTGTTGTGGTTGTAGGCTTTTGATGGAGACAGCTATTGAGGGAGTCTGTCAGGCTGAATCAATTGGGTCACTCATCTTCTTTTGGTGTCTGATTCTGATTTCTGCTGAGGTTTCCATTGTCCAGTTGTCCCTGGGTTCCTTGAATGGATGCTTTGATTCTCCTGGAAAGATAAGAACAGAGCCCTGCCCTAATCCTCACTCAGGGACAATCGCCCTCTTTTTTTTTTTGGGTGGGGGGGTAGGTAATATTTCTCCTGAAGCAAATTTGGATTTTGATAATATATAAAGTGTTATCTTTCAATCTGGTTTAAAGAAGAAATTATTTTGTTATTTTGGAGCTAAACCAGCTTTAGTGTATATATTTTGAGATCTCGAAGGACAATTTGTTTGTATTGTATGGGCCTTTTGTAAGTAGCTTTTCAACTTAGGTCCTTCCAAATCCTATGTGTGTGTCTCTGCATTCTAACTATTGGGATCTGAGACCTGTGGTTCCCATCTGAGGGGATTAAAGATGTGTTCCACCACTCCTGGATTGAAGTTTTTCTTTATTTAGAGTTTGTTTTGTATCAGGCTGACTTTGAGCTCTGAGATCTGCCTGTTTCTGTCTCTAGTGTGTTGGGGTTAAGGGTGTACTCTTCTTGAATGATGGGATTAAGGGTGTGTACCCTCACCACCCTGTTCCGTGTAACTCTAGAATTTATAAGTCCACTAACTCTATGGTGCTCCTCCCGTCTCTGCTGAAGGTAAAGGCATGGGTTAACACCACATTTTTCCTGTATTTTACCTTAGCTCTACGTTTTTTCGACACTTGGAGGTTCATAAAACCAGGTTGAACGGCTGTGTCCTTTATTTTATTTACAGTGTTTTAACGTTGTTACCTGCTTTTTTTTAATTAGCAAATTTATTTGTTTGTTGCTACAGGTTACATACTTGACATATTGTCCGCTTTTCCCGCTTCCCAGCCCCACCCTCCCATGCTCTACCCCCTGACCCTTCCGTCTTGATCCTCTGGGGTGGAGTGTCCCTGCATACCAGTCTCTCACCACAGATCAGGAGTCATATGAGGGCCGAGAGCCTCTTCATACACCGGGTGCCTACGAGGCAGTACTGCCAGTGAAAGGTGTCTCCTTGCTACAGGGGGAAAACTAAAAAAAAAAAAACCAACAGACAAACAAACCCACAAAAACAAAGAACAACAACAAAAAAAGAGAGGAAAAAGAAAGAAAAAAAGGGAAAGGAAAAAGAAAAAGAAATGAAAAAAAATTTATGTCCATGTTCCTTTTGGTGTGTTGGTTGTAGTACAGATATCCTGTACGATATAGCTAAAATCCTACTATAAGTGAATAGATGCCATGTGCATCCTTCTGAGTCTGGGTTAGCTCACTCAGGATGAGCTTCTCTAGATCCATCCATTTGGTTGCAAATTGGATGATTTCATTGTTTCTTATAGCTGAGTAATATTCCATTGTATACATGTACCACAGTTTTTTAATCCATTCTTCAGTTGAGGGACATCTGGGTTGTTTCCAGTTTCTAGCTATTACAAATAAGGCTGCTATGAACATAGATGAGGAGACTTCCCTATGTCTCCGTGAGGTGTCCTTTGGGTGTATACCCAGAAGTGGTATGGCTGGTTCCTGAGGCAAATTTATTCCAAGGTTTCTAAGATATCTCCAGATAGACCTCCATAGTGGTTGCACAAGTCTGCACTCCCACCAGCAATGGAGTAGGGTACCCCTTTCTCCACACCCTCACCAGCATGTGCTGTCATTTGAGCTCTTTATCTTAGCCATTTTGACAGGTGTGAGATGAAATCTCAGGGTCGTCTTGAGTTGCATTTCTCTGATGATTAAGGATGTTGAGCATTTCTTCAGGTGAGTCTCGGCCATTAGGGATTCCTCCTTTGTGAATTCTCTATTTAGCTCCGTCTCCCATTTTTTGATTGGATTATTTGGTTTCTTGGCATTTAGTTTCTTGAGTTCTTTGTAGATTTTAGATAATAGCCCTCTATCAGATGTGGGGTTGGTGAAGATTTTCTCCCAGTCTGTTGATTGCCGTTTTGTTCTAATGACTGTGTCTTTTGCCTTACATAAGCTTTTCAGTTTCATGAGGTCCCATTTATTGATTGTTGATCTCAGGTCCTGAGCTGTTGGTGTTCTGTTCAGGAAGTTGTCACCTGTGCCAATGAGTTCGAGGGTTTCTCCTACTTTTTCTTCTAGTATCTTTAGTGTGGCCGGCCTTATGTTAAGGTCTTTGATCCACTTGGAATTAAGTTTTGTACAAGGTGATAGGTATGGATCTAATTTCATTCTTTTGCAAGTGGACATCCAGTTGGACCAGCACCATTTGTTGAAGATGCTGTCCATCTTCCATTGTGCGGTTTTGGCTTCTTTGTCAAAGATTAGTTGGCCATAGGTGTGTGGGTCCATGTTTGGGTCTTCAGTTCGATTCCAGTGATCCACTGGTCTGTTTCTATACCAGTACCATGCTGTTTTTATTATTATTGCTCTGTAGTACAGCTTGAAATCTGGGATGGTGATACCTCCAGACACTTTTTTATTGTACAGGATTGATTTAGCTACTCTGGGCTTTTTGTTGTTCCATATGAAGCTGAAATAGCTTTTTCCAGGTCTATAAAGAATTGTGTTGGTATTTTGATAGGAATTGCATTGAATCTATATATTGCTTTTGGTAGAATAGCCATTTCTATTATGTTGATCCTACCTATCCATGAGCATGGGAGATCTTTCCATCTTCTAAATGCCTCTTCCATTTCTTTCTTCAGGGGCTTGAAGTTCTTGTTGTATAGGTCCTTTACGTGCTTGGTTAGAGTTACCCCCAGGTATTTTATATTTTTTTGTGGCTATTGTGAAGGGGGTTGTTTCCCTTATTTCTTTCTCGGTATGCTTGTTTGTTGTATAAAGAAGGGCTTCTGATTTTTTTGAGTTAATTTTTATCCAGCCACCTTGCTGAAGTTGCTTATCAGCTGTAAGAGTTCTTTGGTGGAGTTTTTGGGGTCGCTTATGTATACTAACATATCATCTGCGAATAGGGATAATTTGACTTCTTCATTTTCAATTTTTATCCCTTTGATCTCCTTTAGTTGTCTTATTGCTGTAGCAAGAACTTCAAGTACTATATTGAAGAGATATGGTGAAAGTGGACATCCTTGTCTTGTCCCTGAGTTTAGAGGAAATGCTTCAAGCTTCTCTCCATTTAATTTATGTTGGCCACTGGCTTGCTGTATATTGCCTTTATTATTTCTAGGTATGGTCCTTGTATGCCTGTTCTCTCCAGAACTTTTAGCATGAAGGGGTGTTGGATTTTGTAAAATGCTTTTTCTGCATCTAGCGAGATTATCATGTGGTTTTTTTCTTTCATCTTGTTTATATGGTGAATTACATTGATAGACTTTCGTATGTTGAACCATCCCTGCATTCCTGGGATGAAGCCTACTTGATCATGATGTATGATATTTTTTATGTGTTCTTGAATTCGGTTTGCTAGTATTTTATTAAGTATCTTTGCATCTATGTTCATGAGGGAGATTGGTCTGAAGTTCTCTTTCTTTGTTGGGTCTTTGTGTGGTTTAGGAATCAGAATGACAGTGGCCTCATAGAATGAGTTTGGCAGTGTTCTTTCTGTTTCTATGTGGTGGAAGAGTTTGAAGAGTAATGGTGTTAGTTCCTCTTAGAAGGTCCAGTAGAATTCCGTGCTAAAGCCATCAGGCCCTGGGCTTTTTTTGGTTGGGAGATTATTTTATTTTTTTATTTTTTATTTTTTTGGTTTTTCAGTGACCTGGTGTGATGTCTGGTTTTTTTTTTTTTTTTAAATACTTTATTTTTTTTTCTTCAAGTTACATCTCAGTAACAAACCCCTCCCTATTCCCCCTTCCTAACCCGCCCTTCAACCCTCTTCCCTCCAGAGGTTTCCCCTTTCAGTCCAACAGCTGGTTCCTTCTCTTATAACAGTAAGTATTATACAAAACAATAGATATAAATATGCCACATTTATGAGAGTAAATTGGCCTAGTATACCTTCCCAATGTTCAGTTTGTACCTATTTGGCCCCTGACTTTAACATTCTACTATCTACCCAACTCCATGAGTTTAAAGGTCTATATGTGACTCAACATTCATACTATCTTGCAACACACTTTTAAGAGTATCTTCTTAGATCTATAACACCCTCTTGATTCCTAAACAGTTCAAAATTTAACTATAAGATTCTATCTGTCTACTCTTCAACCACCTCAGAGACCTGAGAGGGATAAATATATTTGCTTATATAGGAAGTGCAGAGCCTGCAGCTTCCAAAACTAAGAAAGAACATACCAATAACTTCCTGGACAGTTCCCATTTTCTCTCCATACATTCCAGCATCAATCTTCAGTCTTTGGGTCCTGTTTCTCTGACAGACATTTGTTGTAGAGCAGGGATTATGAAGGACTTACCTACCCTGTCTTGGCAGAGTTAGGCTGTCGACTTCCCTGCTACCAAGTTTTGTCCTTTTTGGACAGCAGTCTGTCTGTAGTTGGTGCAAGGGGTTTTTTCATGCCAAGAGAAAGGCTTGCCACTAATTCAACCATCTTACAGTGGAAGTTCTTCGATGCTTATCTTCTACTTGGACTAGAATAGGGGGTGCTGTCAGGCGCTGATATGTCTCGATATCAAAAAAATATCTTGATTTAAGATAACATCTTTGAATGCCATATTCTGCAGATCTCTAGGGGTTTTTGAAGATGCCCTAACCATCTCTTGTATTTAGATAAGCAAATGTTGCTTGTCTCTTAGCAACTTGATTACTGGGTAGTTTAGAGAATATCTGTGATAGACTGTCATAGTAGCTAACAAAGAGACATGTTTGCATGACTAGGAGTTTGTATTAACTATCCTAGACCGTTTTAGATGGTTGGTATCAAGAGGTCAGAGCTTCACATTTTATTTTTAAGTATCTCTAGGTATGATACCATTGGGAAGCATTATCTTTAAATTTGTATCAATATACAAAGATCTATTCAATTGTGGTTAAATATACTCTTAATTATGTATCAATATACCAAGATCAATGCCTATGTAGCCCAATATAATCTTAATATTACGTCCATATGCAAGGGTCAATACCATTGTGGCCAACTATAATCTTAATTTTGTATCAATATACAAAGATCAATACCGATATAATCCAATACAATCTTATTTTTGCACAATAAACAATGGTCAATACCTCTTTAGCCAAATAAACTACTAATTTTGTATCAATATACAAAGGTATAAGGACATATTCAATAATCTGCCCCTTCTTCTTGGACCTTCCTGTGCTATGTCTATATCTCATTTTTCTCAAGCCCATGCACTCCTACATAGGAAAGGAAGAAGGATACAGAAAAGGAAAAGTAGGAATTCCCTGGGGCTAACCTCCAAAACCCATTAAGACAGGACCATTTATCAGCTTGTAGTCTCTTCCCCTACATAATAGAGTTTTCAGTTATCCTTCAATTAACCAAAAAGAAGGGCGGAGAAACACCCTCCCCACCCTCTGGGCATGGGACGTCGCTCTCTTAAAGTGACTTCCTGCTGATTTGGGTCGTAGTAGACCTGTTTGGGGCCCCAACCCAAATGGGAAAAATGATTAAAAATGTTAGTACAATCCTTTTATGTTCAGTCCTTCTGTTCTCAGCTGTTTAGATGACCTAAGGGGTTTGTAGGCAGAAGCTGATCTTGCAGGCTTCACTGAAGTTCCGGCCGGGGCATTGTGTAGAGCTGAATGGTCCCAGCCACACTGGATTGCAGTGGTGGTTGCAGGCCCCCGATGGAGACAGCTATTGAGGAAGTCTTCCAGGCAGAATCAACTGGGTCACTCATCCTCCTTGGTGCCTGATTCTGCTCTCTGCTGAGGATTCCGCCGTCCGCCGTCCCCAGGCTCCCCTAATGGACACTTCGATTCTCCTGGAACGATAAGAACAGAGCCCTGCCCCAATCCCAACCCTAGGACAATTGCCCTCTTTTTTTTTTTTTCTGGGGGGGGGATGGGGAGGGGCTAGGTAGTACTTCTCCTGAAGCAAATTTGGCCTTCTGACAACATACAAAGCATTATCTTTCAATCCGGTTTAAAGAAGAAATCATTTTGTCACCTTGGAGCTAAACCAGCTCCAATGTATATATTTTGAGATCCCAAAGGACAATCTGCCTGCATCGAGACGGCCTTTTGTAAGTAGCCTCCAAACCTAGGTCCCTCCAAATCCTATGTGTGTGTCTCTGAACTCTAATTATTGGGAACAGGGACCTGTGTTTCTCATCTGAAGGGATCAAAGATGTGTTCCACCCCTCCTGGATCGAAGTCTTTCTCTATTTAGAGTTTGCCCTGCATCAGGCTGACCCTGAGCTCTGGGATCTGCCTGTTTCTGTCTCCAGTGTACTGGGAGCTGGGACCAAGGGTGTACTCTTCTTGAATGGTGGGACCAAGAGTATGCACCCTCACCACCCCGCTCCGTATGACTCCAGAGTACATAAGACCACCAACTCTAAGGTGCCCCCCCCCCCGTCTCCGCTGAAGTCAAAGGCATGGGCCAATACCACAATTCTCTTGTATTTTACCTTTGCTCCACGTCTTCTCTACACCTGGAGGTCTGCAAATCCAGGCCGAATGGCTGTATCCTCTGTTCAATTCACAGTGTTTCAGCCCTGCCACCTGCCTTTTTTTTTCTTTTCTTTTTTTTTTTTTAGTTGATAAATTTATTTGTTTGTTGCTTCAGGTTACATCCTTATCATATTGTCCTCTTTTCCCACTTCCTAGCCCCACCCTCCCATGCTCTACCCCCTGACCCTTCCGTCTTGTTCCTCTGGGGTGGAGTGTCCCTGCCTAACAGTCTCTCACCACAGATCAGGAGTCATATGAGGGCCAAGAGCCTCTTCATTCACCGGGGGCCTACGAGGCAGTACTGCCAGTGAATGGTGTCTCATTGCTACTGGGGGAATACTAAAAAAAAAAGACCAACAAACACACAAACCCACAAAAACAAAGAATATCAACAAAAAAAAGAGAGGAAAAAGAGAAGGGAAAAGGAAAGAGAAAAAAAGAAAAAAAGAAGGAAAAAGAAAAAGATAAAAAAAAAAATTATGTCCTTGTTCCTTTTGATGTGTTGGTTGTAGTACAGATATCCTGTACGATATAGTTAAAATCCTACTATAAGTGAATAGATGCCATGTGCATCCTTCTGAGACTGGGTTAGCTCACTCAGGATGAGCTCCTCTAGATCCATCCATTTGGTTGCAAATTGCATGATTTCATTGTTTCTGATAGCTGAGTAATATTCCATTGTATAGATGTACCACAATTTTTTAATCCATTCTTCAGTTGAGGGACATCTGGGTTGTTTCCAATTTCTAGCTATTACAAATAAGGCTGCTATGAACATAAATGAGGAGACTTCCCTATGTCTCCATGAGAGGTCCTTTGGGTGTATACCCAGAAGTGGTATGGCTGGGTCTTGAGGCAAGGTTATTCCTAGATTTCTAAGATATCGCCAGACAGACCTCCATAGTGGTTGCACAAGCCTGCACTGGTTGGGAGATTATTAATGACTGTTTCTATTTCCTTGGGTGTTATTGGGCTGTTTAAGCTATTAATCTGATTTTGATTTAGTTTTGGTAGGTAGAATTTATCGAGGAAATTGTCCATTTCGCTTAGGTTTTCAAATTTGGTGGAATATAGATTTTTAAAGTAGAACCTGAATATTTTCTGGATCTCCTCAATGTCTGTTGTTATTTCTCCCTTTTCATTTTGATTTTGTTGATTTGTGTTCTTTCCCTTTGCCTTTTAGTTAACTTGGCTAAGGGTCTGTCTATTTTGTTGATTTTCTCGAAGAACCAACTCTTGGTTTCATTGATTCTTTGTATAGTTCTTTTTGATTCTAAGTTGTTGATTCAGCCCTAAGTTTGATGATTTCCTGCCTTCTGCTCCTCTTGGGCGTGTTTGCTTCTTTTTTTTCCAATTCACCCAGCTTAGCTATTAATTCACTAATAAGAGCTGTCACAATTTTCTTTTTGAATGCACTTAGTGCTATGAACTTTCCTCATAGCACAGCTTTTATTGTATCCCATAGGTTTGGGTATGTTGTGTCTTCATTGTCATTGGATTTTAAGAAGTCTTTGATTTCCTTCTTTATTGCTTCCCTGACCCAGTGTTCATCCAGTAAGAAGCTGTTCAATTTCCATGTGTGTGTAGGCTTTCTGTTGATTCTTTTGCTGTTGAAGGCCAGCTTTATTCTGTGGTGGTCTGATAAGATACAAGGTGTTATTTCAATTTTCTTGTATCTATTGAGACTATCTTTGTGTCGAACTATGTGGTCAATTTTGGAGAAGGTTCCGTGGGGTGCTGAGAAAAAGGTGTATTCCTTTGTGTTTGGGTGAAACGTTCTGTAGATATCTGTTAGGTCCATTTGTTTCATGATCTCTGTTAGACTCAATATTTCTCTGTTTGTCTTCTGTCTTGAGGATCTGTCCTTTGCTGTGAGTGAGGTGTTGAAGTCTCCCACTACTAATGTGTTGTGATCGACGAGCGATTTAAGTTTTAGAAGTGTTTCTTTTATGAAAGTAGGTGCCTTTGTATTTGGGGCATAGATGTTCAATATTGAGATTTCCTATTGATGAATATTCCCTTTAATGAGTATATAATGCCCTTCTTTGTCTTTTTTTCATTAACTTCAGTTGGAAGTCTGTTTTGTTTGATATTAGGATGGCTACTCCAGCTTGCTTCCTGGGTCCATTTGCTTGGAAAACCTTTCCCCAGCCCTTTACTCTGCGGTAGTGACTATCTCTGGTAGTGAGATGTGTTTCTTGTATGCAGCAAAGGGACTGGTCTTGCTTGCGGATCCACTCTGTAAATCTGTGTCTTTTTATTGGGGAGTTGAGTCCATTGATGTTGATGGATATTAGTGACCTGGGGTTGTTGTTTCCCATTAGTTTGGTATAGGTGATGGTCCTGTGCCTCTTTTGGTTTAGTTGCTGAGGGGTTTTCGATTCCTTTTGTTTTCTTGGGTGAAGTTTTCTTCTCTGGGATGGAATTTTCCTTCTAGGATTTTCTGTAGGGCTGGGTTTGTGGGGAGATATTGTTTAAATTTGATTTTGTCATGGAATATCTTGTTTTCTCCATCTATGTTGATAGAGAGTTTTGCTGGGTAAAGTAGTCTGGCTGGGTACCTATGATCTCTCAGGACTTGTAGGATATCTGTCCAGGCCCTTCTAGCTTTTAATGTTTCTGAGTAGAAGTCAGGTGTAATTCTGATGGGTCTGCCATTGTATGTGACTTGGCCTTTTTCTCTTACAGCTTTTAATATCCTTTCTTTGTTCTGTACATTTGGTGTTTCAATTATTACGTGGCGAGAGGAGTTTCTTTTCTGATCTAATCTGTTCGGTGTTCTGTAAGCCTCTAGGATTTTTATTGGCATCTCTTTTTTCAGGTTTGGGAAGTTTTCTTCTATGACTTTGTTGAAGATATTTCCTGGACCTTAGAGTTGGGAGTCTTCTCTTTCCTCTATGCCTATGATTCTTAAGTTCCGTCTTTTCATTGAGTCCTTGATTTCTTGGATGTTGTGGGTGAGAGATTTTTTAGCCTTCTCATTATCTTTGGATTATGTACTGATTTCTTCCATCGAATCTTCCATGCCTGAGATCCTTTCTTCCATCTCTTGCATCCTATTGTTGATACTCGCATCCATAGTTCCTGTTCTCTTCCCTTGGTTCTCCACTTCCTCTTTTAACTGTGACTGTGTTTTCTTTATTGTTTCTATTTCTATTTTCATGTCTTGTATGGTATTGTTCGTTTTGTACATTTCCTTCTCCAGCTTACTTGTTTTTGTCTGAAAATCTTTCATTGCTTTGTCCTTTTCTTGTTCAAGCTCTGTCACCTTGGCTTGGAGTTCTTTAATGGTATTGTTCATTGTTTTGGCTTGTAAAATTGTGGCTTTTTTGAATACCTTCATAGATTTAAGTTCTTCTTGAAGAGATTCTATCACTTTCCATAATGCAGAATTGTTATCATTTTCATGTGTTACTGTTGGTGTGAGGTCATCCGAATTGGATGAGCTAGGATAATTCTGCTTTGTTGGAGTCATATTTCCTTGATTTCTATTTTTTCTTGGACCTTTGGCCATGTGTGTGTGTTTAGCTGTCTGTTCTTGTCATTTTCTGTGTTTGGATCCATAGGGGATGCTTTGGTGAAGGAGTCAAATTGCTTGTCTATCTGTCCTTGCTTACAGGGTGATCTCAAGGTCACTGTGGTTTTAATAGCCTGAATCGTTGTGAGCTTGTGCAGCCTATTCCCAGGTAGTGAGTAACGGTCCGGGATTGTTTCACTGCTCCCAGTTCAGACTTCTCTATTTTGCACACTGAGTGATCAGCCTGTAATGGTTCTGATGGTATGGACCTGTTTGCCCAGGCACAGATTTTGTGGTCTTTGTTTGTCATCACGGAGGCTGACAGGTCCTGGCTCCACACCTAATATGTCTGGGTTTACCAGAATACAGCTATGTCCCCTGGCTTCTGGTTACCCACTAGGCTTCTCTGCCACAGGCCTGGCCACTTCCCTCCCTATCTGCTCCACCATGGGTGGGTGGAGCTTCGGCCCCTCCCGCCGTCTGAGCCGGCCTCCCGCCCTAGCTGCTTTGCCGTGGGTGGGTGGAGCTTCGGCCCCTCTCGCCGTCAGAGCCGGCCTCCTTCCCTAGCTGCTTTGCCGTGGGTGGGCGGATTTTTGGCCCCTCCCGCCGACTGAGCCAGCCTGCCGCCCTAGCTGCTTTGTGGTGGGTGCGCCAGGCAACAGCCCCGCCCGCCTGCGCCCGCTTCCCTCCCCAACTGCTCTGCCCACCCACCTCCTGCCCCGGCTCGAGCGGCTGTGGATCACCCGCCGAGCGCCCTTTTTCTTCCTTGTTAAGACTTCAACTATTCTGCAAAGTTTCCTAAGTAGTTATAAGGTCTTCCTGAGGTGTGGGAAGCCCAGTAGGCTAGTGGGCGATCGCCATGTGGCCTTTAATTCTGCCTGCTGTGTGTTGGGATCGATCTTACCAGGCGCCTCTCCAAATGGGAGTTCCCGAATCCCAGATTTAGTGGCTTCCGTGTCTGCGAGAGATGGGGGGGAGAGCCTTGCCCTGGGACTTTTAACAGTCCCTTGGGAGCTGTGCGTGTTCCCGGAGGGGCCAGACCCTCCGGTTTTTGCACAGTGTCCCACAACTCTGTGTTTTCTATGGCTCTTCTCTCCCACATTCAAAATGCATCTGTGCAGTTCGTTGCCATCTTGGCCCCCCTCTCATAAAGTTATTTTCGTTTCTATTTCATAACTGTAATTTTGCTACTATTATGAATTGTAATGTAGATATATGTAATATAAATATAATGTGAATATCTGTGTTTTCTGATGGTCTTAGATGACCCCTGTGAACGAGTCTTTCAACCCCAAAGGGGTTGCAACCCATGGACTGAGAACTGCTGCTCTATGTAGCTTGGTCCCTCCCTGCCAATCCCTAATTCTTCACCCCTCATCATTCTTTCTTTCCTACCTTGCTCGAAGTTGGCTAGACATCTTCCTGAGCCAAAAATACACCAACTTTTAGGCCCTTTCCATTGATTAGAAGAGAGATATAATCAGAACCACATGCCATATTCACCAATCAGCAAGGAGCATTGTGATGCACATACTAAAGCCACAATTCCTAAAAAATATACTCATGAAAAGAAATAAATGTGCTTAGCATAATGCACTGCAGAGACCAGATCCACTGAGTGGGAAATAGATTTTATAAAATTAGAATGATGCTTAGGATCTTTCAGGTTTAAAGAAGACTACATTTAAATACTATACGGCTGGTTTTGCCAACTTGACACAAACCCAGACATATCCAGAAAGAGAGAATCTTAAATGAGAAAATGCCTCCATAAGACTGGGTTATAAGCAAGTGTGCTGGGGATTTTGGTTAAATAATGCTTGATGTGGGAGGGCCCAGCCCACTGTTGGTGGTGCTCAACCCTCAGCAGGTGGTCCTGGGTTGTATAAGAAAGCAGGTTGAGTAAACCCTGAGGAGCAAGCCAGCCTGTAGTGCCCTCTGTGGCCGCTGCTCAAGTTTCTGCCTCCTGGTTCCTACCTGCAGTTCCTTCCTGCCTTGACTACCGTCCATGTTGGACTCAGCTGTGAGCTGAAATAAGTCCTCTCCTCACCTTTTGGTTATGTTTTATCACAGCAGTAAAAACCCTAAGTAAGGCAGATACCTACCTGATGAGTCCTATTTTGCCAGATAGAAGCCTGATTTAGAGAGGTTGTCCTTGCTGGAGACAGGTGATGAAGATGAGCCTTGAAGCAGGACTGACCCAAGAGTTCTTTGCTTAACTCCTAACCTACGTTAAAGCAAAGTTAAATACTTTGTTGAATTAGACATTTCAAGGAAGATCAAATGTATCTTTTCAGAATGCAATTAGAAGTTCTAAGTTTCCAAGCCTGGAGTTCCTATACTGTTTACAATGGTGCTAGCAATGGCATCAACAATGCCAGTAATGATTGAGGTCATATAAAAGTTTCATTAACTACATACAGATATTAAGAGACATACTAATACCATGCTTACCCTCAGACTTAAAAAAGTCCAAGCTAGCTACATGCTGGTTAAAGCTAAACCTAACACCCCACCAAACAGATCACTATCTTCCATGTATGTGTGTGTGTGTGTGTGTGTGAGTGCGCACACGCGTGTGTGTGTGTGTGTGTGTGTGTGTGTGTGTGTAGTACTGTCCACCAGACAGACCATTGTCCTCCATTTACACATAATGAGTAATAGTCCACCAGGCTGACCACTGTCCACCACATATGCACAGTAACAGCCCACCAGATTAACCACTGTCTTCCATTTATACCCAGTGAATAACAGTCCACCAGACTGACCACTATCCACCACATACACAAGCAACAGTCCACCAGATTAACCACTGTCCTGCATTTATACACCATAACAGCCCAACAGTTAGACCACTGTCCTCCATACACTCAGAGTGAAAAACAGTCTACCAGGCAGACTACTGTCATACACACCAGGCAATGTTCTTCAATTCTGCACACTGTTGCGAAGTAACAGTCTACCCAGTAAGTCATTGTCCTACACACACACACACACACACACACACACACACATACACACAGAAAGAGAGAGAGAGAGACACAGTCAACTAGTCATTGTCCTTCACTCTTTTGTATACACACTGAATAACAGTCCACCAGGCAGAAAACTACCACACACTCCATATAGAGTAACTGTCCACCAAACAGACCTTTGTCTTCCTCACCCCTAGTGAGGCTGATCACCACTCCCCACAGTGTTATGAAATTTGAGTTTAACCTTAAAATTGACTAAAAAGAAGAGAACTTGGACACATTCAACCACATAGAATTTCCCTACAGTTACTTTAGCAAAGGGTTATTCAAAAGATCGAATGGAATGTCCCGTTCCCATTCCTAGAACCAGCTGTCCCTATGCAAAAGGGACTAGGTGCTTTAAGTAGGTGACTATGGACTGGAGGGCTCACTATTGTTTTTTAACTTGTAATATCTTCCATAAGAAGAAACCAGATGGGCTAGAGAGATGGCTGATCCACTGAGAACACTGGATGTTCTTCCAGGAGACCTGTGTCCAGTTATTTGCAACCACATGAGCTGCTCACAAACAAAAGAGAGTCTGTTTGCTTTCACACACATAGATAAAGATAAAGAAGGATAAGGAGGAGGAAGAAGAAAGAAGAGGAAGAGGAAGGGGAGGAGGAAAGGGAGGAAGAAGAGGAGAAGGAAGAGAAGCAGTTGTTTCAGGGAGGTGGGAGATGGCTGGTTTTCCTATCATCTGAGGTTAATATAGATGATGTAAATTACGCCCTATACAAACCCAAGCAAACTCACTAAAAGTTGCTTAAAGTTACTTGACTCCCTCCTTTACCCCTGCATGCATTTGCTCTTTCACACACACACACACACACACACACACACACACACACACACACACACACACAATGATCAGAAAAATTAACATGGCCACTAACATTCAAAAAGTAAAATTAAATAAAATAAACATTCATTCACTTCCCCCTGGGAATTTTGAGCCTGTGAGAAATGTTATGTAATAAAATTGTACTTCAAGGTGAATATAAAACTAGAGCAGTTCACCAGTGGGTAGCCATTTCTTTCCAGAAAATTAAGTGAATTATTTAAAAAATATGTAGAAATATTCCCCTAGCCCCTGCTTCCTAATTTCCCTTCCTCTTTTGTGTTTAATTTTCTCAAAGTACTTTTTATGAAGTGAAGACTTAATTTGGACCCTTCTCTCTTGTCCAGCAACAACTAGCACATTAAGGGACTCTCTGTTTTGATGCCTCTTCTTAGAACTCTGCTATTTTCTTGGAATCTCATCTCCCAAGAGCCCACCAAATATCTCACATTTGTTATATTAATATAGAGAAGTAATAATTTGTACTAAAGTTGGTTAATTCAGCCATCTTGAGTGAAGGATGCTGTGGTCATTGGTTTCTATGATGTGCATCATGACGAAAAGCCTCACAGCTTGTCATCCTTCAAGAAGGGAAGTTAGGGTAGAATTTAAGGGGAGAATTGAAACAAAGGCCTTGGAGAAGTGCTGCTTGCTGGCTTGTCCCCCACAGCCTGCTCAGTCTGATTTCTTATACAACAAAGGACACCTACTCAAGGGTGCCACCAACCACAGTGGGCTGAGTCCTCCCACACTAATCATTCATCAAGAAAATGCCCTAAAGTCTTGCCTGTAGGCAATCTAATGAAGGTTTTTTCTCAATTGAGGTTTTTCTTCCTAGATAACTCTAGCTTGTGTCAAGCTGACAAAAAACTAATCAGGACTCTGTGCTACCCTCTAGATGTTTCCAAACAGCCACTTACCTGTAATTTAACATTAAAACAGGAACTATAAGATTAGCTTAAATAAGTTTTGTGGTGGGAGGAAACACACTAATAGCAGTTAGTTTTGTTTCTTGTTCCTTGTTTCTTCTCTTCCTCTTGACTACACTGTCCACGCAGTCTGGATCTAAACTCTGGATGGCTGAGGAAACTGATTTAGGTTCTGTTTTAGAAACTGCGTGAACCATATACAATGCAATTATAGCATTTACAAAGAACTCCCCCATGTACTGATCAATGATAGCTTTTCTGTGTAGAAACCAACAGCAGATGTGATATTTCCCACGAGCCTCTGATTAGCATCATCAGAGCAAAGAGAAAAAGCATCAAATTTAAAACTTAACTGTTTCCAGCACTGCCGTCACACTGGTCTAGCATTAAGGAAAGGATAAGAATCATGCAAAAAGCTGGCTAACAACAAATGGTGCTACTTGAAATTGACCCAAATTTTCCACTTGCTTTTAGGTTCTCCCAGTGTCATGCAACTCAAAGCATTCTACACAGTGGTTTCTGTTCTTTTTTATTTTTAATTTTACTTAATTTATTCATTTTAATATCCCATTCACAGTCCCTTCCCTCCTCTCCTCCCAATCCTACCCTCCCACCTCTGCCTCCATTCACTCTTCCCCTTCTTCCAGAGAAGGAACCCCCCCCCACCAACCTGTCCCAGTACTTCATGTCACATGGGAACTACCTGCAACCTCTTCCACTGCAGCCAGTCAATGCAGCTCAGCTAGGGGAAAGGTATCCTACTATAGGCAACAGAGTAGGTATCAGGGATAGTCCCCACTCTAACTGGTAGGGGGCCCACATAAAGACCACACTGGCCCTCAGCTCCAAGAGTGTAGGGGGCCTCTACACCAGAGTTTAGTCCACCAAATATTGTTGATTCCTGTTGTTTTGATGTTGGTGGTGTTTGTTTTTGCTGATGTGGAGTCATTTATTTCGTGTGTTCTCCTGGATGTAGTTACCCTCTTTGTGTTGGAATTTTCCTTCTAGTATCCTCTGTAGAGCTGAGTTAGTGGACAGATATTGTTTAAATTTCATTTGATCATGGAATATCTTGTTTTCTCCATCTATGTTGATTGAAAGTTTTGCTGAGTAAAGTATTCTGGACTGTCATCTGTGATCTTTTAGAGACTGTATGATATCTGACCAGGCCCTTTTCACTTTTAAAGTCTCTGTTGAGAAGTCTGGTGTAATTCTAATAGGTCTACCTTTATATGTTACTTGGCCCTTATCCCTTGCAGCTTTTAATATTCTGTCTTTCTTCTGTACATTTAGTGTTTAGATTATTAAGAAGTAGGATTTTCTTTTTTGGTCCAATCTATTTGGTGTTCTGTAAGCTTCTTGAATGGTTATTGGCATCTCTTTCTTTAGGTTAGGGAAGTTTTCTTCTATGATTCTGTTGAAGGTATTTTCTGGGTCTTTGATTTGGGAACATTCTCCTTCTTCTATTCCTATTATTCTTAGGTTTGGTCTTTTCATAATGTCCCAGATTTTGTGGATGTTTTGTGTTAAAAACTTTTTATACTTAGCATTTTCTTTGACAGATGTATCAATTTCTTCTCTTGTATCTTCTACACCTGAGATTCTGTCTTCCATCTCTTGTATTCTGTTGATGATGCTTGTTTTCAAACTCCAGGATTGCTTCAGTTTGTGTTTTCTTTATTGCTTTAATTTCCATTTTCAGATCTTGAACATTCTTCACTTGTTTGTTTTTTCTCTGTATTTCTTGAAGGGATTTATTCATTTCCTTCGTCTGCTTGATTGTATTTTCCTGAATTTCTCTGAGGGCTTTATTCATTTCCTCTTTTAAGGCCTCTATGATCTTCATAACATCAGATTTAAGGTCGTTTTCTTGCACTTCAGGTGTGTTAGGGTATCCAGGGCTTGCTGCAGTAGGATAGCTGAATTCTGGTGGTGCCATATGGCCCTGGTTTTTGTTTCTTTGTTTGTTTGTGTTTCTACATTGTCCTTTCGACATCATCTGGTTTTTCCTGGGGATGGTAGGCCTAATGGTCCCTGAAGGTAGTAGGCCTCTGGGGTTGCAAGTAGAGCTGGTGGAACTTAATGGGTGACAGGGTCTGGTGGTCCCTAATCACTGCCTGGCTCTGGTGGTTCCTGATGGCTGCCTGACTCTGTGGTTGTAGGTATAGATGACGCCTGGGAGATGGGGCATGGAGGAGGGGGGCAAGGGGCAGACCACACTGCTGTAGGGTTAGCCTGCCCAATCAGGGAGGCAAGGTTTGGGGGAGAAACCTCACCTGGTGGTTCCTGATGATAGGCTGGCTCTATGGTTGCCAGTATAGATGGTGTCCAGGAGATGGGGCATGGAGGGCATGGGGCAGACTGCACCTCTGCTGGGTTTGTTCAGTGTAACCTAGCAGGCAAAAAGTTGTGTGTATGGGGCTGCTCACCTGGTGGTCCTTGATGTCTGCCTGACTCTGTGGTAGTAGGTATATATGGAGATTGGGATATGGGGCATGGAGGAGGGGTGAAAGGGGCAGACCTCACTGCTGTAGGGTTTGCCTGTGCAGCCAGGCAGGCAAGGGGTTGGAGGAGGAGACTCACCTGGTGGTCTTTGATATCGGCCTGTCACTGTGGTTGTAGGTATAGATGGTGCCCAGGAGGTGGGTGTAGGAGGGGGGTGTGGTCTCTGTTCTTAAAGGAGACACTATGAGAAGTTTTCTCTTTCCCAATAAAGCTGAGCTCAAATGCTCATGAGCACCCAATGCTAGGTTTGGAAAGATCTGATCATACTTATTTAAGGATAGAAGCTTTCTTCTTCTTCTTCTTCTTCCTCCTCCTCCTCCTCCTCCTCTTCTTCCTTTTCTTCTTCCCCCTTTGTTGTTGTTGTTGTTTTTCCTTCAAGACAAGATGTCATGAAGCTCAGGCTTGCTTCCAATATGCTATATAGCTGTGAGCTAAAGATGACCCTGAACTACTAATCCTCTTGAGTGCTGGGATTATAGATGTGTGCCACCATACTTACTAGTTCCACTTTGTTCTCTTTTGTTGCAGCAACAGAGAAGAAACCTTTTAGAACCTAGAGCAAACACTACTCAGTTGATACCCATCTGTAACTCTCTCTTCCCTCATCACTGATTTTGTGTACAGCTCCCAGGCCACCAACTTCTTCACCCTATCAGGGGCTACCAGGGACACACAGCTCCTGTATGACAGATGCACATTATATAAATGGGCTCCACATCCTCCTTTCCCATTCATCCCACACTCCCTCTTAATTGATTTTCAGATGTGTGCATGTTTAAGGGTGTGTGTGTACACTTTAAGGTGATTTGATTGCTAAATTAACCTTACTTCTATTAAATACTTGCTCAATATATACAGATACAACTTAAAATTTACATCTAATTCCTTATGCTTGGTAATATCATAGATATTTTTTACAGTATATTTGAAAGGATTATGTGCTCTGCCTGTACTTTTGAACATCATATATTTGGGATAGTTTTTTGTTTAAAATATGATTTATAAAGTTTCATTTAAAATAAAATTGTTTTCAAGATTTTATAAACAAGATAACACATTTAAAAAAGAGATATAAGCCGGGCAGTGGTGGCGCACACCTTTAATCCCAGCACTTGGGAGGCAGAGGCAGGTGGATCTTTGTGTGGCGTCCCTCTCGACCGGCAAGAACGACGCAACTCACAAAAGCTCTTCTCCTGCAGTTTATTCAGGTCCCTTGAAAACAGTCTTCCGAAAAGGGGCCGGGCAGACCCAACCCACAGGCTAAATACTAAATGAACAGCCAATCAAGTAAAGCCACGTAGTGCTATCTTAGAGGCCCACGTATGCGGAAGCAAGCCAGATCAACGGTCTTAGCCAAATATGGACTTGTTTACCACCGAGAGCGCTCACCGTCGGGCTGGTGGAAGGCGGAAACCGGCGCCATCTTTAGGGCGCGGCACATCGCAGCTCTCTACAGTTCCCCCTTTTTTATTTTTTCTAAAGTTGGTAGAAGTCCCTGGAAAGGCTTCGTAATCCCCATATCTGGGGATCTCACGGTGGGCCTGAGCCTGTAGGAGGGTGGTGCTCAAACTCTTACCCGTCTCTGGGTCAGCCTCCCCACTCGGGACTGCCCTGTCTTAGGTGGCCGAGACTTACCCGTCAACTCCGTCACTGACTTACCAGACCCTAATATCCGTGGAACGAATACCTCAGTGGGCAGGGACTATGCTTAGTGAAGATTTACTTCACGGCAGCGAGCCATGCCTGAGGGGACTGGCCCGCCTCAATGGCGACAAGGGCTTGTATAATCATGGCTGCATTACGCTTTTGTGTGGCTCTCATTTTGTAGATGCACCATAGGCAAACCAGAGAGGCTAGCATCATTAGTATCGCCAAAGAGCCTACACCCGCCCACTCCTTAAGATGATCCATAGCCGTCTGTATCCAAGAAGTCAATCCAGTAGCCAGGCTCAGATCCACCCGAGTGGAGTTGATGTGGATGATTGTCGCTCTCAGCTCTCTCATCAAATTTTCAAATTCAGCCGACCAATCCTGTAAGAGGAACTTTGACAATTGTCTGGACAAGTTAGTAGCTTTTGTATAATTTTGATATTGTACGGAGGTAACACACAAACCTTGCATTTTCCACTCACACCCCAATTGTGCTAGTTGTCAAAGAGAATCAATCTGTTCTTGTATTAAATCTATGCGTTGATTAACTATCATAAGACCTCCTTTGAGATGAGAATTCATAGAGGTCTGGGTATCCAATGCCTGTGCCACAGTGGCTGAGATGTTATTCAGGGCATTGGCAGTCTGTATAGAACTAGACAAGGCAATAGCTGAGGCAGTAGCTCCCACAGCAGCAATAGTGATGGCAGTAACAATAGCTGCAGTGATGCCAAAATCTCTTTTAAACCTGAATAGCATCATGGTATTAGGAGCCTCTACAGGAACTGGTACATATCGAGGCATTCTAGTCACCACAGCCACAGGAAAGGCTGTGGCATTCCAGCATAGGGCATAAAAACATGTACCTGGAGTGCATACTAACTTTTCTTCACCCAAGGATGCACTCCCATTACTTACAATCCACAGAAAAAGAGGCCAGAGACACATTGGTCACATGCACGATGGCAGTTCTCAGATTCTGCATCAGCTTATCAAACTCGCCAGACCAATTTTCCTGTAAGATACTGAGAGAGTTGCTTAGACAAATTTGCAGCTACAGTATAATTTTGATATGGCACAGAGGTCACACACAAACCAGTCATTTTCCACTCACAGCCAATCTGGGCCACCTGCCACAATACATCCAAGGCCGTGGCTACATTGGCTGACAAATTATTCAAGGTAGCGGCAGTCTGCACTGAGGCATCCAGGCTTCCAACCCCTTGTTCTTATAAGGGGTGATAGTTGCTTTACACTCCTTTGTACATTGTTCATACACAAGTTGTTTAATTAAGGGCATTGCCAAATCAGGGTCTCCAAATACCCTTCCAGCTGCTTCAACCATTATAGCCACGAAGTCTGAGAAAGGCTCCAGGGGATCCTGAATAACCTTGGTTAGATTGCCATTCACTTCCCCTTTGTTAGGCAATGATTTCCAAGCTCTGGTTGTGATTAAATTGATTTGCTCAAACACCTGAGCCGGATACCCAGTTTGTTGTTGAGCAAATCGACCTTGCCCAAGAAGCATGTCCACATCCCAGGCTGGGTTTCCTGCTGCACGACTAGCAGCAGCTTGTTCATTAGCAAACTCAATCAAGAAAGCCTTCCAATCTAAATACTGCCCAGAGGACAGGCAGGCATGTGCCAAGCTCATCCAGTCACTAGGAGTCATGTAATAATGATGAAGAGCTTCCACCTGAGCTACAGTGCCTTTGCTAACTTTTTCAGACTCTGAGCTATCTTCTTCCGAAGTATCTTTCCCAGATTTGACCGAGCGCTCCTCTTTTAACTGCTCTAATGCCTCTTGTTCCTTTTCCACGGCCTTGCAATATCTCTGATCTTCTAAACAACTATGAACAAGTCTCCAAATAGGCCGTGCTCCTCCCTGCAATGTACCTTGCTCCCAGGCAAAATCTAGATCTCTCCCAAGCTTATCCCAGCAACTGATAAAGGCCAGCAAGGCTAGCATTCGCTCCATTTTTGTGAGGCACTCTCTGCTTTCCTCACCTTGCTCTGCCAGTTGTGTCTTCTACTCGTCCGAATCACGGAACTTTATTGCTCCCTCCCGGAGACCTTATTGCCTCTTTACCGAGGTCCTTATTGCTCCCTCCGGAGACCTTATTGCCTCTTTACCGAGGTCCTTATTGCTCCCTCCCGGAGACCTTATTGCCTCTTTACCGAGGTCCTTATTTCTCCCTCCGGAGACCTTATAGTTCGCAACTTCCGTGAAACTTTACCTTTAGTTCGCAACTTCCCGCGAAACTTTACCTTTAGTTCGCAATTTCCGCGAAACTTTATTGTCCCAATTTATCCCGGGAACTTACCAGTGCACTGCCCCTGACTGCAAGAGTTCTGAGTCTTTTCTGGTTCCCCGTACGGGCCACCACTTGTCGCGTCCCTCTCGACCGGCAAGAACGACGCAACTCACAAAAGCTCTTCTCCTGCAGTTTATTCAGGTCCCTTGAAAACAGTCTTCCGAAAAGGGGCCGGGCAGACCCAACCCACAGGCTAAATACTAAATGAACAGCCAATCAAGTAAAGCCACGTAGTGCTATCTTAGAGGCCCACGTATGCGGAAGCAAGCCAGATCAGCGGTCTTAGCCAAATATGGACTTGTTTACCACCGAGAGCGCTCACCGTCGGGCTGGTGGAAGGCGGAAACCGGCGCCATCTTTAGGGTGCGGCACATCGCAGCTCTCTACATCTTTGCGAGTTTGAGGCCAGTCTGGTCTACAAAGTGAGTCCAGGACAGCCAGGGCTACACAGAGAAACCCTGTCTCAAAAAACCAAAAAAATAAAAAAATTTAAAAAAAGAGATATAAAGGTTATAGATATAAAGTGTATAGTTGTTTTTTTAAAGTTTAAGGAAAGGGAAATGTCTTTAGATAAAAATATTTTGTTTCAAAAATATATGAAGGATGATTATAATGTGTTACAAAGTAATTGGTTATAAAAATATATGTACATATATACAGAAATACAATATGTGGTATGTGTATGTGGGTGTGTTTTTAGGTTGAGAATAGATTCTTCTCTCATACAATACATATCAACCACAGTCCTCCAAGAGATAACAACTAAATATGGCAAACACACACACACACACACACACACACACACACACACACACAATAAAGTAAAACAAGAGCCCCACCACCACCAAAGCTGGACAAGACAACCTAACAGGAGGAGAGGAGACCTAGACCAGGCAAAAGAGTCAGAGATACAACATGTGATTTAAGCTGTAGTAGTGTTTCTTTTATAAAAATGGGTGCCCTTATGTTTGGATCATAGATGTTAAGGATTGAAATGTCATCTTGGTGGATTTTTCCTTTGATTACTCTTTAGTGCCCTTTCCCATCTCTTTTGATTAGTTTTGGTTTGAAGTCTATTTTGTTAGATGTTAAAATGGCTATATCAGCTTGCTTCTTAGGTCCATTTGCTTTTCTTCATTGATTCTGCTTTCATCTTCGAGTCTTGAACAGTTTAATTCATTTTCTTAAACTATTGGGTTGTATTTCCTGGATTTCCTTATGAGGTTTAATCATTTTCTTTTTAAGGACCTCTATCATCTTCATACAGGTTGACTTAAGGTCTTTTCTGGGCTTCAGCTATATTGGAATATTCAAGGAGCCTTGCTGTGGTAGGGTTGCTGGGCTCAAGTACAGACATATTGTCCTGGCTGTTACTGATTTTGTTTTTATGCTGGAGTCTTGGCATCTTGGATTGGGATGATTATATGTCTAAGTGCTGATATCTGGTTTAGTGACTGATGGGTGGGTGTTTTGTTCCTTGTTTTTTGCTTCCTACCTGAACTGAGTGTGATGGTGTGTGCTTCTTGGTAAGAAATTCTCTGTGAACCTGTTTCCCAGACCTGCTCAGCTGGTGTGTTCCTAGTGTACGCCTGCTGGTGTTGGAGGCTGGGGATGATGGGATAAATCAAGGGAAAAAAGGTTGGAGGAGAAGATTTTTGTGATCCATTGGTGATGGGGTCAGAGAGGCAAGAGAGACTGCAGCAGATTTCCTGCTACAGAACTGCGGATGAGACTGGAGGTATTAGGACTGAGAAGGAAAAGAAGTAAAGACCTGTACTTAACCCACCTACTTCCCTGTCAGGCATGATCTAAAGATTAGCAGGGGTTGCCTGCTCAGATTGGGGACTGCAATCCCCAAGCAAGAGTGGGGAGGGAGGCTAGAAGGGGAAGATCTGTGGGATCGACAGAAATTGAGGACAGGGGGTGACACTTAGGGTTTTATTGATCTGTAGAGATGCCATGACCACAGCAACACTGATAAAGGAAAGCATTTCATTGAGGCTGGCTTACATTTTCGGAGATTTAGTCCATTATTGTCATGGTGGGAAGCATAGTGACATGCAGGAAGTCATGGTGCTGGAGCAGGAGCCGAAATTCTACATCCAGATCAGCAGGCCGCAGGGAGAGAATGCCACAAGAGGCCCAGCTTGAGCATCTGAGACCTCAAAGCCCACCTGAATGACACATTTCCTCCAACAAGACCACACCTGATCCAACAAGGTCACACCTCCCAATAGTGCCATTCTCTATGAGCCTATGGGGCCATTTTCATTCAAGCCACCACAGAGGCAGGACAGGACAGGCTGCCATAAGTGTTGTGCTGCAGATCTAGGGATGAGACTGGGGAATTAGAACTGGGGGAACAGAGGGAGAGGTGAAGAGTTGCAGTAAGCCTACCTGGTTATCTGGCAGGCATAGCCTGAGGGTTAGCATGGTGTACCTGCAGGAGTTGGGGACTGGGGTAAAGCAATGAAGGGGAGAAGAGGGTTAAGAGGGGATGGTCTGTGGGATCCACAGGAGATGTGGTATGAGGACAGGTGTATGGCGGGGGGGGGTGAACCACAGCTGGATTATGTTGCAGAGCTAAGGACTGCAGGATTGGATTTAGAGAGGAAGAGGAAGTGGTGAAGGTCCTCAGTTGGTTTACCTGTTTCCCTGGCCTGTTCAGCTAGAGTGTGTCCTGGGAATGTCTGCTGACTATGGAGGCTGGGGTACCTTGGATGAGTTGGGGGAGGGAAGGGTAGAAGAGAAGATCTTGAGATCAGTTGAGGATGGCATCAGAGAGGAAAGAAGGACTGCAGCAAGAGTTCTACTAGAGAGCTGTGGATGAGACTTGGGGGGCCTGATGAGACTGGGGGAGCAGAAGGACAAGTGAAAATCAGCAGCCAGCCTGGTACACTGCGTTAACGGCAGTGTCTGTAGATTAGCAAGCACTTAGTGCTGCCTGAGAAATTCCTGCGGAACAACACAGCAATCATGAAACTTACTTTACTCAACAAACACTTAAATCTGTTTATAAATTTGGCCTATGATACAGTATGCCCCCTAGACTGATGATTAAGTAAACAGCCACTTCGAATGAATTTTGAGGTTTTTCCTGCAACCTCCCAGAAGTGAACACAACCAGATGATTGCAGTGAGTGAAAGAAGACCCTCCTAGTCCAAAGAGAAAGGACTGAACTTTAGTATTTCTTAAATCCTGTTATATTTAACAGATAATTGTTTTGTGCTATCCCTTAATGATGATGTGATATCAATCATGACTGTATTAAGATGGCAAGGTGAGAAGCTGAAGGAGCTTCTTCAACTGTGTGCCTGGACCCTACTGTTGCTGAGTCAAGTTTACATTTACATGTTAAAAAAACATTCACATCTTTTTACTCTTTTTATGAAAGAATTTTTCATTACTCAATATAATTTTGATAGAAGATATCTAGTTCTAAGTTAACAAAAAAGTTTATCTTAAAATTTCCAAAAACATCCACTCCACTTGGGAGATGCCCACAACTAAGTTAAAATACAAGCCAAACCCAAGCTTTTTCTTACTAAGAAAAAGTTAAAATTAACTAATTCATTAATTAACTGGGTTCAACCAACTGGATTACTGTGTTTCTATTGTTATGAAATGTCAACATAAAGCAAATTAAACGCTCTGAAACTCAAATCACACATTCAGATGCCTGACAAACTTTGAATAGCTTTAACTTCATCTTCTCTAGTTAGAGCCACCACTGGTTTGGCCTAACTTCCTGCCTATCAAGTTCTAATAATAACGTTGGTGATGTTTTATTCTCTACAAGCTGGTGTTTCTCGATTAAGTGAGAATATAAAGTGTCCTATAGCACAACTAGCTGGGATTAAAATGTTAATTATATATTCATACTTTGTTCAAAATTTTTAAAGAAAGTAGACAGTATCACAGGGACTCTAGTGTTTTGTTTTCTTTTCTGGCTCCCAAAAATAAGAATAATAATATGTGGTTATACCTACAAGGCTATAATTTCTAATAGATCTCACCTTTGTTCCTATCACTATTATTAATAAATAATATTTGAAACATGAGAGAAAGATAATTCTGTTGGTAATAAATATAAAGGAATATTCTGTTGTCTGATTTCTTCTTCCAGACTAAAGTCTAGAATAGTGCCAAGATAATAGAACAGATCAAATTAGTACCCACAATAAAACTGTAATATATTTATGAAAGATCAGTCTTTCCTAAGAATTCAAGCGGGGCACTTCACATGATGCTAAGGCTGCAAGACTAAGCTGGCTAGAAGGAAAATTAAAATTAAAAGATAATAGATTCTTTTAAACACTCTAATTTTAAAATAGACTATTTCAAAGAGTGCAAATAAAAGTAGATATAAGGGAAGCTCATAGTCAGTGCAGCATTTAGAATAAGAATTTTGGAGAAAAGTCCATTAAATTTAAAAATGTGAATTCTAGTTGTTTCTAATCCCCATTTCCCTTCTCTGGTGCCTTTACTTCACTGAGTCACATTACGTTGTTGATTATTTAAACTTAACTATAACACTCCTATCACCCATCGCATATAAATCTTTGTCACAGCAGAGGATTTTTTTAAATAGCAAGGCAGATCATGATGGCTAATCAGTTACTATGATGCAGGAATCCCTCATTAATTCTTACAATCATTTCTCTCCCAATGGTCTGCTTTTTCTGCCCACCTAGCCTCATCTTTATCAGCTCCTTAGATTAAATTTCCTAGCAACATGGGACATGAGAAGAGACGGTATTTGCCTGAAATGTGAAGCTTGACCCACAGGGGAACTCTAAGCTGAGGTTCCCTTGGGGAAGCTGCATCTGTGTTGTAAAATATCAACAAGCCACATCTCTGCTGCTGAAGCTCCGGAGAATGAGTGTGGCAAGCTTCAGTGTTGAGGGTCTAAAGTCAAAAGTATATCTCAGCCGTTTTAAAAAGAGCCAGTCTCGGGCTGGAGAGATGGCTCAGCGGTTAAGAGCACTGGCTGCTCTTCCAGAGGTCATGAGTTCAATTCCCAGCAACCACATGGTGGCTTACAACCATCCATAATGAAATCTGGTGCCCTCTTCTAGCCTGCAGATATACCTGCAGACAGAACACTGTATACATAATAAATAAATCTTTAAAAAAAAAAAAAGAGCCAGTCTATTATGGGCGACTTCCTCAACACTCTGGGACCGAAATGCAAAAAGAATTGACTGTAATTAGGTTAAGGACACTTACCAGAACTGGAACAAAACTTGCATTTACTCTCTGATGCCTTCCCCACAACCTCCTCTAAAATAAAAAACTTAAATCTCATGAGCACTTTCTCACCGGACGGCCTCTGAGTTGTCATTAACACTTTCATTAACTCCACCCTCTTCTCAACAAATCCAACTTAAAATGATTTCAGAACTCTTCCTGAACCTCTTGGCACACCTTATATTATTCCTTTAATAACCGTTTTCATGGTAGCCATAGGCCTCCCTCTAATCGATCCTCTAACTCAGTTTGTCTACCTGACTATATAGCATGGCACACAAACTCATGTGGCTAACATCCCTTAGTTTGTGAATACAGATACTGGACTCTGACCCAGGCACCTCAGAATTTGGAGACTTCCTGACTCCACTGCATCAAATTTTCATCAGGAAGAAGCCAGACATTGAACACAATGCCAGCACCCCAAATAAGCCTCCCCCTCTATCTCATCTTCCACAAAGCTACCCCTCACTTTGTTTTTATAGAGCACAGGGAAATGTTAGAACCTAGACCATAACCTGCTGAGGTCCTGCCCATTCAAATCTGCATTTTCCTCCTCCCTCATAGCTGGTTCTCTGTTCAGTTCCCAGGCTAACAGACTCCAAGCTATCCATGGATACTGGTGATAATCCTCCCCCGTGATGGATGCCCATTAACAAATTGCGCCCTTCCTCCATATTTGCAGCACACCGGCCCCTTCCCCTGCTGCCCAGAAATCAGATGGCTACAAGCACAAAGTATGGGCCATGCATCAACTATGTGCCAAGGACTCTCCCTTCCTCTGAAACTGTAAGAAGGGAAAAGGAACCTCCCTCTGCCTTCTGGGACTCTCCTTAGAATGTCCACCTAGGCCTTACACTTGCTACATAGATGTTCTACTGCTATTCTCTGCCACACCTTCCTTTTTAAAAGGATTTTGTTTTGATTTATTTTGTTTTGTTTTGGTACAGTATCTTGGTTAGTGACCAGGTGAGCTTTGAACTCATTCTGCAGTTCAGGAGGGTCTTGAACTCCTAATTCTCCTGCTTTAGCATCTCAAGTGGCTAGGATTATAGCTCCATCTAAGGATAGGCATTTAAAATGACCTAGAAAACATTAAAACTCTCTGTTGGTATTTTGGAATAAGAAACTGATAGAAACTCCCAGGTAAAATGATTTCGAGGCCAGAAAGTCCTAACTGTAGACACCAACATTTTATAAAATAACTCAACCATTAAAATTAAGTTTTAGTGAATTCAGTCTTGGACATTCTTTTATTTTTATAATATAAGCTAACATTTTTAATTCGACTCCACTTTTCAAAGAGGAGCCTAGATATAAAATGTCTGTCCTTTACGGTTGGGATGTAACTCAATAGGCAGACTGCTTGCCTAGCAAGCATCAAGCACTAGGTTGGAACTAAGGCCGGCAAGCACTGGGAATAATTCAGCAACCTGGGTCTCAACTCGGTTGGGTCCCTCACGGCCTCCTCTTCTAATAAGGCTCTTAGCAGCCTAGCTCCTTTACGTGCATGTACTATACACACACCTCTCTCCAAACAGTGCACCAAATAACCTCAGAACCCGCCTCAACCCCTCACCTGCATCAATCTACAAATATACCCTGTCTACTCCTAACAGTCAAATTTAGACAGTTTCTATTTAAATATAATCCCAATACATCTAGGTACAAAGAATAAGAAGGCCATTCTGGCCTGAATTGTTTGGGGTACATATGTATTAAGTAGACATTGTACTCACACTTTTGGGAGAAATCCCTGGGTAGATATAATTGGACATACATGGGTTTAAATTCCACGTATCATGGAAAGGGACATGCACAGCCGGGAAGTAATAATGTGGCCTAATCTAGCAATCAAACTCCCTCTTTTATGGGATTCCAGAAAATAAACCCCAAATAACAACTGGGCCTTTAAGCAGTGACTTGCAGCTGCTGCTCCCTTGCTTGTGTTTCTTTATGGTTTGCTTTGCTTTTGAATAAAAGCTCCTTGCTTTGCACATCTGTGTGAGACCTTCCTTTGAATAAAGGGACAAGAACTTGGATTCATGCGACCCTGTCCTTCAATAACATATTACTAGCACTGCATAAAATCAGGTGTGGTGGCACCTCAGAGGTGGAGGAGATCAAAATTCAAAGTCATTCCCGGCTACAGAAGAGTTTGAGACAAGCCGGGGATCCATGAAACGCTGTCCTTTCCCCCAAACCCTGGCCCCTCAAAGCAGGTTTACTCATCAAACTCTACACTGAAATTAAATGTTTTATTTAATCCTTGTATACAAGACCACACAAAGTCCAATCTTTGTGTATAAGCACCATCTGCTTATTTGTGTCCGAATTAGTCCCAAGCCTTTAGTGCCAGTCATTAAAGTACAGATGGGGACTCTCATATTTGAAGGTAGGGGCCACAGCCCATTGCCAGGGAAACACAAACAAAAGGAAAGCTGGGAAACACAAATGCCCAATCTTAGAGAATGTGGCCAGACTCCATTCTAAGGCTGACTTTTAGCACAAGCCTTTAAATCAACTAACCCTGCTCTCCTATAGAAGAGAGGAGTAACTGCTCCAGACACAAGAAATTCGGTTGTCTCACAGACCGCTGTCTCTCTTTCTGTTTTCTCACCCATTCCAAGTCTTCCTACCTGTTCCTTTGATTCACCTCCTCAATTCCGAAATCAATGCTATGATTTCTCTGAAGTAGAAATGCTGTGTCTTAGTTTATCTCCCTTCAGCTAATCTCTTTCTCTGTCACATCTAGGTTAGATTCTATCATTACGTTATTTTTCTAAAACTTCCTGACATCTCCTTGTTCTCCATAGCTAAGGAGAATCAGCAATGGCTTCCTGTTGCCCACACGCCACCTCCCGTGGCTGACCACCTTTGAGAATTAAGCCACCCTCAAATATTATACAAGAGCTGCTTCTACTTTAAGTTTCTCATCTTAGAACCTTGAGTAGCTTCTGGTGGTGGAAGGAAACCCAAGTCACCTGCAAGGAGCTGAACTGGGACTTGGAGCAGGGGGTGCAGTTGTTCACTGGACTTACAATCCATCAAACACATTTGCTTTGAATGTGAAACAAGAGTAGAGTAAGCTACCTCTCAGACTGCAAACAGGGACCCCACAGGAAACTGGGCCTCCTACTAGCCAGGGTGGCCAATAGCTCCATGCCCAAAGGGTCAAAAAGACATGCTGCCACAGTTGGGCTGTCAATCTAGAATTACAGAGACAGAAGCAGGACATCACCTTAACAAGATGAGTGAAAAACACTTGAGAAATAAGGCGAGTGCCAGGACCCCTGGAAACCAGCTCTAACATCGTACTGTGACATTCTCTGAGCCCTTCTCACATCCCATGGTCATCTACCTCATGGGTGCTGCTGGCACAGATCAAGTCCCTTCACCTGTTTCTACTTCTGAGAACTTATAGAAGAAAACAAAACAAAACAAAAAAGAAAACCACTTCAACAAACAACCAGTTTGAGGAGGAAAAGCCAGACTGAGAGAGGAATGTGGTAGATTGGAAGCTATCCTTATGTCCTGCATTGAACACACTTTTCCTCTACAGAGCCCATCACTAGGCTACACACAGTCAGAAACTGAATGGATCAGACTGACATTTTCTACCTTCTGTTGTCCTCTTCATTTTTTTCTCAGACAGAACGTGAAAGTCTGACACTATAGGAAAGTTAGGAGAGTTTTCTTTTCAAAACTAAACATTGTGCAATGTATCAGGGGCATTTAAAAAATTAATTCTTTCACAATTTCAAATATATATATATATGATGTATTTTGATTACATTCACTCCCATTGCCTTTTTTTTCCGAGACAAGGTTTCTCTGTGTAGCCCTGGCTGTCCTGGACTCACTTTGTAGACCAAGCTGGCCTTGAACTCACAAAGATTCACCTGCCTCTGCCGCCCAAGTGCTGGGATTAAAGGCATGAGCCACCATCGCCAGCCCATTGCCTCTTTTTTTTTTTTTAGTCTCCCTCCAACTCCCCATGAATCCCCCCTTTCCTACAAGTCTCCCTCTTACTTTCATGTATTTTTGTGTATGTGTGTGTGATCCACTTAATTTAATTGCTTACATGAGCATGGCCATGGGGTTATTTAACTGAAGTATGAACAACTTGTAAGTAGGTACACAACTAAAGAGAAATGACTCTTCCTTCTCTCAGCAGTCATCAATGGTCAACAAGTTCCCAGGGAGGGCCAGGGCCTTGCGATCCCCTCCATGATCCATGATGGGCTGTTGATGGGCTCAGTGTTGCACAGCTCTTCTGTTTATAATCATGGCTGCTGTGGGTTCATGAACACAACAGCCATGGCATGTCCCCCAGACAGCCATGGAGACTGCCTCATGTCTTAGTGCTCTTATATTCTCTCCCCCTACTCCCCGTCCCTTGAGCCTTGAAGGGTGGTATGGGAGTCTCATTTAGGGCTAAGCACTCAACAGTCACTTAGTTTCAACACTTTGACCAGTAACAGCCTCTGGATTCTGCTCACTGTGAAAAGACTTTCTCTGGTCAGTGTTAAGAAATGCACTAATCTATAGCTATTAGCATTTAGAAGCAGAGTGAAAAATGTCTCTACTTTGGGAATCAATAACAGCAGGCCTCCCCTAGGGCTGGCTACCTCCTCAGCTATGGACTCTTGGGGAGTGAGCCTCAAATCCAATCATAGAGAAGCATTGCACCCTAGCACCTTGATTTTCAAAAGCTTCACTACCTGATGATGTTGCAGCTTACACATTTCATTCTTATCTCTGTCAGGACCAAAGGAAACTTCATTTTCCCAAATTCTCGCAGTTAGACAAAAGCCAGCATTCCTCAGGAACTGGTGAAGCTGGTTCCCATCTACTGTCTACCAAAAGAAGTAATTTCCCTTGTCACTAGCAGATGGGACAAATGGTTACCTGCGGTGCCTATTAGCATATTACAGTGCTTGCTGGCCTCCAGGCTCCCTCAGTATCATAAGTACCCGCTGCAGGATTCAAAGTCCCTGCTAGCTAGCATCCTAGCTCTTCTCAGCTCTTCTCACCCTCCCTTCAGCTCAGGAGCTTACCTACATCAGCTACTCATTCTCCTTATAACCCTGCTATTTCAACTGTGCACTCTCTTCTACCCACTTTCTCTTTGTCTTCCTCTCTGTATCTCTCTTCTACCCCTTTCTCTTCTCTTCCTCTCTCTATGTTCCTCTCTATCTCTCTGCTACTGCTTCTCTCATGGCCAGTCTGCTGGCTGTGTTCAGTCTGCTACTTTCTCTCTCTGCTTTAGAGTCTTCCAGATGTCTCTGGCTGTTCTCTGTCTCATATCTACAATAATCCTTCCCTTAACCATACCATGGAGTGGTCATGTTTTTGGTTTATACAATCTATACTTTCCCAAGTTTGTGAAATTTAAAAATAGTAATTTTCATAATGCTCATTACTTCTGATTTAAAGGGGGAAAAATTTCTATGGTGGTTAGGATTTTTTAATTATTTTTTTATTTTTTGTCTTATTTTTATTTATTTATTTATTTATTTATTTATTTATTTATTTATTTATTTATTT
>CAJQZJ010032984.1:993220-1011480 GCA_907164525.1 Lophiomys imhausi | reverse complement strand
TTTATTTATTTATTTATTTATTTATTTATTTATTTATTTATTTATTTTTGTCCAATTGATTCAAGCTAGGATCCTCTGGGAACAGGGACCCTCAGTTGATGAAATGACTCTATCAGTTATCTGGTAACAAGCCTGTGTGGCAGTTTCTTGATTAGTGATTGATATGGGAGGGCTCAGCCCCTATGGGCAGTGCCACCTCCTAGGTAGTCATCCTGGGCTGTATAAGCAAACAGGCTGAGCAAGCAGCACTCCTCCAGGTCTTTTGCTGCATCAGGCCTGGCTCAGAGGTGTTCAGATGACTATATGTTCATTTTTGCTGATGGTGTTCAGATGACGATATGTTCAGTTTTGCTGACAATCTGGTTGTGTAGCTCTGAGCCTGGAAGAGCAGAAGCAGAGAGTGAGCTGCTGGTAAAGCCCAAGATAGCAGGATTGGCAGTGTAGGCTGAGCCGCTGGGCTGAACAGGATGTTTTATCTGGAATTCCCAACCTGAGGTCTGCACCGGCAGCAGGCAGCTACCCATCCTCTAAAAGGCTTTCAATCGGGTTATGGTATGTTTATGTTCCCTTCATCTCAAATAGCCCTTGCACCCTGTGTTAACATCTGCGAGACTTTCCTCCCTTTGAAATTAATTATAAAATGACCTCATCTATGAGCCAAAGAAGGGCGTTCAATGATGATGTAGCTAGACAGAATCCCTGTTTTCATACAGCCTACCTTCAAAAGCTGAGTTTTGAAATCCAACCCTTGTATCAACAATATCCCTGTCACCTGCCCAGATCCTCACAGACCCAAAGAAACAGTCTTCATTTTACAACCTCAACCAACCTCCTGTAGATGGGCTCCTCTGTACTTTAAAGTTGGAGAAGTTCTGCCCAGGAGGACAAATAACAAACAAGTAAACAAATGAACAATGCAATATCAAGTGGAAATCCCAAAAAATGGGATGGAGGGAATGAAAGAGACAGCAGCAACCCGAGAAGAAGGAGCTGCTGCAGTGAGCAGGGCAAGGGCAGCTGCTGAGAATTCCTGGGTCTACTGAAGCATGTGAGAGACACATACATAAGCTAATTCCATGGGGTGAGGTGGTGGTGACAGGGAAGGGACTTTCTGTGAAGGGACAGGAAGAAGAGAATGGTGAAATGACATGGAGGAGGCCTGGAAGGGGTGGGGGAGTCTTGACCTGCTTCAGATTAGGAGATTGCCTGACTCTCAGAAGAGACTCCAACCTACACTTGTGGGCAGTGTTGGGGCGGTTGAAGACCACGGTGACTTCCAAAGTTGGACTGAACCTTTTTGCATTACCTATGACTCTTCAGAGTGGGGGCATTCTGTATCTTCTCTAAAGTGTCTCCACTTCGGTCTTCCAACATGTCATATATTTCCCTCCCTCATTTGCTAACTGTTTGTCTCAAACATTGACTGTGGGAAGACAGGGCCTGGTGTTTGTTGTGTTTGACTCTCTGGGCCCTCAACAGTCAAGACTCAGACAAAGCATGCGGTTTACCATTCAGTCCTTAAAGTTGCCTATGCAGTGAGCACAGTTTTTAACTCTACATTTTACACAACTGAGAAGACGTGCAAAGAACTAGCTGGAGCCACATCAAAGTGCACTTTTGGCACATTTTTTTTTAAAAAGGCCACATACAGGTTGTGTCATATGGTCTAACTTGACTGTGTGCCCAGGGTAAACTTCCGAAGTGGCAGACTGCAGACACTAATGCAGTCACTTAACTCCAGGACCTAAATTCAAGGGCAAATGATCCCAGAAGAAGATCGCCACTGGGGAGCCATGACCACACGCCCCATTAAATATTCATACAACCAGACAAGAGAGGGCAAAGAGAAGGTCTGTGAGCTACAGCCCCAGGTCCTCCCACAGACCTTCCTTTTAATGAAGCTTTTCATTTGGCCTTGACAAGGTCTAAAATTCTGACATTTGCTGACACTTAGAAGAACCTTGACGACATGCTTGGCAAAATAGGTGAAATGTAAGACAAATAGTGCAATAGTCCACATTTAGTAAGTTCACAGACAGAGACTACACTGACTGGTATCAATGGCTGGGGCTTACGGAGGGAGAGAAGGAGGGATTAGTGCTTAAAGCTTCAGGTGAGAATGAAAATGTCCTGGAGACCTGCAGTGGCAAAGGTTGTCAACAATGTGAATGCACTTGGAGACTCTGCACTACGCCCTTGACGGTGGTTCAAGTGGGGCTGAGACGCGCCGTGGTTAAGGGCCGGCGTGACTCTTCTAGAGGACTTAGTTCAGTTCCCAGCACCCACATCGGTGGTTCACAATGCCCGTAACTCACCTCCAGGAGGTCTAGAACTCTGAACCCACCCACATTGGCTGACACACACACGCTCACATGTGCACACACACACACACACACACACACACACACACACACACACACACAAATTTTTTAAGTGACAGATTTTGTGTTCTGTGAATATCACACACACACACACACACCCAGACTTCTTCTTAATTTAGATTTGCTCAATTACAAGCTTTTCCAGACATTTCAACATTTAAGCCTCTTCATTCAGGACTGGGTTGCAACACAAGTGTACACATGTACATGAAACAGTTGCATGTGTTACACACAAATAGTAGTAGTGAGGATTCAACACACAAAGTCTATTAGTTCAGGTCTATGTGCTATGGTACAAAGTGTGCACATGTACACAGGCACCAAGTATATACATATACACAGGGACCAAGTATACACATGCACACAGGAACCAAGTATACACATGTACACAGGGACCAAGTATACACATGCACACAGGCACCAAGTATATACATATACACAGGGACCAAATATACACATGCACACAGGCACCAAGTATACACATATACACAGGGACCAAGCATGCACATGTACACAGACACCAAGTATATACATATACACAAGGACCAAGTATACACATGCACACAGGCACCAAGTATACACATGTACACAGGGACCAAGTATACACATGTACCCAGAGACCAAGCATGCACATGTACACAGGTACCAAGTATACCCATGTACACAGGCACCAAGTATACACATGTACACAGACACCAAGTGTACACATGTACACAGGCACCAAGTGTGCACATGTAAACAGACACCAAGTGTGCACATATATACAGGCACCAAGTGTACACATGTACATAGGCACCAAGTGTACACATGTACACAGAGACCAAGCATGCACATGTATACAGGCACCAAGTATACACATGTACACAGGCACCAAGTGTATACATGTACACAGGCACCAAGTGTGCACATATATACAGGCACCAAGTGTGCACATATATACAGGCACCAAGTATACACACGTACACAGACACCAAGTGTAGATATGTGCACAAAATAGTCACACATCTTACTTGCAATTAGTAATGAGGATAAGAATTAGTCTCTAGTTACTTACATGTAGTTGGGAAAAACAGCAACTACAGGAAGCAAAGACTTATTTTGGCTCACAGTTTAAGGGCACAGTCCATCATGCCAGTGAATCACAGTAGCAGGAGCATTAGGTGGCTGGTCACATTGCATGGAATGTGCATGGAATTGGTGGAGTGGTGCCACCTACATTTCAGATGAGTTCTCTCACTTCGCAGGCAGAGACAGAGGGTCTCTGGAATAAACTGACTTGAATAGCCAAATAAGTGAGCTTTTAGTTCAAATGAAATATTCTACCTTAATATATAAAGTAATCACATGGGCAAAGCATTCTCACCCACACACCCACCCACATACATACACACCCATATACATACATGCACACACACCACACATGCAAAAAGAAAATATTTAAAGCTCCATCTAACATCCAAAGTAACATTTGTGTCCCCAAAGGGAAGGGCAGGGGCATAGCAAAGAAAGATTGGAACTTAGTACAGATACCATCAAACCCTATGTCCAGCACCTAAGCATCATAACAGAACAACTTGGGCTCTAAAGTGCCTTGGTAGCCCGTTTTCGAACTGCCACCTGAAACACATAGCCTTTCTCTTAGGCTGGTTTCAGTCTGTACATGCAATTTTCCTCAGTGAATATCCCCATGGTTTTGACATCTCCAACATCCTGGGATCTCCAATGCGTCTAGGTTCCATGGCTTCACAGTGATCTCTCAGAGGCTCCTTGCAGGAATTCTGACCCTGCCACTAATTGCTTGGCTTCAATGGCTTTTTAGAACGACAGCATAAGACTCCATGGACCCCTTGCATCTTGTGTATTTTGATGCCTGCAAAATCAGTACCACGTGGACAATGATGTCAAGTTCTTTTTCCACATCAGGATGGGAGCCTGGGTCATTTGGACCACAGTTACTTCAGCCGTTGTTGCTGATCTCAGGAAGCATTTGCATAGCAACAGCTTTTGAGCAGGGAAGCACTCTCAGTTTATTCTCTGTCCTCCCAAATGAATTTGTTTTTTCACCTGAACCCTTTGGTTGGTGGTATTTTCTCCTCAGGAAAACTTTGCTGGTTTTCCAGTGCAGGGTACCAGGGTTCTCTTTAATGGTGCTAATCTCATTAACAACTACAGCTGCCATCAACCTTGCCTCGTTTGCAACTTTAAACTCACACTCTGCTAAACTGCACATTTTTCACTTCTTCCTGCTCTAATTGCTTTCTTACACACACACACACACACACACACACACACACACACACACACATACACACATACACCCATGAATACACACGCATGCATGCTCTTGTTCTCTCACTGTACATCTGGATAAGCAGTGAGTAGCAACCATGCCACAGCCTGAATTTCATCTTTTCCTAAAATTTTCTCTGCCATATGAATTTAGTCCATTACTTTTGTATTTAGCCACATTCAGGTTCTCACAGGGAAAATGCTGTCAGGTTTTTTGCTAGAATACAGCATAAATAGCCTTTAAACTAATAGAGTCTTTCTTCTCTTTTGAAACCTCATAAGCAGGTCTTAACAGTTCATGTTTATTTCAGCTCTGGCCTTACAAACGACCTTCTATCAGAACGGTTCATCAAGCTCTGCTCGTAGCACAACAGGACTTTTCAAGTCCAAAGTTTCACATTTTTCCACATCCTTCTTAATACCAGTTCCAAAGTTCTGAGAACCACATGGTCAGGAGAATCACAGCAGCAGGTCCAATCCAAGTACCTTTTTAAAATATTAGTTGCCGGGACAACATGTAATACCTGGGAAGCAACTTAAGGAAATATTTGTTTTGGCTCACAGTTCAAAGATACCATCTATCGTAGCAGGGAAGTCACCGTGTCAGGAACTCAAGATGGTTGGTCACATTGCATCCACAATCAAGAAGCCGAGAAGGAAGCATGCTAGAATCAACTTACTTTATCTTTTTATTCGGTCACATGTAACAGGCCTTAGCACAAGACTTAGCAAAAGATTTTAGCACAAATGACTCCATGATGGAAGTCCAATCAGGCCATACAACTTAGCACATAGACAGCACCACCAGTCAAAATAAAAACAAAGACCCGATCCACCAAAGCCCACAATGCTGGTAATGTCTCTAAATGACCTTGAGAAAGACCAGGGCTACACTGGAATTCAGACCACCCAGGGTAGTCACCAGTCAGCTAATAAAGACTTTCTGTTGGTTTAAAGTCATGTCCAAATATTCTTCTCTGGTGGACACCCCACAGCACAAAGACCGTAGCCTATGTAATGGTATTATCTACATTTAGTATGGGTCTTCTCACTTCACTTAACTCAGTCTAGAAACTCCCTCACAGACATGACCAGAAGTTTGTTGCCATGGTGATGCTAAACCCCATCATGTTGACAATCAGTATTCTTTTTAATAATTTATTTTTTATTTCTTCAAGTTCCATCTCAATCACAATCCCCTCCCTACTCCCCCCTCCAGTCCCACCCTTCCACCCTCCTCCCCCTCAACCCCCCCCCCCTCTCCTCTTTTTTTTTTTTTTTTTTTTTAGTTTAAGGTATTTCTTTTTTCCCCCCAACAGCTCTCCCTTTCAGTCCAAAAAATGGTTCTTTTTCTTATAACTATAAATACAATACAAAACAACAGAAATAAATAGGCCACAATTATAAGAGTTATATGGCTTAGCATACATTCCCAATGTCCAGTCCATATGTATTTGGCACCTGACTTTAACATTCTACTATCTAACCATCTCCATGAGTTTAAAGTTCTATATCTAACTCAGCTTTCATAATACAATCAGTATTAAGCATCATAGACAGCTAACAGTTTTTGAGCACTCACCTCCTGACAGATTTTGATTTAAATGTTGTGGGTGAATTAACACAGTTGAAGTCCATGAATGCTGAAGACATCTATTTCATGATCTATTTGGCTTCCTTATCAATCTCTTATATCATTCATATAAATATGTGTATACACATATAAACATGCATACATACAACGCACACATATGTATTAGAACATCATCACCTTGTTTTTACTGTTTTGGAATCACCAACAATAAATAACTATAAAGAAGACTGACAGGAAGCAGGGGTTTGGAACCACCATGATCCAGGTCCTCCATATATTGACTAGCTACATTATGCAAGAAGAAGCCCCCAGCTTTTGTAGTTATACCCCTTAATGTCTGTATCACCAGAGCTTTAAATATGGGAAAGTGTGGGAAACATACAAATCAATAACAGGGTGAACACATCTTCCAAGATGTGCTCTGATATTTTCATGAGGCAGAAATGTGATTAAGTAAGCTTTTGTGCTCTAACTCTACTTAGAATTGTCTTTTGTTTTGTTTCACCCACAGTACAATATCCTCAGAAGAGCTTCCAGAAAACTACACCCAGGTTTTATCCATATTTTGATGGATTCTGTGACCTCTCCTTGCCACATTCAGTCCAAACGCATTAGAGACAGGAGTCTCTGTAGTTGGTCACAGAGTAGTTCTAATTCCTCTGATTACTACTGGATCACACTGTAGGACAATCAAATAACAGTTCCAATTGTTATACTTCCAGCACAGAAACTGGAGGAAAAGAATGACTGAAGGCCAGCCCAGCCCTGCCTGGGAAGGTGTTCTGTCTGTCAGCCCTCCCAGAGTCAAGCAGCCCATGCTGCTGCAGGCAAAGCCTGTTGTTTTGCAAGAAGTTCTAGAGGAAACAATGAGACAGAAAGGAAGCTTTGTGAAAGACAATGACATCCATTCACAGGGCCTCTCATTAGCTCTTTTATACTCTGCTGTTTTGCACAGACTTGTATCCAGAATTATCTTGTTTTATTAATCAGTCTGGTAGACACTGGAAGGGGAGGAAAGGACGTTTTTCTTAAATGCGGGATTTTCTTAAATGCGGGATGAGAGGTATAGGGCAAAACTGAAACCAAAACAGTAGCTCTTTCATTCATTCATTCAGCCCAGCACTTACTGCATGGAGGGGTGGCTCCCCTCACATTCCCTTCAAGCAGCACTTTTGTGAGAGGAGATGATGGCTTCCTAAAAGCACGAGTTCCCAAGTGGGCGCCTGGGTTTAAAATAGCTCACTTCTCTAAAAGGGAACAGCCCGGCAGGCAGAGGTGGCAGAGGTCTTCCTTTTTCTCTTCTAGTTACACTCATTGTCTCAGTCTGTTTTCTGTAGCTATAAATGAATCCACAAAAGGACTAATTTATAAATAAGAAAGGCTTATATGGCTCAGGGTTCTGAAGGTTGGAAAGTTCAGGATCAGTGAGGGCAGCCCAAGATGGTCAGGGAAGACAACCTTACACAAGGTGACATAGGATCCCCTTATAGTTGCACCCCATTGCATTATCCCCTCTCCCCTTTTCTCTTTTCATGGGACCTTAATTGCCTCCAATGTGCTCCACATAATATATTGTAAAATGCCAGTGTCTTAATACAAAGAGGATTAAATTTAAGTGAGTACATTCAAACTGTAGTACCTTAAGACAAAACATGATTTATTATAAAAATCCTGGAGATTGTACAGGAACCAATTTTGGGAGCACAGTAAAGTTTATAGCACTATATGCCTACATTAAAAACCTGGATGGGGGCTGGAGAGATGGCTCAGTGGTTAAGAGCACTGACTGCTTTTCCGGAGGTCCTGAGTTCAATTCCCAGCAACCACATGGTGGCTCCCAACCATCCATAATGAGATCTGGCGCTCTCCTCTGGCCTGCAAGCATACATGCAGACAGACCATTGTATACATAATAAATAAATCTTAAAAAAAAAAAAACCTGGATGGATCTCACAATAACCTAATATTTCACCTAACGACCTTGGAAAAGCAAGAACAAACAACATCGAAAAGAGTACCAGAAAAGGATCAATAAAGTCAGAACTGAAATTAATTAACTAGAAATGAAAATTAATACAAAGATTCAATAAAATGACCAGCTGTTTGTTTGAGAGGATTAAGAAGATAAACAAACTTAAGACCAAATTAACCAAAAGAAAGAGAGAGGGAACCAAATTAGTAAGATCAGAGACAAAAAGGAAAACATTACAACAGATGCTGAAGAAACTCAGAGAATCCTAAGGGCATACTATAAAAATCTGTATTCTACTAAACTAGAAGATTTAAGAGAAATGGAACGGTTTATAGATATATATGATCCTCCAAATTAAATCAAGATGAGGTTAGTGACTTAAATTGAGACATAATAGAAATAGTAATTTAAAATTTCCCAAATAACTAGGAACAGAGGGATACAGTACAGTGGCCTACCAAGCCTCCAAAAGAAGAACTAACAACAATATTCCCTAAACTATTTGGCAAAATAGAAGAGGAGGAAACATTTCCAAAATCTTTTTTATGAAGCCAGTATTAGCTAGGTACCAAATTCAACAAAGATCCTACAAAAAGAAAAGAAAAATATAGGCCCATAACTCTGAAAAACATAGACATAAAAATTCACAAGCTGAATTCAAGAACACAAAAAAATTACCTACTGTGATCATATTGGCTCCATCCCAGAGAGTCAGGGATGGTTCAACACATTTGAACCATTACGTTTATTAATCAGTAAATGCAATCCACCATGTAAACAGACTTGAGGTCAGAAACCACAATCATTTTGACAAAATCCAACATCCTTTCATAATAAAAGTGCTAAAGAATCTCAAAATATGGGAGAAATAACAGAATATAATAAATACAGTTTACAACAAGCTAATGTAATGCTAAATGCACAAAAACACAAAGCATTTTTTACTAAAATCAGGAATAAGACAAGGATGTCCACTCTCTTCATATGTATTGCATATGCTTTGATGTCTTAGCTAGAGTAATAAGATAACTGTCAGAGATGAAGGCCTTTATTATTTCCAGATATGGTCCTTGTATGCCAGTTCCCTCCAGAACTTTTAGCATGAAGGGGTGTTTGATTTTGTCAAATGCTTTTTGAGCATCTAGTGAGATAATCATGTGTTTTTCTTTCATCTTGTTTATGTGGTGAATTACATTGATGTATTTTCATATGTTGAACCATCCCTGCATTCATGAGATGAAGCCTACTTGATCATGGTGCATAATACTTTTGATGTGCTTTTGAAATCAATTTACTAGTATTTTATTAAGAATTTTTGCATCTGTGTTCATGAGGGAGATTGGTCTGAAGTTCTCTTTCTTTGTTGAGTCTTTGTATAGTTTTGGAATCAGGGTAACTGTGGCCTCATAGAATGAGTTTGGCAGTGTTCTTTCTGATTCTATTTTCTGAAAGAGCTTGAATAGTATTGGTATTAGCTTTTCTTTGAAGGTCTGGCAGAACTCTGTGCTGAAACCATCTGGCCATGGGCTTTTTTTGGTTGGGAGATTATTAATGACTGTTTCTATTTCCCTAGGGGTTATAGGGCTTTTTAATCTGTTAACCTGATCTTGATTTAGGTTCAGTAGGTGGAATCTATCAAGAAAATTGTCCATTTCGCTTAAGTTTTCATATTTGGTGGAGTATAGATTTTTAAAGTAGGACCTAAATATTCTCTGGATTTCCTCATCATCTGTTGTTATTTCTCCCTTTTCATATTTGATTTTGTTGATTTGGGTTATTCCCCCTCTGTCTTTTAGTTAATTTGGCTAAGGGTTTGTCTATTTTGTTGATTTTTCTCGAAGAACCAACTCTTGGTTTCATTAATTTTTGTATCAGTCTTTTTGTTTCTAAGTTGTTGATTTCAGTCCTAAGTTTGAGGATTTCCTGCCTTCTGCTCCTCTTGGGAGTGTTTGCTTCTCCCCCCCACCCCACCCCCCCGCCCAATTCATCCACTTTGGCTCTTAATTCGCTAATATGAGCTGTCACAATTTTCTTTTTGAAGGCACTTAGTGCTACGAACTTTCCTCGTAGCACAGCTTTTATTGTGTCCCATAGATTTGGGTATGTTGTGTCTTCATTTTCATTGGTTTTAAGAAGTCTTTGATTTCCTTCTTTATTTCTTTCCTGACCCAGTAGTCATCCAGTAAAGAGTTGTTCAATTTCCATGTGTGTGTAGGTTTTCTGTTGATTCTATTGCCATTGAAGTCCAGCTTTATTCCATGGTGGTCTGATTAGATACAAGGGGTTATTTCAATTTTCTTGTATGTGTTGAGACTATCTTTGTGTCCAACTATATCGTCGATTTTGGAGAAGGTTCCATGCAGTGCTGAGAAGAAAGGTGTATTCTTCTGTGTTTGGGTGAAATGTTCTGTAGATATCTGTTAGGTCCATTTGGTTCATGAGCTCTGTTAGACTCATTATTTCTCTGTTTGGTTTCTGTCTTGATGATCTCTCCATTGTTGTGAGTGGGGTGTTGAAGTCTCCCACTACTAATGTGTGGGGATCAATGTGCGATTTAAGTTTCAGGAGAGTTTCTTTTACAAATGTAGGTGCTTTTGTATTTGGGGCATACATGTTCAATATTGAGATGTCCTCTTGATGAATATTTCTTTTAATGAGTATGTAATGCCCTTCTCTGTCTTTTTTTATTAACTTCAGTTGGAAGTCTATTTTGTTTGATATTAGGATGGCTACTCCAGCTTGCTTCCTGGATCCATTTGCTTGGAAAACCTTTTCCCAGCCCTTTACTCTGAGATAGTGTCTATCTTTGTTAGTAAGATGTGTTTCTTGTATGCAGCAAAATGATGGGTCTTTTTTTACGGATCCAATCTGTAAGCCTGTGTCTTTTTATTGGGGAGTTGAGTCCATTGATGTTTATGGATATTAGTGACCAGAGGTTGCGATTTCCAATTATTTTTGTATAGGTGGTGGTCCTGTGTTTCTTTTGGTTTAGTTGCTGTGGAGTTTTATATTTCCTCTGTTTTCTTGGGTGTAGTTATCTTCTCTGCATTGAAATTTTCCTTCTAGGATCTTCTGTAGGACTGGATTTGTGGGTAGATATTGTTTAAATTTGATTTTGTCATGGAATATCTTGTTTTCTCCATCTATGTTGATAGAGATTTTTGCTGGGCACCTATGTTCTCTCAGGGCTTATAGGACATTTGTCCAGGCCCTTCTAGCTTTTAGAGTTTCTGAGGAGAAGTCAGGTGTAATTCTGATGGGTCTGCCATTATATGTTACTTGGCCTTTTTCTCTTACGGCTTTTAATATTCTTTCTTTGTTCTGTACATTTGGAGTTTCAATTATTATGTGGCGAGAGGAGTTTCTTTTCTGATCTAATCTGTTTGGTGTTCTGAAAGCCTCTTGGAATTTTTTTAGGTTTGGGAAGTTTTCTTCTATGACTTTGTTGAAGATGTTTCCTGGACCTTGGAGTCAGGAGTCTTCTCTTTCCTCTATGCCTATAATTCTTAGGTTCCTTCTTTTCATTGAGTCCTTGATTTCTTGGATGTTATGGGTGAGGACTTTTTTAGCTTTCTCATTTTCTTAGGATGTTGTACTGATGTCTTCCATCGAATCTTCCATGCCTGAGATCCTGTCTTCCATCTCTTGTATCCTATTTTTGATACTCATGTCTGTAGCTCCTGTTCTCTTCCCTTGAGTCTCTATTTCCACTCTTAACTCTGACTGTGTTTTCTTTATTGCTTCCATTTCCAGTTTCATGTTGAAAGACTGTATTTGTTTTGTATATTTTCTGCTCCAATTTGCTTTTCTTTGCCTGGAAATCTTTCATATCTTTTAAATCTTTCATTGTCCTGTCTTTTCCTGTTCAAGTTGAGCCACTTTGGCTTGGAGCTCTCTAATGGTATTGTCTGTTGCTTTTGCTTGTAAAATTGTGGACTCTTTGAATTCCTTCATAGATTTAAATTCTTCTTGAAAGGACTGTATCACTTTCCAGACTGTAGAATTGTCATCTTCATGTGTTTCAGCTATGGTGAAGTGGTCCAGGCTTGCTGTACTAGCATTGTTGCATTTTGTTGGGGTCATAATTCACTGGCTTTCCTTGATTCTGGTTTTTGGTTTTTTGGTTTTTTTTTTTCTGTCCTTTTGCCATTTGGTTGTTCTTAGCTGTTTGCTCCTGTTGCCTTCTGGGCTTGGAGCCAAAGGGGACACTTTGGTGTAGCAGTTGTATTGCTTGGTGATCTGTTGATTTCCACTCGCTGGTTGGGGCCTTGTGTGGAGGTTCTCAGTGTGTCTCCGCGAGCTCACCCTTTCCTGTTTTGTCCCAACTGGGGACTCAGGTGAGGGGTTGTGATAGGGATCTGTTCCTGTAGGTTCCTGGGATCCAACTGGTCTTCGTATAGATGACAGTGCAGGTTGGCAGGCCTCAGGCTGTTGGGTGAGGTTGTAGCTCCCCTGCAGCTTACGTGTTGGGATCGTGTTTGTGGTCCTCCCCAGATGCTCTCAGGGGGTTCCCAGGGTCAACGTGCATCTAATAGGCAGAAGTACTGTGAGCTGGTGCAGCCTATTCCCAGGCAATGAGGAATGGCCTGGGATTGTTTCACTGCTCACAAGTCAGAGCTCTCTGTGTTGCACACTGAGTGTTCAGCCTGCAGCATCTCTGCTGGTATGGTCCTGTGTGTCCAGGCACAGATTCTATGGACTCTGGAGGTCCCAAGTTTGGGGGTTTAGACTGCCCGCTGGAGTCTTGAAAGTACCAGACTCCACGCCCTTAAGGTGAGTCACTCAGCAGTGTCCCCCAGGTCGAAACCTCACTGTTCCAGGGGTGGAACTATAAATGCTTAAGCTCTGGTTTCCTGCCAGAAGGGCCAGCACTAGCAAAACAGTCTAATAATAACCCCAAAATTTGCCCAGGGCTTGGACCCTGTGGAGAACAAATCTGCCTTTGAACCCAGCTGCCCTTTCTGCCACTCTCACAGCTCCACCTATGTGTATATGGAGCTGGCTTTTGATACTGGCAAATGGGGACACTATCTTCCAAGTTCTAGTACACAGCAGTCGAGCTGCTGTGTAACCTGCTGCCAGAAGTGTTTCCGCTGCTCAGTTCAGCTGCAATGTTTTTTTTCCAATGACTGTAAATCCAATAGAGGGGCCGCTGAGCTGACCCATTGTCAGCCACTGTGCGTCCCACTGCTGTGGCGCAGTGCTAAGAGTGTATTGTGCTCCCATGGGTCTGCAACCTTTCGTTAAATAGCTGGAACGCCTGCATGGGATCTGGGGGCTAAGTAGGCTGATGAGTAACCCTGTCTGGAGTTGGAATCTGCCTGCTGGGTATTTGAGTGGTTCTTAACCTGTGTCTCTCCTGGTAAGGGTTCCCGACTCCCAGATTCAGTGGCTTTTGTGAGTGTTCAAGAGAGGGGAGGAGAGTCCTGCCCAGTGACTTTTAATGGTCCCTGGGTAGCTGGGTGAAACCCAGGTGGGTTTGAGTCACTCAGATTGTTGCTCAGCATCTTATAACTCTGTGGCTTTATGGCTGTTTTCCCCGTGTTCAAAATGCATCTGCGAGGGCCACCGCCATCTTGAATCCCCTGAAAAAATAATCTTACATTTCATGTGGAAGCACAAAATTCCAGGAGAACAGTCTAGAACAACACAAGAAGAGCTAAAAGTGTCACCATCCTTGACTTTAAGTTGTACTACAGAGTCACAGTAATAAAAACAGCATGGTACTGACATAAAACAGATGATTTGATCAATGGAGTAGAAATGAGAATACAGACACAGTCCATACACCTAATAGACACCTGATTTTTGATAAAGAGGACAAAAATACATGTTGGAGAAAAGACATCTCCTTCAACAAATGGTACTGGTCAAACTGGATGGCTCTATGTAGAAAAATAAAAATAGATCCATATCTATCACTGTACAAAACTCAATTCCAAATGGGTCAAGGCCCTCAACATAAGACCAGCTTTCTTGAATCTGATGGAAAAGAAAATAAAGAATATGCTTGAACTTATGGGCACAGGAAATGGCTCTCTGAACAGGACCTGGCACCATAGACAGCAAGATCAACAACTGACAAATAGCATGGAACTAAAAACCACCTGCACAGCAAAGAATATCATCATTTGAGGGAAGAGGCAGAGTGAAGCATGGGCACTGGGGTTGTGGCTGGGAAGAGAAAAGCATCTGCTGACTTAGGAGAGTTGGGCTGGTTCAGTTCTGGCCAGATCTACTTCTTCAGAACAGCACTCCTTCCTGGATTAGTCAATCATGGACTGCTTGGATGCCCAGAGCTATGAAAAGACACAGAGGCCCACATTCCAAGTCGAACAGTCTATGGCCTCTCTTGATAGAGTGTTTTCCAGTTTGGGTACTGCCACGTGCACACTCAGAGAAAACTTACTGGAAGTGAAGGAAGGGACTGACTTGAAAGACAAGTGGTAGGAACAGGGAAGGAAGAGAAACAACAACAGCACATCAAGGCTATTCCAAAGAACTCTGTGCTTCAAGAGGTTTTCTTGTGGTAGTATGAAATAAAGCAGGCTGCTGCTAAATTGGAAAAATGATAAAATAAAATTATCAAAATGTCAGCATCCTTGAGGTTGAGAAACCATGGTCTAAACTGATCTAATGCTCTTAGCTTAAATGGGGGAAGTGAAGACCCCAAAGATCTACTATCCTATTTCAGCTGATGCTAAGGGATATTAGACATAACCAGATATGTGAATGTTTTATAGAGCTATGGTCTATGATGTTCGAGATTATGATGGTTAACTTTGATTGTCAACTTGACTGGTTTTGGAATCACTTTGGAGACACACCTGTTTCTAGAGAGAAAAATTGAGGAGAAAATATCAAATCTCAATGTGGGTGGTAATGTTCCACTGGTTGAGGTTTGGGACTGAATAAAAATAAGAAAGCAAGCTGAAAAAAAAAGAAAAAGAAAAAATCTTTACCAGCTATACATCTGCCACAGGGTTAGTATCTAGAATATGCAAAGAACTCAAAACTCTAAATGCCAAGAAAATAAGCAACCCAGTTTAAAAATGGGACATGGAACTAAACAGACAGTTCTCAAAAGATAAAACACAAATGACTGAAAAACATGTTTGAAAATGTTCAAACCCTTAGCTACCAGGGAAGTGACAATTAAAACTATTTTGAAATTTAATCTTACTGAGATCAGAATGGCCAAGATAAAAAAAAAAACAAATAAATCTATTCACTGATAATCGGATTTTAGCCATATAGTACAGGATAACTATACCATAGACAATGCACCAAAGGGAACATGAACATAGACTTTTTTCCTGTCAATGAGACACTTTACCCTAGTGGTGCTGCCTTGTAGGCCCCCAGTGTATGAGGAGGCTCTTGGCCCTCATATGACTGCTGAACTGGGACGGGGGACTGTTATGTAGGGACACTCCACTCCAGAGGAGTGGGACAGAAAGGTTAGGGGGTAGAGGGTGGGAGGGTGGGACTGGGAGGGGTGGGAAGAGGACACTGTGATGGAGATGTAACCTGAAGTAATAAATAAACATTAAAAAAAAATACTTTAAAAAACCCCAAATAAATAGCAATAGATGCTATAGGAAGGAAACACTGCTGGTAACAGTGTAAACAGTTCAACTATTACACAAATCAGTGTGGAGTTTCCTCAAAATGCTGGAAAGAAATCTACCATATAATCCAGTTGTACCATTCTTAGGCATGTACCTAGAGGATTCTGTCTCCCACAACTGACATTCATGCTGATCCATGATTATTGCTGCTCTATTCACAAAGCCAAGAAAAGGAAACAGCTTAGGTATGTGTCAGCTGATGTGAATAATGAAAATGTGGTACATTGCACAATGGAATTATTCAGCTGTTAAGAAAAAATAAAAATTTCCAACTCCTGAAGCTATATCCTGAAAATTTATAAACAGGTAAGCACTCTTTACTTTCCTTCAGATTTTCCCTTCAAATTCAATCCCTCAGTCGTATCCCCACATCTATAGCAAACCATGTGCTGTGCCCTCTCCTCTCTTTCTGGCTCCATTCCCCGAGGATCACGGAGACCCTAGTGGCAGGTCCATCCTGTTTTCATCCCTTCCTCCCTCAGACCCCCTCAGCATCCCCATCTAGATCATACCCATTCCTGAGAGTTAGCTCAATCCCTAGAAACCCATCCTACCCAGAACCCCCAGTGGCTACACCTTCAGGATCCCAGAAACATTCTCTACCAGGTAACACATAACCACCACACATAGAACTGGAGAGGGCTTGTGATATCTTTCCCCATCCTCTTACCCTGAAGTGATAACTATCCTTGTTAAGGTGTGTTTCTTGGATGCAGCAGGTGGATGGATCCTGTTTCACATTTGTTCTGTTACTCTGTGTCTTTGTGTGTGTGTGTGTGTGTGTGTGTGTGTGTGTGTGTGTGTGTGTCTTTGTGTCTTTGTGTGTGTGTGTGTGTCTTTGTGTGTGTGTGTGTTTGTGTCTTTGTGTGTGTGTCTTTGTGTGTGTGTGTTTGTGTCTTTGTGTGTGTGTGTGCGTCTTTGTGTGTGTGTGTGTCTTTGTGTGTGTGTGTGTGTCTTTGTGTGTGTGTGTCTTTGTGTGTGTGTGTCTTTGTGTGTGTGTGTTTGTGTCTTTGTGTGTGTGTCTTTGTGTGTGTGTCTTTGTGTGTGTGTGTCTTTGTGTGTTTGTGTGTGTGTGTATGTGTGTTATTAAAACTGTGGTGTTGAGAGTTTTCAGTGGCCGATGTTTATCGGTTTCTGTTATTTTGCTGTTGTGGTATGTTTTCCCCCCTATTTTAATTTGTTTATGTGGTGGATTACAGTTATTTCTCTGTTTAGTTTTTTTCTGGATGACCTGTCCACTGGTGAGAGTTGGATATTGAAGTGACCCACGATCACTGGGTGAAGATCAATATGTGATTTAAGCTGCAGTAGTATTTCTTTTATGAATGCCAATGCCCTTAGTGTTTGGGACATAACTTTTAAGAATTGCATTGTTGTCTTGGTGGATTTTTCCCTTTAATGAGTTATGTAGTGTCCTTTCCTATCTCTTCTGATAAGATTTAGTTCGAAGACTATTTCATCATAATAGGAATACAAGGGACAACCTAAAGGCAATTTACAGCAAGTCTATCGCCAACATCAACCTAAATGCAGAGAAATTCAAAGCAATTCCACTAAAATCAGGGACAAGACAAGGCTGTCCACTCTCTCCATATCTATTCAATATAGTACATGATGCCTTAGGTAGAACAATAAGACAACTGAAGGAGATCAAGGGGATACAAATCAGAAAGGAACAAGTAAGTCAAAGTATCCTTATTTGCAGATGATATGACAGTATACATCAGTGACCTTAAAAATTCCACTTGGAAACACCAGTAAAATTTCTGGACACAACATTAACATACAAAAACCAGTGGCCTTCCTATATAGAAATGACAAATAGAATGAGAAAGAAATGAGGGAAACACCACCTTTCACAATAGCCTTAAAAATATAAAATATTTTGAAGTAACTCTAACCATGTAAATAAAAGGCTTGTATGATTTAAAAAACTCTGTAAGGGGCTGGAGAGATGGCTTAGGTTAAGAGCACTGGCTGTTCTTGCAAAGGACCTGGGTTCAAATCTCAACACCATATGACAGTTCACAGCTGTCAGTAATGGCCAGGCATGGTGGCACATGCCTTTAATCCCAGCACTCGGGAGGCAGAGTCAGGTGAATCTCTGTGAGTTCAAGGCCAACTTTGTCTACAAAGTGGGTCCAGGACAGCCAAGGATACACAGAGAAACCCTGTCTTGAAAAACCAAAAAAAAAAAAAAAAACATAAAAAAAACTCTGTAAGACATTGAAGAAAGATTTAAGAAGCTATCAGAAGAAAAGGGCAATTTTCAGCTTTATATGGAAATGCAAAAAAATCAGGATAGCTAAAAAAAAATCCTGAATAGTAAAATAATTGCTAGAGGTCATAGATAGATAGATAGATAGATAGATAGATAGATAGATAGATAGATA
>CAJQZJ010032984.1:955574-993210 GCA_907164525.1 Lophiomys imhausi | reverse complement strand
ATAGATAGATAGATAGATAGATAGATAGATAGATAGATAGATAGATAGATAGATGATAGATGAGAGAGAGAGAGAGAGAGAGAGAGAGGTAGGTAGGTAGGTAGGTAGGTAGATAGATAGATATTGGTTTTGGCATTAGAAAGACATGTTGATCAAGGAAATATACTTGAAGACTTAGAAATAAGTCCTCACAGTTATGGACGTCTGTAACAGTAAATTTTTATTTATCACACATATATTTATTAATACTTAACAATTACCTAACAATTGTCTATAAAATTCCTAAATCCTAACCCCAAACCCTAACTCTGAAACCTAGCACCTAAAACTTCTTAGTACCGATAATACAAGCATTTAACATTAACCTAAGGTTTCTCAAAAGGATATTTTTCTCTGAGTGTGGGTCCTGATGGATGACTGGTCTTCATACAATTTTTCAGTTTTAAACTCTCTTAAAGTCTCTGAATTTCATTTGTCAGATTCTAAGATAGTTAATCAAACAGGAATTGCCTCTATGGTTTTAAGACCAATTAACATGAAAGTTTCCCAGGCAGCTCACCTATTCAGATGCTTAAGGCCTGCTAAGGCCTGAAGTCCTGGAGCTCCCAGTCTAAGCTCCTGAATCTCAGCAGTCCATAGAATGGGAAAAGATTTTGACCAACTTTACATCTAACAGAGAGCTAATATACAAAATATAAAGACTCATCTTACACCAGTCAGAATGGCCAAGATCAACAAAACAAATGAAAGCTCACATTGGTAAGGATATGGAGTTAGGGACTGCAAACTTGTACATTGCTGATGGGAGTGTAAACCCACAGAAGTCAGTGTGGTGATTCCTCAGGAAGCTGGGTATCAATCTACCTCAAGACTCATCAATACCACTTTTGGGCATATAGCTAAAGGACTCTTCACCCTAATACACACTTGCTCAACCATATCTGTTGCTCCTCTATTCATAATAGCTGGAAATTGAAAACAATCTAGATATCTTTTAACAGAAGAATGGATAAATTAAAATGTGGTCCATTTACACTGGCTGCAACTGGTGGGGAAGGGTAGATGGGGATGTGGGAGGGAAGGGCTAAGACTAAGGGCCATTTGAGGGGTCATATGGAAACCCAATACAGTAGAAGCTACTACCTACAATACATACATACATGAAGGCAATCTAAATGAAATTGCCAAATAACAGGGGAGACAAGCCCCCAAATGGATATCTTTTGTCATCAAATGAAGCTTCTAATACCAGAGGATAGGGTTAAATCTAATTGAGTTGTTGGTCAAAGGGATCCTATGGGAACCCCCAAAACAACCCAGGCTGTTGCCAATGCTATTAGTTGTTCTTCATAAACTGACAATAAGGCCCTATTGCTGAAGACAATACCTGAAGACAAAACTCACTGATCTTGAGTAAGTGAAGTTGGAGCCTAACTAGAGCCTTCATTCCTATTGACTGTTTCATGGTACTATAAGGTGCTCTACACACTACCAAAGGAGAAAGGTAAAAACTAGTCCAGCTACAAACCCTCTGACCTACAATGGTGACCTGCCTGTAAGGTATGCTACTGAGATGATGGCACAATACTTTTGGGAGCAAACAACCAAGATCTGATTTGACTTAAGGTTGACTCCATGAAATGGAACCCACGCCTGACACTGTTTGAGTGGCCAAGAACCAGAAATTAGACAGGCCAAAGACCTAGGGGAATACCAAATACTACTGTTCTACTAAAGGAGCATAGCAATATGACTCCTGATGACATTTTTGCTATATTCATAGATCCTTGCATCAGAGAAACTTCTTCCTAAAGTGCATGGAAGCAAATACAGAAACTCACAGTTAGACAGTGTGTAGAGAGCAAGAGACCTTGGAATACTCAGCCCTAAGTGGGATATCTCTAACAAATCCCTCCCCCTCAGGACTCAGGGAGCTCTGAGGAAAAGGAGGCAGAAAGAGTTTAAGAGGTTATAGAATACTCTAAAGTCTTCTAAACACAGCACATATGAACTCAAGAGACTGAGGCAGCATGCATAGGGCCCATGTGGATCTGCACCTGATTGGGTCCTAGAGCTGAGAGGTGAGGTGGACACATACCCCCACTCCCATCCCTAATTCAGAAACTAGCTCCAATATAACCACTTGCAAATGAAACATTAGCTTTCTCCAAGGGAGTCCCACTGGGAAAATAAACCACTCATAAGGCCAACCAATAGATGGTCAACACAAAAGGAACTCAATGGCATCTCTCAAGATTCTTTGTCTCATAATATTGTGTCAAGGCATTTTTTGTTTTGTGTTTCTATGGAATTCCTGTGTATGCAGACATGTGTGCCTGTCTGTGTCTATGTGGGTGGGGGGGGGTTCCTTTGGTTCTTTTTCTTGTTTTGTTATATTCTAATTTGTTTTTGCTTTATTTTATTTATTTTATTTTGGGGGGTTGTGAGTTTATTTATTTGTTTGATTGGTTGGGTTTTTGAGACAGGGTTTCTATTTGTAGACTTGGCTATCTTGGAATTTACTCTGTAGACTAGGGTGGTCTTGAACTCAGAGATTTACTTTCTTCTGCCTCTCAAGTGCTGTGATTAAAGGCATGTGCCATTGCTGTTTGGCTATTTTATGTTATTATTATTCCTTAGATGCCAGTTTGTTTTCTAATGAGAGAAAGAAAGGTTGTGGATCCAGATGGGAGGAGGTGAGGATGAGGAGTATTTTGGGGGAGGGGAAACAGTAATCAGAATATATTGAATGGAAAAAAATTATTTTCAATAAAAGGAAAAAATGAAATTTGGAGTTAAATACAATGAGGCTTGAAATAATAATTGTGAATGACATAAACCAGAATCAGAAAGACAATTGTTGCATGTTTTCTTTCATATGTAGATACTAGTTTTTAAGCATTAGATATATACACTTTATTAGAAATACCCTTGGGGGTTAGGAAACTAGTAAGAGACAATGGGGGAGGAAGAAACATTTTAAGAAATTGGAGATTTAATGCAGTGTTAAAAATAGAGAAGGAGAATAATAAAACAGGAAGGATTAAATGAGGTGGTGGATGAGAAAGCAAATAAAGGAGGGGATGTTGCAAAGCCTTCATTAAAGCCTTCAAAAATATATACATATACATATTAAAATGTTTTAAATGGAGTTACCATATAAAAGAGGGCCCATACCCCAACTAGTCAGCTACCAAATAAAAACCTCAGTACCAGAAATAAGTGACCTTTTTCTGAGTTGCTGGTCAAGGATGTCTCATAAATACCCAAATATTATAGGCCTTAGCAATTGCCATTGGTTACCATCTAGAACAAAATGCTAAGACCCTATTTCTGCAGACACCACTTACCTGAGCCATAAACATGGAGAAATCAACTGCTCACTGACCTAGAAGCTTTCTCCCTACTAGCCAGCTTTCATAGAGCAAGCAGGTGTTAGGTTTGATGTTGAGGGAGAAAAGTAATCACCAATATCATCCAACTATGATCCTAGAAAACTATAATAATGTCCTCTTAGCAAGATATTCAGTGGTGCAATAGTGGCATGAATGCTATGAGGTAACCAAATACTCTGATGGCTATAAAGCCTGTTCCAGGAGATGGACCCCATTGCTGCTACTGTTAACAAAGCCAAAAACTGGTTGATAGATAGGCCCTATAGGAGAACCTACTACTGTTATTCTTCTAAATACACATAGTATTAAAATAACTGCTGGTGACTTATTGATATACCCATAGATCAATATGCCTTTCAACCCTCACCTGAGAAGCTTTATCTCTCAGTAGATGACAAAGAACACTGATACCCACACTGATCAGCATTCAGAGGATAAGAGACTTCGGAGTGCTAAATCCTAAATGGGACATCTATCTCACACCTCCTCTCAGTGCTCAGGGATCTCCATGAAAGAGGGGGAAGAAAGGTTGTAAGAGCCAGAGGTGGTTGGTGGATAAGTTTAAGGAAACTGTTTCCTGGACACAACAGAGCAGTTGAGCACTTGCCCATATGAACTGTGACAATGGAATGGGGTCCATCTCTTGGAACAGGCTTTATAGAGTATTTGGTTACCTCATAGCCCTCATGCCACTATTGCACCACTGGGAATATTTTGCCAGGCAGGATATTATTGAGTTTGCTCAGGTCATAGTTGGATGATATTGGTAATTACTTTTCTCCCCCAACATCAATGTGTGCAAGCCCCAGCATGGAGCTGGGAGAAGTGAACATGAAGCCCCACCTCTAACTGAGGACTGATAGTGCTAGGAGAGTGAGAATTAGTCTTCTTCACTGGTGTTACACTTGGTATATAGACAACATTTGATGGATTTAAGGAAGGTGGGGAGGGAGAGAAAGAAGAAGAAAGGGAAACATTGGGTAGTTAGGGAAGTGGGGGTAGATCTGGGAGGAGTTGGTTGAGGATGGGTGAATGTGATCAGAATACACACTGGATGAAATTATCAAAGAATTAGTAAAAATACTATTTACAAAATCAAATACCTGAGAAATACATAAGTTTCTTCCAATATAATGTAGTAATGCTATTTATAGTAGTAGGGCTATTTTGTAATTTAACAGACAGAATAGCAAAGATTCCTATTGTCTGACAAGACCCAGAAAACCTTCTCTGGGTAACTATTTATACTGTGTGTTGAAGGACGAATAAGAGTATCTTAGGAAGACAAATATAAAAAACTCCAGAGAAAGGAGAGAAACTAGACTTTTGTTATTCTATATTCAGGTAACAGATACTGAAGCCCTGAAGATGGAGATGGGGATGGGATGACAGGGTTGTTACCATGGATATTTCCCACTAAGCTCATTTCTAAATGATGCACTACTGCGTTAAATGTAGCACTGTCTTAGTTATGGTTTCTATGGCTGTGATGAAACCACAGGACCAAAAGGCAAGTTGGGGAAGAAGGGTTTATTTGGTTTACACTTCCACTTTGCAGTACATCATTGAAGGAAGTCAGGACAGGAACCTGGAGGCAGGAGCTTGCACAGAGGTCATGAAGGGATGCTGCTTACTGGCTTGCTCTTCATGGCTTAGCTGGCTTTTTTATACCATCCAGGACCACCAGTCCACGAGTGGCACCACCTGCAATGGTCTGCGCCCTCACCCATCAAATGCTAATTAAGGAAATGCCTTACAGGCCTGTTTATGGCTTGATCTTATGGAGGCATTTTCTTGAGGTTCCCTCCCCTCAGGGGTCCCCATCTTGTGTCAAGTTGACATAAAACTTTCTAGTACAATTGACCTCTTTTTAACTAGACACAGAAACACATCACCATTAAACCACAACCTTTCCCTTCTCATTCATCCCCAAGTTCTCACATGAAAAATACAAATAACTATAAAAAATTCCACAGTCTTTACAAATTCAAACACATTAAAAGTTCAGTCTCTTATACTTTTGGTTGTGAGCCTAGCCTTTAACGGCTGAGCCATCTCTCCAGCCCAGAAGTTCAGTCTCTTTAAAATTGCCAATCTCTTTTAAAAACTCAAAGTCTTTTAAAATTAAAAGTCTTGAAACTGTGGGCTCTTGTAAAATAAAAAATAAATTAAATACTTTCTTGCTTCAAGAGGGAAGAACCAGGGCACAATCACAATCAAAGGAAACTAAGCTCCAAAGTATAAATAACTCAACATCCAATGTCCAGGATCTACTCACGATCTTCTGAACTCCTCCAAGGGGGCTTGGGTCACTTCTCCAGCTCTACCCTCTGCAGCACACACAGCTTGTCATTTAGGCTCTGGCTGACTCCACTCCACTGTTGCTGCTATTCTTGGTGGTCTTCCCATGGTACTGGAATCTTCAAAATGCTGGGATTTTCTGCTGCAACTAGGCTGCGTTTTCACCATTAGCCTTTCATGGGCTCTCTACATGGTGCCAAGCCTCAACTTCTTTGCATGACCTCTTTAATCCTGGACCTTCAACTGCCACTGAGATTGTACCTTCACCAATGGCCTCTTCTGGCCTCTCACAGTGCCAAGTCTCAGCTGCTCCCCATGACAATTTCGTGCCTTCAAAACCAGTACTACCTGGTGTGACTCTTACATTACCAACTTCAACTGTCAGCACAAGGTGCAAGCTTAGCCGTGCCTGGAACACAGCTTCTGTGTAATCTCAGGAAACATCTCCCAAAAGATTTCACCTCAATGATGCTGGTTAATCTCCCTAGTTACCACTAATTTCTCAGCTCCAGATGACCAGCACCGAGGATTCCAGCAAAGCAGAAGTGTCACTTTAGTAGTGCTGGTATCTTGTTAATCACAGCTGCTTCTTCAGCCCAACTAACCAGATCCACAGAAACTTAATTCAAAATAACAAATTTCCTCATTGGAATCTTTAAATTTCCCTCTGAAATGTCACAAGCCAGACCTCCATCTTCTGCATTGCTCTCAATATTATCTTCCAAGCTCCTACAGAATAGCTCACTGAGCTCTCAACACTCAATGGCCTTGTTAGCCCAAAGGTCCAAAGTCCTTCCACAATATGACAACATGATCAGGTCTGTCATAGCAATACCCCACTATCCTGGTTCCAACTTGTGTCAACAGGATTATTATCACGGATATTTCTCATTAAGCTCATTTCTAAATGAGCTTATTAAATATTACTATATTAATTGTAGCACTGTCTTAGTTAGGGTTTCTATTGCTGTGATTAAACACTATGATCAAAAAGCAAGATGGAGAGAGAAGGGTTCATTTGGCTTACACTTCCACATCACTGTTCATCATCAAAGAAAGTCAGGACAGGAACTCAAACAGGGCAGAAACTTGGAGGCAGGAGCTGATGCAGAGGCCATGGAGGAGTGCTGCTTACTGGATTGCTCCTCATGGCTTGCTCAGCCTTCTTTCTTATAGAACCCAGGACCACCAGTCTAGGAACGGTACCACCTGCAATGGACTCGCCCCCATCACTGATTAAGAAAATGCCTTACAGGCCTGCTTCTGACTTGATCTTATAGAGGCATTTTCCTAATTGAGGTTCCCTCTGTAAGATGTCCCCAGATTGTGTCAAGTTGAAATAAAACTCTCCAGCAAAAGCACCTTAGGTGAACATTTGATGTGAGTTATCATCTCTCTAAGCAGAATTTTCTGCTTTAAGCATGAATCTGGAGGGGCTAGAGAGATAGCTCGGCTGTTAAGAGCGCTAACTGCTTTTCCAGAAGACCCAGGTTCCTGTTCCAGTTACCACATGGCACTTTATATTTAATGATGATTATAATGAACTAATTATTTTATAAACAGTTATAATCTGTAACTCCAGTTCTGGGTCATATGATACCCTCTTCTGACCTCCATGGGTACTGTACTGTACATACATGATAAACAGTGATGCACAGAGAGATATGCAGGCAAAACATCCATACACATAAATTTTCTTTAAAAAGAATGAATCTAGAACCCATGTTCTTAGTAACACTGTTCACAAGACTCCAAAATGGAAGTAACCTGATTTAACATAAATGGAGAAAAAAATAGTATGTGCACAGCCTAGAATATACTCAGACTTTAGGAAGAATGGAGTCCTCATATATCCAAAACATGGATGAAACCTGAAGACATGACAAGTGAACACAAGAATCGTTAGAAGAGACAAATACCATAGGTTCCAACCATATGAAACACCTGTGATGGTGAGGTTCACAGTGATGAGGGGTGCTAAGGAAGAGGGACAGGGGTTTTCAGTAGAAACAGCACCTCAGTGAAGGAAGGTGACATTCCAGAGGTGGGAAGTCATATTGCTAGCATGAGTGTGGACACTCAGTGGCACTGGACTATACATTTAAAATGCCTATAAGGGCACTCTTCCTGTTTAGATTTTAGAAAGGGAAGAGAAGGCTGTGTAGTATTTATGGTATATATTAATGCTTACAAATAGATCTACTGGAAATTAAATGTAGTTTAGTAATCTAATCCATCTATGGCAACATCTTTTCAAAACTAAGACTGACTTCTACAGCTGTGTGTGGTAGGGTGTACCTTTAATCTCAGCACTGAGGAGGCAGGGGCAGGTGGATCTCTGGGTGCTCAAGGCCAGCTTGGTCTTCGTGTACCTTTAATCTCAGCACTGAGGAAGCAGGGGCAGGCGGATCTCTCTCTGGGTGCTCAAGGCCAGCTTGGTCTTCGTGTACCTTTAATCTCAGCACTGACGAGGCAGGGGCAGGCGGATCTCTGGGTGCTCAAGGCCAGCTTGGTCTTCATAGCAATTACAGACTAGCCAGAGCTACAAAGTGAGACCCTGTCTCAAAAACCAAAAACAAACAGAAATATTGACCTCTGTAATATACCCAGAATTGGGAGATTTATCTGCTCTGAAATATAACGGAGAGAGGAGAGAGAGAGAGAGAGAGAGAGAGAGAGAGAGAGAGAGAGAAACTATGAATGAGTCTAAACCAGCTCAACAGCAAATAGTTCTTCTTTCCTAATAAAGTTTCCTGGGATGCAGCCCTACCCATTTATGCTGCATGTCAGCAACTGCTTGTACTTTACCACAACAGAACTGAGGCCTTGCAAAAGAGGCTGTCTGCCCTACAAACACCAAAACAGTTGTTCTCTAGCCCTCTACAGAGAAAGTGTTCTGAATCTTCTTCTACATATGTGAACATAAGGTGAGTATTACATGATATTATTGTCCTTATATTAAATTTGTCTAGTGTAAGACTGTACTACATTGGTGAAAACACTATTGCCCTTGAGAGGCAGTGCTGAGGATAAATGGTAGAACATTGAAATAATAGTTGGGTTGATGAATGGATGGATGGACATATATATAGGCAGACAGACAGACAGGCAAGCAGGCAGGCAGGCAGGCAGACTATAGATGAATATAAAAAAAAAGAAATGAAATATGACCAAAGGGTAACACTAGTGAAACTTGGCAGAGTGGAGAGATGTTCATTGTGTTATTCTTTCAATTTATAAAATTTCAAGTTTGTCAAAATCAAAGTAGGAGGATAAAGGCCTGCAGTGACTTTTGAAGTCAGTCCCACCCTACACTTCCTGAGCATGGGTGACTTTGTGGCTTCTTAAGCTAGAGAGTAGAGTAGTTCTCACAGCAGCATGAGATCACACCCTCTGTAACACAGAAAAGATACCTGGCAGGCGGTCAAACCTGTTGGTTACTGTATACCTTCTGGCAATAATCTTTTTTTTTTTTGGATACTTGTGTTTTGTATTCTCAACACAGTGAGTGAACAATGCTACCAAGTCCTCCCATGGATGTACTTTAAAAATAACAAATATGTGGCACAGCTCCCCTCCTTACATGTCTGCAGTTCCTTGGGAATGCAATGGTTTCTCCATTATCCTGTATGTCTCATCCAGCATTGCTTATCCTGGGGCACCTGAATCTCTTGGCTATCTTTCATTTGAAGAGATGAGAGTTGATACCATTGCTTACAAAATGACTATGAATATGCAGCATGTGACCAAAAAGAGACTCTTGAGAATAAATATATAGGTGCACACAGTTCACATCTGTCTCAACAAGTTTACAGCACAGAAGGTATCCTAAAAATATTGTCAACATAAGTTATGAAGTGACATGGACCAGGATTCTGTGAAAGCTGTTTGCCCATATGTGGTGGTGGCTCAGGGGACATTACCTGGGAATAGGCAGGGAGAACTGGTGAATGCTGGCTCTGCATCCTGAAGTAGCATGGCTCAGGTCAGCATGGTGATACACACCTAAAATCCTTACAGGATTAGAAGTTCAAAGCCACTCTGGGGTACACAGGAAGGTTTTGTCTTAAATAAGAACAGGGAAGAAGGAGGAAGGAGAGGGAGTCACAGTAAGACAGGGGAGCAGAAATGAGGAGTGAAGGAAAGAGGGCAGAGGGAAAGAAAACAGAATGCAGGGAGGTGCACAGCACTGTCTCTGTGACAGTAACTTTGATCAGCGTGGCGCATAGTAGAGTCACCTGGGAGGAGAGGATTTCTACTGAGGAAATGTTTTCATCAGATTAGCCTTTAGGCCTGTCTGAGTGGCATTTTCTTGATTGTTGATTGATGTGGGAAGGCTAGTCCACTATGGGCAGTGCCATCCTGGTCAGGTGGTCCTGGGAGGTATAAGAAAGGTAGCTGAACATGAGCTTGTGAGCAAGCCGGTATGCAGTGTCCCCCTCCATAGCCTCTGCTTCAGTTCCTGCCTCCAGGTTCCTTTCTGGCTTGAGTTCCTGCCTTGGCTTTCCTCAGTGATGGACTCTGATAAGACACTTAAGCCAAATGAATCTTTCCCTTCCCAAGTTGCTTTTGGTCATGGTCTTTATTGAAGCAATACAAAGCAAACTAAGGTGCTCTGCAAACCAAAAGTGGTGTTTGGTGATATAAGTGTGAGACTTATAGACGGCACACCGGCCTTCGAATGGATCCGCAAGGCACCTGCATGTAAAATATTACTATTCACATTTCAGATACTCTTGAAACAATATATAACATGTACTAAATATTCCCAAGAGATGATACTGAAAAAGGAAATAAGAGAGAAGGAAGTGTATAATTAAACTAAACCTTAGTAAATACTTGAGATGATGTTAGATTATCAATGATGGGTCTAAAGATCAGGAGAAAAGCTTGTGAGAAAAGCGCCCACTTGTTACTAATACAAACAGAACAAAAGGCCCTAGCATTTGCTTTGGCTTTCCAGAAAGTGGTACCCGGAAACAGAGCTCCAGGTGCAAGCAGAGGTGAACTCACTGAGGAGAGGCAGACATGGATAGAACTGAAGGTTAGGCTACTAGAAACAAAACCCCTTCCACAGAGAAGCTTTAAAACTTGGGTAACATTTGTCAAATTCTTGGTTGCCTCAGTAGGCCACAGTATTTGACAAAAACCAGACTGAATGTAAATGTGAAGGTTTTAAATATAATATTTACATTTAAATGAGAAGGATTTGAGTTAATCATGTGAACAAAAACTCCTGAAAAGAAGCCGGGTCTGCAGAGACTGGGAGAGAATGCAATGTTGCAGGTCCAGAGACTAATCACCTTCTAGCCCCCATCGCCACCCCAGCAGACATCCCTTGCCCACCTCTGTGTCTGAACTAGCTTCTTGTGAGTAATCGATAGAAACTTTTTTGGAATCTATTGATTTGTCACTATTAACTAGCTTCCACCAACCCAAAAAGCTAAGAATGGCATCAGAGAGCATCTTGGGCCATAGAAAAGTTTCCCCTATCTTGCTATAACTGCCATGTGATTTATTTTGAACTTGCTTTGATTTATGACTTTCTTTGTTCTGTAAAACTATGAGAACTTCATGAAACAGCTTCCACACTGGAACATGGAACCTGGAGTAACTTAAATCTGTGTTCCTGAACCCTGATCACTCAAAATGGCTCCAGAATAAACTATGTTGTATTCCTTTTAAGATGAGATCTGTGGTTTTTGCATCAATAAGAAAATACCCTTTGAAATGTGAGTAGGAGGAAAGGGAGATGGTTCAGTCAGTAAAGTTCAGCCGTGCCTTGCTGCATAGGTATGGGGGCCCAGGTTTGATCCTCAGAACCAAATATAAAAACCCCAGTGAGGTACGTTTTGGAAGAAAATTAATAAAACAAAAACTCGAGATAATTATTATCATGAAAAAGGATGTTACCTTCTGGCTCAGCAGTGAGTAGTAGCTATGAATCATAACATGAAAACACTAAATATGGACTAACAATTGTTATGCAAATATGCGTGGGAGGTGGGAAGACAAAGGGACTACATTAAAGCTGTGTATCATTTACCTAGCAAGTCAAAAGACAATCCTATGACACCATGAGTTTGCCATATACATACATTAATGAAAAATTCTAGATTTCCCTCACAATAAAAAATAGATTAAAAAAGATTAACCTAACTTTCCCTTCCACAAATGTCTAAGATACATGACAGACTGAAGGGAATTCCTGTGGGGTACAGCAATTGCCTGAAGATAAAGGGGCTTGCTTTGATGTCTCGTTCCGAACTTTCCATTTAGCTAATACCAGCAGAATTCTTGTAATTTTTCTCATTTTAATTGCTGGTTCTTACTTTCATTTTCCTGACTTTTCTGTATGCAACCATACTGCCATTCTTTTTTTTAATAATTATAGTATTTGATCTAAAGATATTCTTGAAAATACGGCAATGGGTTCCAAAATACAGACCTTTGCAAATACTTAAGAGGAAAGCTAAAAGAACTCGATCTTCTATAACAAAAGTAAGAGAGGAGAATAAAATAATTTTCCTTCTGTTTGTGTCCAGACTAACAGACTCTATCAATGCATGGTAGCTAATATGTAATTGTAAATTTATAATTAATTAATTAATTTGCTCCTTTGTGGACAAACTACTATCCAAGTCTAGTTTCCCAATGCATCCAATTAGGGCCAATGATATCAAACAGATTCTAAAGGGAACTAATGTTCTCTCCTCAGGTCTCTAGGTCTCTAAGCACAGTAGACAGGCAGCATTGTTACTTCTGAGTCATAATTTTTTTTAACCAATTCTTACTTTGTTTTTTAGAAGTGCAGCTTGTTGTACTACATATATTATTGAAAAATTCTAGATTTCCCTCTATAGTAATAAAAACCACATGGTATTGACATAAAAACAGATAGGTTGATCAATACAATCAAATCAAAGACCCAGAAGTAAATCCACACATCTATAGACACCTCGTTTTTGATAAAGAAGCCAGAAATATACAATGGAAAAAAAACATCATCTTCAACAAAGTTAGTGATGGTCTAACTGGATGTCTGAATGTAGAAGAATGCAAATTGATCCGTATTTATCACCCTGCACAAAACTCAAATCCAAGTGGATCAAAGACCTTACATTAAACTAAATACACTGAACCTGATAGAAGAGAAAGTGGGGACTAGCCTTGAACGCATTGGTAGAGGAGGCAACTTCCTGAACAGAACAGTGATATCCATGGATACTAAGAACAATTAACAAACGGGACCTCATGAAACTCAAAATCCTCTATATGGCAAAGAGCACCATCAATAGGATAAAACAATGGCCTACAGAATAAAAAATATTTTCACCAACTCCACATCCAACAAAGGGCTAAAATCCAAAATATACAAAGAAGTCAAGAAACTAGACATCAAGAAAACAAATAATCCAATTTAAAATGGAGTTCAGATCTAAACACAGAATTCTCAACAGAGGAATCTCAAATGGCTGAGGAACTGTTGAAGAAATGTTCAACAACCTTGGCCATGAGGAAAATGCAAATCAAAACTACTTTGAGATTCCATCTCACACCTATCAGGATGACTAACATCAGAAACATAAGTGACACCACATGCTGGTGAGGATATGGAGCAAGAGGAACACTCCTCCATTGTTAATGGGAGTACAAACTTGTACAGCCACTATGGAAATCAATGCAGTGGTTCCTCACAAAATTGAGAATCGATCTACCTCAAGACCTAGCTATACAATTCTTGGACATATACCCAAAGGACACTTCATCCTACCATAAGGACATTTGTTAACATGTTCAAAGCAGCTTTACTCATAACACCCAGAAACTGGAAACAACATAGATGTTGTTTATCCAAAGAATGGATAAAGAAACAGTGGCACATTTACCCAGTGGAATACTACTCAGATATTCAAAACAAGGAAATCTTGCAATTTGCAGGCAAATGGATGGAACTAGAAACGATCATCCTGAGTGAGGTAACCCAGACCCAGAAACATAAGCATGGTATGCACTCATCTATAAGTGGATTGAAACTGCAATTTAATTAATTATTGTAGTTATTAGTAAGTATAAACTGTAAGATTAGGCTGGTGGCTTGGCAGAAGAGTGGGCAGCCTGGCCCACATGCCTTAACCGGTTGCCTGATTTATCCTGGGGAAAGAGCCTTGGGACCAAGGGTGGCCTACACCACCTGTAACCTAAACTCTGTTAATTAATATAAGTTGTTATATTAGGCCAGTAGAATTACCGGCAGTTTGGCAGGAGCTTCGCCTGGGTTTGAGGGGAATCTGGGAGTCTGGAAGTACGGCGGCCCAGGATTGCTTGGACTAAGGGCCTAGAAGCCGCCGCAGTCTTTCCCCAATAATTACATACACCAAGACCTTTCAATGTTTTAATGATTAGCCCTTAGCTGGGCAGACTCTCAATTAGCTACTCTAAGTTAACCTGGATCACCTAATCCCAAACCGCCATGTGCCTGCAATTATCTCCCAGGGTTCTCAAGATGTCTGTCTCCTTCTGTGTCTCATGGAGGGAAAGGGCTGATTCTCTGTGTGTGCTCAGGGTTCCTGTTCTAATCTTAGGAAGTCCTGCCTTCCTATACTCTTTCTGCCCAGCTAATTGGTCATAAGTGACTTTTATTAACCAATCAAGAGAATGCCTCAGAAGGGCCTTAACCGGACCTCAGCATTGAAATCAACCTATCAGAAGCAATGATATTAGACCTTCCACAACATGGATATTAAATGTTAAATAAATAATAATTGTATTAGTCAGGGTTCTTTAGAGTCACAGAATTTATGGAATGAATCTCTATATATGTATTAATATATTTATATATCATATATTCATATGTATGATATATATGATATATAAATATACATATATATAATTTATTTATTGGAATGACTTACAGGCTGCAACTAATCCAACAATGGCCAGTTGTGAATGGAAAGTCCAAGAATCTATTAGTTGCTCAGTCCCACAATGCTAGGTGTTTCAGCTGGTCTTCTGTAATCCCAAAGAAGTGGGCTCCAATGGATGTGCTGGCAAAGTGAGTTCAACAGGCAAAAAAACAACAACCATTCCTTCTTCCATTGTCCTTATAAAGTCTTCAAGCAGAAAATATGGCCCAGATTAGGGGTGTGCCTCAAGATCTGAACTAAAGGCAAGTATCCACCAGGATCAAAAGCATGTGTCATCCCACCTCAATATCTGAATCAAAAACCTGTGGTCTTCCTGCCTCAAGGTCTGGATCACAGGTGTGTTCTCCATTTGTGAAGACCATACCAGATATGGTCAAGTTGACAACCAAAAATAACCATGACAATAATTATTCTGCAATTCAGAAAAGCTAAGTAACAAGAAGGGATCTAAGGGAGACACATGGATTTCTTTGAGAATGGGAAATAGAATAGATTTTACAAGTGGACTGGGGGCAGGTGGGAATGGGGGGTAATGAAGGGTGAGATTATGAGAAAACGACTGGAATTGGAGGGCAATGGAGGAGATGGTAATGTGGAAACCTGGTGTAGTAGAAACTCCCAGGATTCTACAAGGATGACTCCAGTGAGGACTCCTAGTAATGTAGGATCCATAGATTGAACTGTCCATCCTCTGTTAAGGCAAGGCTTCCAGAGGTGGATAGAAGGTTATTGTGTAATTAAAATACTGATTTCTGTATCCCCCATATCTGGCTGAAATCCTTGTGCTTGGAATCTCCTGTATGAATGTTATGTAAACACTGCTCCTCAGTTGTCCCCTGATATGTCAATAAAGCAGCTTACAGCCAATCACTGAGCAGGGGAGAAAATGAAGCTGGACTTCCTGATTTCCAGGTGAGAAGTTAAAAGTAGGAGGATTCAACCAGAGGCCAAGGAGAGACACAAAAGAGAGATTCAATTGAAGCAGGAAAGCCACAAAATGCAAGTATCTCTAAGATTTATGCTGGCAGAAAACCAGATTAGCTTAATGGGTTAAGAATGGAGTAATAACTACTCAGTTTTTGTGCTGTGAAGCTTGTTTAACAAATAATATAACAGATTCTCAATTATTTGGGTGATAGATAGGTTAATATATAAAGTGAGAAACAAACATAATTATATAAAGATACAATAATATGTAAGATTGGAACACCAATCCAGCCACAAAACCTTCAACTTCCATTGTTAGGTCAGTGAAGGCTCAAAACTTGTAGAACTGGCCAATCAATGACTGATCTAATTTGAGGCCCCCTGCCAGGAAAGGGAACCAATGACTGACACAGCCCAGATACCTCTGATAGAAAAATATCAATAAAATGGTTCTTAATGATATTCGTATCTACTTATAGATTGGAGTCTGCTCCAATCGCCATTAAAGAGATTTCCTCCAGCAGCTGATGGAAGCAGATGCAGAGACCCACAGTCAAAAATTAGGCAGAGAGTTATATGGCTTAGCATACATTCCCAATGTCCAGTCCATATGTATTTTGCACCTGACTTTAACATTCTACTATCTAACCATCTCCATGTGTTTAAAGTTCTATAGCTAACTCAGCTTTCATACTAACTTGCCTCATAATTTTAAAAATATCTTTTTAGATCCAGAACACCCTCTTGATTCCTAAACAAGTCAAAATTTAACTATGAGACTCTAGCTATCTATTCTTCAACCACCTCAGAGACCTGAGAGGGATAAATATATCTGATTATATAGGAAGTGCAGGGCCTGCAGCTTCCAAAACTAAAGAATGACATACCAGTGGCTGCCTGGACAGTTCCCATTTTCTCTCCATACATTACAGCATCAATCTTCAGCCATTTGGCCCCATTTCTCTGACAGACATTGATTGTAGAGCAGGAATTATGAAGGACTTACCAACCATGTCTTGGCAGAGCTAGGCTGTTGACTTATCTGCTTCCAAGTTTTGTCCTTTTTGGACAGAAGTCTGTCTACAGTTGAAGCAAAGGGTTTTTCTTGCCAAGAGAACGGCTTACTAAGCCGTATAACTCTTATAATTGTGGCCTATTTATTTCTGTTGTTTTATATTGTATTTATAGTTATAAGAAAAAGAATCATTTTTTGGACTGAAAGGGAGAGCTGTTGGGGGGAAAAAAGAAATACCTTAAACTAAAAAAAGAAAAAGAAGAAGGGAAGAGGATGGGGGTTGAGGGGGAGGAGGGTGGAAGGGTGGGACTGGAGGGGGGAGTAGGGAGAGGATTGTGATTGAGATGTAACTTGAAGAAATAAAAAATAAATTATTAAAAAAAAATTAGGCAGAGAGAGAACCCAAACTGGAGCTCTTCATAGGGTTCCTCACCTTGGAACTCAGTAACCTAGTGGGAGAAGGGAAAAGGAAGAACTGTAGGAACTAGAGCAGTCGAGGACACTGGAAGAACACAGCCCACAAACATCAACTAAGCAGGCCTCATTGGCGCTCAGAGACTGAATTGGCAATCACAGAGTCTGCATGGGTCTGTGCTAGGTCTTCTGTACACAGCTTGGTGTTTTTGTGGGACTCTTAACAGTAGGAATTGGGGAATGTCTCTGACTCTTTTGTCTGCTCTTGGGACCCTTTTCTTCCTGCTGAGTTGCCTTGTCCAGCCTCGATATGAGGGCTTGTACCTAGTCCCATTGTAACTTGTTATGCCGTGTTTAGTGGGTATCTCTGGGAGGCCTCCCCTTTTCTGAAAGGAAAAGGAGGAGAAGTAAATTTGGAATAGAGGAATGTAGGGAGGGAAAACTGTAGTCTGGATGATTGAGAACAAAAAATAAATAAATGAGGTCCCATTTATTGATTGTTGGTCTTAGATCCTGAGCTGTTGGTGTTCTGTTCAGGAAGTTGTCACCTGTGCCAATGAGTTTGAGGGTTTTTCCCACTTTTTCTTCTAATAGATTTAGTATGTCAGCTTTGTGTTAAGGTCTTTGATCCACTTGAATTTAAGTTTTGTACAAGGTGATAAGTATGGGTCTAATTTCATTCTTTTACATGTCCTCATGAAACTGAAAAGCTTCTGTAAGGCAAAAGATCTGTCATTCTAACAAAACAGCAACCTACAGTTTGGGAAAAAAATCTTCACCAACCCCACATCTGACAGAGGGCTAATATCCAAAATTTAAAAGAACTCAAGTAATTAAATGCCAAGAAACCAAATAATACAATCAAAAAATGGGGAACAAAGCTAAATAGAGAATTCACGAAGGAGGAATCCTTAATGGCTGAGAGACACCTGAAGAAATGGTCAGCATCCTTAATCATCAGAGAAATGCAACTCAAGACGACTCTGAGATTCCATCTCACACCTGTCAGAATGGCTAAGTTCAAAAGCTCAAATAACAACACATGCTGGTGAGGGTGTGGAGAAAGGGGAACCCTCCTCCATTTCTGCTGGGAGTGCAGGCTGTGCAACCACTATGGAGGTCAGTCTGGAGATATCTTAGAAAACTTGGAATAGCTCTGCCTCAGGACCCAGCCATACCACTTCTGAGTATACATCCAAATGATTCCTCACCAAATCACAAGGAAGTTTTCTCATCTATGTTCATAGCAGCCTTATTTGTAATAGCTAGAAACTGGAAACAACCCAGATGTCCCTCAACCGAGGAATGGATAAAAAAAAAAAAAAAACAAAACACTGTGGTACATCTACACAATGCACAATGGAATACTGCTCAGCCATCAGAAACAATGAAATCCTGCAATTTGCAGCCAAATGGATGGAACTAGAGAAACTCATCCTGAGTGAGCTAACCCAGACTCAGAAGGATGCACGTGGCATCTATTTACTTATAATCGGATTTTGGCAATATAGTACAGGATAACTATACTACAACCAATGCACCAAAGGGAAGAGGAAAATAGACTTTGCTTCCTATCAATGAGACACTTTGCCCTAGTGGTGCTGCCTTGTAGGCCCCCAGGGTATGAGAAGGTTCTTAGCCCTCGTATGACTGCTGAACTGGGGTGGGGACTGTTATGTAGGGATACTCCACTCCAGAGGAGTGGGATGGAAGGGTTAGGGAGTAGAGAGTGGGAGGGCAGGACTGGGAAGGATGGAAAGAGGACACTTTGATGGAAGTAATAAATAAATATTAAAAATAATAATAAATAAATAAGTAAACAAATAAGAAATGTAGTTTGTTGGGGTTGGAAAGATGACACCGCAATTAAAAGCACTTCTTGTTCTGCAGAGGACCCTGGGTTCAGTTCCCAGCACCCACATAGTGTTTCACAACTATCTGTAACTCAAGTTCCAATTAGATCCAGTGTCCTTGCCTGGCTTCCACAGACATTAGGAAAAGCTGTGGTATACATACATGTATACAAACAAAACACCCATACATATAAAATAAAAATATTTTTTGTAAGACTGAATCCAGATTGTGTCTCAAAGAAACAAAAACAAATACTATAGCTTCATAAAATTTAAATTGAACATGTTTTATTTTATGAACACCATTCTTAAAACTATGCATAAAATTATATAATTTAAGTTTAACATAAATATTTGTTAAAGAAGGAAGAAGAGAGAAAGGAATGTGTGCAGGAACAGATGAAGAAAAACCAAACAAATAAGGGAAGCAAGTTAAGCAAACTAAGATTATGGTATCTTATGGTCTTAGCAGAAATGGAAATGGAAGGCATTTGCTATGCTTCAGAAGTACATAGCTGATACTGAGATGATTGCAGAGATGACACAAGGATGATTCTGAGCTTTAATCTCCATAGGCTGAGGGATGGAGCCATTTCCTGGAATGTGTGGACTGGGTATACGTGTACAGAGGGGACTATTTTAATTTTACAGACATATTATTTTTGAGATGCTGGCTAGACTTCTAAATACGGTGTCAAATGGGATGCTAGATGTGCAACTTTGAAGTTTCTGCATGTCGTCAAGGCTACAGGTGGTAATGTGTCAATCACAAGCCAACAGTATTTAACGTCATAGTCTCTAATCACTGACACACAGGGCAGAGTGTGGATGAAAGGGAATTGGGGTCATTCTGGCTGGCTCTCTACTGCTGAGATAAACAGCACCACAGGAAGCTCGGGGAGGAAATGATTTATTTCATTTTACAGCTCCCAGGCCACATTCTATCTGAGGGAAATCAGAGCAGGAACTCAAGGCAGGAACCTAAAGCAGAGACCCTGGAGGAATGTTGCTTGCTGGTTTGCTCTCAGGCTCGCATTCAGGTGACCATATCTCTGAGGACCACCTGCCCAAGGGCGGCAGTGACTTACAGTGGACACTGTATCCTCTCATATCAACTATTAACTACAGAACTGATCATACAACAATCTGATGGAAGTATTTTTTCAGTTGAGGTTCCTTTTTCTCAGATGAACCTAGACTGTGTCAAGTTGACAAAAAAAAAAAAAGCAGCCATCAAAGCAGTCAAGGATCTAGTCTTCATACACATCATATTTAGAGGATTAGTAAAGAGCGGACAAAGTGAAGCAGCACGAACGGGGAAAATCACACTGAAGAGTGAACGCGAATGACGATACCGAAACAGAAGAGAAACTAAGGAATGATTCTGAGTGGCGAGGTTGAGGGCAGGAATGCAGGAAAAAGAATAATTGTTTACTTTGGCTACATGAAGGTCAGGAGGTCATTGGTGACCTCATTAAGAAACTTGAAATGACTCCAGAGAGTAGTAGAGAAAAATCATGAGGGTAATTGTGTCTGGCTAAACCTTTTTTTCCCAAGAAAATTGGGAAGTGGACAGGTCGTAGGAGGGGATGGAGCAGTCTAGGGTTTGCCTTGCCAGTGGTGAGGATTTTAATATTTCACTTCGGAAGCTTTCATATTTGGCCCATTCATAACTTTGTTTCAACAGTGATCAGCTTTTATGTTTGTTTCATTTATGCTTCCACTACATTTAAAAAAATTATACATTGCTTACATTCAGTAAAATTCTCTTTGGGAGAATAGGTATTTATATAATTTCAATCAAATGCTGCCCCAGTCAAGGCAAAAACACCAAGTCCTCCTCCTTCACCTTTTTCCTTTCTTCCTACTAAGAATTTGTTTCCTATCACTATAGTTTTGAGATTGGTTTTGATAGAATGAACCAGCTTTGGATCATGACATACTGTACATTTTATACTTTGGTGCACTTTGTTTGGTTATATATAAAAATATGTACACACACATTAATCATTTTTTTTTTGTTATATCTCCAGGCTGGCCTGAATCTCTCTGTGTAATAGAGGATGACTTTGAATTCCTGATTCTTTTGCCTCTACCTCTAAAGATCAGGGATTAGGACCATGATTAACCATTCCTATATCACACACCTAGAAAGACAAATACATACATTTTAGCTGTTAAGTCATTGATAAGTAAACTACAATCCATATAACCACAGAGGATAGGTATACAGTAAGAGACTAGGCAGGGAGGTACAAATAGATCTCATCCTTCTCAGGTCTCTGATGTGGTTGAAGACTAGATAGTTTTAGTCTCACAGTTAAATTTTAAGTTGTTTAGGAATTAAAAGGATGTTCTAGGTCTAAGACAATTTTTTAAGTTGGTAATGCAAGTTAGAATGGAAACTGAGTTAAATATAGAACTTCAAACTCATTCAGATAGATAGATAATAGAATATTAACATCAGTTGCCAATACATATGGACTGGACATTGGGAATGTATGTTATACCTTATAATTTTCATAATTGTGGCCTAATTGTTCTTATTGTTTTGTATTGTATTTATTGTTATAAGAAAAAGAGCCTTTTATTGGACTAAAAGGGGGAGCTGTTGGGGGGGTGAAAGATGCACCTTAAATTTAAAAAAAAAGCAGAGAGGAGGATGAGGGGAAAGAAGATAGAGGAGGGTGGGACTAGGAGGAGGAGGAAGGGGACTGTGATGGTATGTAACTTGAAGAAATAAATAAATGTTGAAAAAAATGAAAGAGAAATTGAATAAATAGTTATGGATAAATGAGAGGGGCTGGAATGGGAGAATCAAGTAGGAATGGGGAAGGAAGAGGAGAATGAGAGAAAGAACACAGGGAGGGACAGCTAAAATTAAGGCCACTTAAGGGATAGTATGAACATCTAACACAGTAGAAGCTTCCTAAACTATATGCATAGATGAAGGTTATCTAAATGAAATCATTAAATAATGGGAAGACAAAGCTCCAGCTGACCATCTCTTGTCACCAAATGAAGCCTCAAATATTGAGATTGGGTTATGTCTAATTAAGTTTTTAGCAAAAAGGGTCTCATGGGAACCCCCAAACAAGACTGTTACCAAGACTGTATGTTGCTCTCCACAAACTGACAGCAAGACCCATTACTGAAGACATCTATATAACTCATTGACTATGAAGAAGTAGAACAGGTACCTACATAGAGCCTTCATTCCTGTGTTCGAACTTCTTTAGTACAGGGAGGTACTCTGCAGTCTACCAAAGGAGAAACATAAATACTAAGCCAGTCTCAAGCCCTTTGATCTACAGTGGTGCCCTGCCTGTAAGATATGCTAGGACAATGGTGGCACAAAGCTTGTGGGAGTAACCAACCAATAACTGATCTGATTTAAGACCCATTCCACAAGATGGAACCCATATCAAACATTGCTTGGATGACCAAGAACCAGAGACTAGACAGCCCAAGAGCCTGGGGTAAAACCAAATACTACTGTTCTTTTTTAAAAGTTGCAGTAAAATGAGTCCTAATGGCATTCAGTTATACTCATAGATCAGTGCTTTGTTCAGCCATCATCAGAGAAGCTTCCTCCTGTAGCAGATGGGACCAAATACAGAGACCCACAGTCAGACAATGTGAAGATAGTGAGAGACCTGGGATCACTCAACCCTAAGTGGGTTCTCAATCAAATCCCTAACTTCAGGGCTCATGGAACCCCACAGAAGTGGAGGCAGAAAGGGTGTAAGAGCCAGAGGGGATGGAGGAGACCAACAAAATAAGGCCCTCCAAATCAACAAGATTAAAGTTCATAAAAACTCACAGAAACTGAAGCAGCATCCACAAGCCTCCATCAGGTTCCCTGTGTAGATATTATGGCTTCTAGTGTTTCAGTAGGATTCCTGAGTGTTTAAATGAGTGGATCTCTGATTCTTGTGCCTTCTCTTGGACTTTTTTTCCCTCTGTTTGTTTTTCTTCACCAACTTCTTATTATACTTTATTTTATCATATCTTATTATCATCCCTCAGAAGCCTGTTTGTTTTCTAATGAAAGAGAGAAGGGGAGTGGATCTGGATGGGAGGGGAAGGGAGGAGGAACTGAGAGGAGTAGAGGGAGGGGAAATATTAATCAGGATATATTATGTAAGGAAAAATATATCTTCAATAATGAAAACAAATGAAAAGATAATGACATGACTCTGACCAAGATTTTGGAACATTTCAGATTTTGGAATTTTGGATTAGGGATGCACATGTAATAAAGTCCATGAAAAGCCTTCTCAAATATAAAAATTGAAGCTGGAAATGTGTCTGGCCCCAAGTACTTTGTGTAAGAGATACTCTACCTCTCTCAGTACACACACACACACACACACACACACACACACACACACACAGCCTATAAACTTTTCCATTTATATGAAATTCTTGAGGGTCTAAACTAATATGTTGTGATTAAAAAAAAAAAACAATTGGTGCTTCCCTGAGATACAGGGAATAGTGGAAGATTGAATGTCAGAGAAGCATCCAGAAAATAAGGTGATGGAAATGAACATCATGTTGACTATGGCGATGGTTTCATGGTTATAAACACATGTTGAAAACTCTCAGATCTTACAGTTCAAATATTGTGTATCCATGATATCTCAATAAAACAATAAATACAAGTTACACCAGTAGTGTTTGTTTACAGCTTGGTCCTCTTTAAGGCAGTCTCTTCCTCTTCTCTCTCCTTCTCACCTACCTATCTGTACTTAAATCCTGTTTAATTGAGCTATTCCTTACAGAAATTCCTTGTAAAAATTCTGTTCATCTTAAAGCATTTCCAAGAGGATACCCTGGAATGTAGGATGTCTGGGTTTCAAGAGGACAGACAAACACTAGGGAGCCTGGCAGTTTGTGTAGACCACGGTCTTCCCTCTGCCATCCTATGAGCTTCACTTGAACACTTTCCCTAGGAAATGGGATTGATTCTCTGGTTAGGTCACTTTTTCTGCTGCCTGCTCATTGCATGCATAAAGACTGGAAGCTTTTTGGTAGCCAATTTAAGAGGCAGACAGCTGTGGCTGGAGATGTCATCCTCATGTGCAGTGATATCTTGGAATATTGTTTCAAAAAATGGAACGACCAGTGAGTTCTGGATGCATCTTCAAGTGTGTAGCAGTTTAGAGGCGAAGTGTATTCCCCAAAATTTATGAGTATTTGGTCACTGATACACCAGTGTCCCCTAAAACTTATGAAGGCTTGGTCATGATACAGCAATGTGCAGAAGCAGGCACTTTGGAAACTGATTGACTCAAGAGCTTCAGGGCCACCCTGAGGTGAGCAAAGCTGCCTATTACAAGCTCCCCACCATGACCTTTCAGCTCACAAAGGACCACATGACCTACCACAGACTGAGCCCTCTAAAGTCTTGAGCAAAAATGAGTCTTGCTTCTTATTTTATTTTATTTTTATTTTTTTAATAAATAAATTTATTTATTTGTTGCTTCAGACTACATCTCCATCATATTGTCCTCTTTCCCCCCTTTCCAGCCCTTCCCTCCCACCCTCTACCCCATAACCCTTCCATTCCACTTGTCTGGAGTGGAGTGTCCCTACATAACAGTCCCTCGCTCCAGTTCAGAAGTCATATGAGGGCCAAGAGCCTCCTCATACACTGGGGACCTACAAGGCAGCACCACCAGTGAAAAGTGTCTCATTGCCAGGAAGGGAAAACTAAAAAAACAAACCAACAAACAAACAAAAACAAAACAAAAAAATAAATAAATAATGAATAAAAAGTCTATGTCCATGTTCCCTTTGGTGTGCTGGTTGTAGTATATATATCCTGTAATATAGCTAAAATCCTACCATAAGTGAACAGATGCCATGTGCATCCTTCGGAGTCTGGGTTAGCTCACTCAGGATGAGCTTCTCTAGTTCCATCCATTTGGCTGCAAATTGCATAATTTCATTGTTTCTGATAGCTGAGTAATATTCCATCATATAGATGTACCACAGTTTTTTAACCCATTCTTCAGGTGAGGGACATCTGAGTTGTTTCCAGTTTCTAGCTATTACAAATAAGGCTGCTATGAACATAGATGAGGAGACTTCCCTATGTCTCCGTGAGGTGTCCTTTGGGTGTATACCCAGAAGTGGTATGGCTGGGTCCTGAGGCAGAGCTATTCCAAGTTTTCTAAGATATCGCCAGACTGACCTCCATAGTGGTTGCACAAGCCTGCATTCCCACCAGCAATGGAGTAGGGTATCCCTTTCTCCACACCCTAGCCACCATATGCTGTCATTTGAGCTCTTTATCTTAGCCATTCTGACAGGTGTGAGATGGTATCTCAGAGTAGTTTTGAGTTACATTTCTCTGATGATTAAGGATGATGAGCATTTCTTCAGGTGACTCTCTGCCATTAGGGATTCCTCCTTTGTGAATTCTCTATTTGGCTCTGTCCCCCATTTTTTGATTGGATTATTTGGTTTCTTGGCATTTAATTTCTTGAGTTCTTTGTAGATTTTGGATATTAGCCCTCTATCAGATGTGGGGTTGGTGAAGATTTTCTCCCAGTCTGTTGGCTGCCGTTTTGTTCGAATGACAGTGTCTTTCGCCGTACAGAAGATTTTAAGTTTCATGAGGTCCCATTTATTGATTGTTGATCTCAGGTCCTGAGCTGTTGGTGTTCTGTTCAGGAAGTTGTCACCTGTGCCAATGAGTTCGAGGGTTTTTCCCACTTTTTCTTCTAGTAGATTTAGTGTGACCGGCCTTATGTTAAGGTCTTTGATCCACTTGGACTTAAGTTTTGTACAAGATGATAAGTATGGGTCTAATTTCATTCTTTTACAAGTGGACATCCAGTTGGACCAGCACCATTTGTTGAAGATGCTGTCCTTTTTCCATTGTGCGGTTTTGGCTTCTTTGTCAAAAATTAGGTATGTGGGTCTATTTCTGGGTCTTCAATTCGATTCCATTGATCTACTGGTCTGTTTCTATACCAATACCATGCTGTTTTTAAAACTATTGCTTTGTAGTACAGCTTTAAATGTGGGATGGCGATACCTCCAGATGTGGTTTTTTTTTTTTTTTTATTGTACAGGATTGATTTAGCTATTCTGGGCTTTTTGTTGTTCCATATGAAATTGAGAATAGCTCTTTCCATGTCTACAAAGAATTGTGTTGGTATTGTGATAGGAATTGCATTGAATCTATATATTGCTTTTGGTAGGATGGCCATTTTTATTATGTTGATCCTACCTATCCATGAGCATGGGAGATCTTTCCATCCTCTAAAGGCCTCTTCAATTTCTTTCTTCAAGGGCCTGAAGTTCTTATTGTACAGGTCCTTTACTTGCTTGGTTAGAGTTACTCCCAGATATTTTATATTGTTTGTAGCTATTGTGAAGGGGGTTGTTTCTCTTATTTCTTTCTCAGCCATTTGTTTGTTGTATAAAGAAGGGCTTCTGATTTTTTTTTTGAATTAATTTTGTATCCAGCCACTTTGCTGAATGTGTTTATCAGCTGTAAGAGTTCTCTGGTGGAATTTTTGGGGTCGCTTATGTATACTATCATATCGTCTGCAAATAGGGATAGTTTGACTTCTTCATTTCCAATTTGGATCCCCTTGATCTCTTTTAGTTGTCTTATTGTTTTAGCAAGAACTTCAAGTACTATATTGAAGAAATATGGTGAAAGTGGACATCTTTGTCTTCTCACTGAGTTTAGAGGAAATGCTTCAAGTTTCTCTCCATTTAATTTGATGTTGGCCACTGGCTTGCTGTATATTGCCTGTATTATTTCTAAGTACAGTCCTTGTATGCCCGTTCTCTCCAGAACTTTTAGCATGAAGGGGTGTTGGATTTTGTCAAATGCTTTTTCTGCATCTAGCAAGATTATCATGTGTTTTTTTTCTTTCATCTTCTTTATGTGGTGAATTGCGTTGATGGATTTTTGTATGTTGAACCATCACTGCATTCTTGGGATGAAGCCTACTTGATCATGGTGTATGATACTTTTGATGTGTTCTTGGATTGGGTTTGCTAGTATTTTATTAAGTATTTTTGCATCTATGTTCATGAAGCAGATTGGTCTGAAGTTCTCTTTCTTTGTTGGGTCTTTGTGTGGTTTAGGAATCAGGGTGACTGTGGCGTCATAGAATGAGTTTAGCAGTGTTCTTTCTGATTTAATTTGATGAAAGAGTTTGAAGAGTATTGGTGTTAGCTCCTATTTGAATGTCTGGTAGAATTCTGTGCTATGCCATCTGGCCCTGGTTTTTTTGTTTTTGTTTTTGTTTTTTGTTTTTTTTTTTTTTTGGTGGGGGGATTTTTAATGACAGTTTCTATTTCCTTTGGGGTTATAGGGCTGTTTAATCTGTTAATCTGATCTTGAGTTAGCTACAGTAGGTAGAATCAATCAAGAAAATTGTCCATTTTGCTTAAGTTTTCAAATTTGGTGGAATATAGATTTTTAAAGTAGGATCCAAATATTCTCTGGATTTCCTCAATGTCTGTTGTTATTTCACCCTTTTCATTTCTGATTTTGTTGATTTGGGTCTTTTCCCTCTGCCTTTTGGTTAATTTGGCTAAGGGTCTGTCTATTTTGTTGATTTTCTCGAAGAACCAACTGTTGGTTTCATTGATTCTTTGTACAGTTCTTTTTGTTTCTAAGTTGTTGATTTCAGCCCTAAGTTTGATGATCTCCTGCCTTCTGCTCCTGTTGGGAATGTTTGCTTCTTTTTTTCCAATTCACCCAGTTTAGCTGTTAATTTGCTAATATGAGCTGTCACAATATTCTTTTTGAAAGCACTTAGTTCTATGAACTTTCCTCGTAGCACAGCTTTCATTGTGTCCCATATGTTGTGCCTTCATTGTCATTGGATTTTTAAGAAGTCTTTGATTTCCTTCTTTATTTCTTCCCTGACCCAGTAGTCATCCAGTAAAGAGTTGTTCAATTTCCATGTGTGTGTAGGCTTTCTGTTGACTCTTTTGCTGTTGAAGTCCAGCTTTGTTCCATGGTGGTCTGATAAGATACAAGGGGTTATTTAAATTTTCTTGTATGTGTTGAGACTATCTTTGTGTCCAACTATGTGGTAGATTTTGGAGAAGGTTCCGTGTGGTGCTGAGAAGAAGGTATATTCCTTTGTGTTTGGGTGAAACGTTCTGTAGATGTCTGTTAGGTCCATTTGGTTCATGATCTCTGTTACACTCATTATTTCTCTGTTTGGTTTCTGTCTTGATGATATGTCCATAATTATGAGTGGGGTGTTGAAGTCTCCCACTACTAATGTGTTGGGATTGATGTGCGATTTAGTTTTAGAAGCATTTCTTTTACAAATGTAGGTGCCTTTGTATTTGAGGCATACATGTTCAATATGGAGATGTCCTCTTGATGAATATTTCTTTTAATGAGTATGTAATGCCCTTCTCTGTCTTTTTTTATTAACTTCAGTTGGAAGTCTATTTTGTTTGATATTATGATGGCTACTCCAGCTTGCTTCCTGGGTCCATTTGCTTGGAAAACCTTTTTCCAGCCCTTTACTCTGAGATAGTGTCTATCTTTGATAGTGAGATGTGTTTCTTCTATGCAGCAAAAAGATAGGTCTTGTTTGCGGATCCAATCTGTAAGTCTGTGTCGTTTTATTGGGGAGTTGAGTCCATTGATGTTGATGGATATTAGTGACCAGGGGTTGTTATTTCCCATTATTTTGGTATAGGTGATGGTCCTGTGCCTCTTTTGGTTTAGTTGCTGTGGAGTTTTCTATTTTCTCTGTTTTCTTGGGTGTAGTTATCTTCTCTGGGTTGAAATTTTCCTTCTAGGATCTTCTGTAGGGCTGGGTTTGTGGGTCGATATTGTTTAAATTTGATTTTGTCATGGAATAACTTGTTTTCTCCATCTATGTTGATAGAGAATTTTGCTGGGTGTAGTAGTCTGGCTGGACTCCTATGTTCTCTCAGGGCTTATAGGACATCTGTCCAGGCTCTTCTAGTTTTTAAAGTTTCTGAGGAGAAGTCAGGTGTAATTCTGATGGGTCTACCAACCCTTTTTCTCTTATAGCTTTTAATATTTTTTCTTTGTTCTGTACATTGCGAGTTTCAATTATTATGTGGCGAGAGGAGTTTCTTTTCTGATCTAATCTGTTTGGTGTTCTGTAAGTTGCTTGGACTTTTATTGGCATCTCTTTATTCAAGTTTGGGAAGTTTTCTTCTATGATTTTGTTTTAGATATTTCCTGGACCTTGGAGTCTAGAGTCTTCCCTTTCCTCTATGCCTATAATTCTTAGGTTCCATCTTTTCATTGAGTCCTTGATATCTTGGATATTGTGGGTGAGAGATTTTTTAGCTTTCTCATTTTCTTTGGATGTTTTACTGATTTCTTCCATTGAATCTTCCATGCCTGAGATCCTGCCTTCCAGCTCTTGCATCCTATTTTTGATACTCATTTCCATAGTTCCTGTTCTCTTCCCTTGATTCTTCATTTCCACTTTAACTCTGACTGTGTTTTCTTTATTGTTTCCATTTCCATTTTCATGTCTTGAATGGTTTTACTCGTTTTGTACATTTCCTGCTCCATTTGCTTGTTTTTGCCTAGAAATCTTTCATTGCTATATCTTTTTCCTGTTCAAGTTGAGCCACCTTGGGTGGAGCTCTCTAATGGTATTATCCATTGCTTTTGCTTGTGAAGTTGTGGCTTCTTTGAATTCCTTCATAGATTTAAGTTCTTCTTGAATGGACTCTATCACTTTCCATAATGTAGAATTGTCATCATTTTCATGTGTTTCTGCTGTGGTGAGGTCGTCAGGATTGGATGTACTAGGATAGTTTTGTTTTGTTGGAGTCATATTTCCCTGATTTCTATTTTTTCTTGGACCTTTGGCCATTTGGATGTTCTTAGCTGTCTGTTCCTGTTGTCTTCTGGGCTTGGATCCAAAGGGGGAGCTTTGGTGTAGCAGTCGAATTTCTTGGTGATCTGTTGCTGCTTACAGGGGGATGTCAGGGTCACTCTGCATCTAATGGCCAGAAGCACTGTGAGCTGGTGCAGCCTATTCCCAGGCAATGAGGAATGGCCCGGGATTGTTTCACTGCTCCCAAGTCAAACCTCTCTATGTTGCACACTGAGTGTTCAGCCTGCAGTGGCTCTTGTACTATGGTCCTGTGTGCCCAGGCACAGATTCTGTGGACTCTGGAGGTCTCCAAGGAGTCTGAGAGGGCCCAACTCCACACCTGGTATATCTGGCTTTCCAGAATACAGCTGTGGAGCCCCTGGCTGCTGGTCTCCACGTTTTGGAACCCTCAGCCTTTGTGCGCCTCTGCCGTGTGCTGCCTCCAAAGCCATGTGCCGCCACAGCCGCCTCTGCACGCAGGCGCTGCCAAAGTCACCTCTGCTGCCCATCCATTAAAGAGTTGTTCATTTTCCATGTGTGTGTAGGCTTTCTGTTGATTCTTTTGCTGTTGAAGTCCAGCTTTATTCCATGATGGTCTGGTAAAATACAAAAGATTATTTCAGTTTTCTTGTATCTGTTGAGGCTATCTTTGTGTCTGACTATATGGTCGATTTTGGAGAAGGTTCCGTGAGGTGCTGAGAAGAAAGTGTATTCTTTTGTGTTTGGGTGAAATGTTCTGTAGATATCTGTTAGGTCCATTTGGTTGATGATCTCTGTTAGACTCATTATTTCTCTGTTTGGCTTCTGTCTTGATGATCTCTCCATTGTTGTGAGTGGGGTGTAGTAGTCTCCCACTACTAATGTGTGGGGATCGATGTGCAATTTAAGTTTTAGAAGTGTTTCTTTTACAAATGTAGGTGCCTTTGTATTTGGGGCATACATGTTCAATGTGGAGATGTCCTCTTGATGAATATTTCCTTTAATGAGTATGTAATGCCTTCTCTGTCTTTTTTTTTATTAACTTCAGTTGGAAGTCTATTTTGTTTGATATTAGAACGGCTACTCCAGCTTGCTTCCTGGGTCCATTTGCTTGGAAAACCTTTTCACAGCCCTTTACTCTGAGATAGAGGTTATCTTTGTTTGTGAGATGTGTTTCCTTTATGCAGCAAAAAGATCGGTCTTGTTTATGGATCCAATCTGTAAGTCTGTGTCTTTTTATTGGCAAGTTGAGTCCATTGATGTTTATGGATATTAGTGATGAGGACTTGTTTTTTTCCCATTTTTTTGGTATAGGTGGTTGTCCTGTGCTTCTTTTGGTTAGTTGCTGTGGAGTTTTCTATTTCCTCTGTTTTCTTGGGTGTAGTTTTCTTCTCTGGGTTGGAATTTTCCTTCTAGGATCTTCTGTAGGGCTGGGTTTGTGGGTAGATATTGTTTAAATTTGATTTTGTCATGGAATAACTTGTTTTCTCCATCTATGTTGATAGATGGAACTTTTAATATTCTTCTTTTGTTCTGTACATTTGGGGTTTCAATTATTATGTGGCGAGAGGAGTTTCTTTTCTGATCTAGTCTGTTTGGTGTTCTGTAAGCCTCTTGGATTTTTATTGTCATCTCTTTCTTTACATTTGGGAAGTTTTCTTTTATGATTTTGTTGAAGATATTTCTTGGACTTTGGAGTCGGGAGTCTTCTTTTTCCTCTATGCCTATAATTCTTAGGTTCTGTCTTTTCATTCAGTCCTTGATTTCTTTGATGTTATGGGTGAGAACTTTTTTAGCTTTTCATTTTCTTTGGTTGTTGTACTGATTTCTTCCATCAAATCTTCCATGCCTGAGATCCTGTCTTCCATCTCTTGTATCCTATTTTTGATACTCATATCTGTAGTTCCTGTTCTCTTCCCTTGATTCTCCATTTCCACTCTTAACTTTGACTGTGTTTTCTTTATTGTTTCCATTTCCTTTTTCATGTCTTGAATGATTTTATTCGTTTTGTACATTTCCTGCTCCAATTTGCTTGGCTTTGCCTGGAAATCTTTCATTGCCCTGTCTTTTTCCTGTTCATGTTGTGCCACCTTGGCTTGAGTTCTCTAATGGTATTATCCATTGCTTTCACTTGTAAAGTTGTGGCTTCTTTGAATTCCTTCATAGATTTAAATTCTTCTTGAAGGGACTCTATCACTTTCCATAATGTATAATTGTCATCATTTTCATGTGTTTCAGCTGTGGTGAGGTGGTCAGGATTTGATGAACTAGCATAGCTGTGTTTTGTTGGAGTCATGACTCCCTGATTTCTGTTATTTCTTGTACCTTTGGTTATTTGTTTGTTCTTAGCTGTCTGCTCCTGTTGTCTTCTGGGCTTGGATCCAAAGGGGGAGCTTTGGTGTAGCATTCAAATTTCTTGGCGATCTGTCACTGCTTTAAGGGGGATCTCAGGGTCAATGTGCATCTAATAGCCAGACGCACTGTGAGTTGGTGCAGCCTATTCCCAGTCAATGAGGAATGGCCCAGGATTGTTTCACTGCTCCCAAGTCAGACCTCTCTATGTTGCACACTGAGTGTTCAGCCTGCAGTGGCTGTGGTGATATGGTCTTCTGTGTCCAGGCACAGATTCTGTGGACTTTCGCAGTCCCAAGGGCTGTTGCAGTCTTGAGAGAACTTGACTCCACCCCTGTAAGGTGAGTCACTCAGCAGTGCCTCCCAGGTCCAAATCTCACTGATCCAGGGGGTGGAGCTATATATACTTAAGCTCTGGTTCCCCGCCAGAAGGGCCCATACTATCAAAAAAGTCTGATAATAATAATAAAGACCTCACAGTTTGCCCAGGGTTGGACCCTGTGGTGGGTAAATCTGCCTTCACCCCCTATAGCCTTTTCTGCCACTCTCACAGCCCCGCCTATGTGCGTATGGAGCTGGATACTAGCAAATGGGGCCACTGTCATCCAAGTTCCCATACACCACAGTGGAACATAACCTGCAGCCAGAAGGGTATCCTACAACTCAGTCCAGTTGCAGGATTTTTTTCCCAATGACTGTAAATCCAATAAGGGCACCTGTCCAGCACCCCTCTGGAGGCACACAGATATGTCTGGGCTTTCCAAATGCAGCTGTGGACCTGATGGTTACTGGGCTGATGCCCTGTGGAACCCTCAGTTGCTGCACGCTCTATCGAGCCATGCGCTACTAAGAGTGTGTGGCACTCCCACGGGTCCGAAATGTTTTGCTAAATAGCCGGAATGCCTGTGTGGGATCTGGGGGGTCCAGTAGGCTGGTTAGTAACCCTATGTGGGGTCTGAATCTGCCCGCTAGGTATTAGAGTGGATCTTACCTGGCATCTCTCCTGGTGGGCGTTCCCGATTCCCAGATTCAGCAGCTTCCTTTCGTGTCTGAGAGTGGGAGGGAGAGTCCTGCCCAGGGACTTTAATAGTCCCTGGGTAACTGGGTGAAACCCAGGTGGGTCCAGTCACTCAGATTTTTTGCACAGCATCTTATAACTTTGTGGCTTTGTGGCTGTTTTCCCCAAAATCAAAATGCGTCAGCACTGGCCGCTGCCATCTTGGATCCCCCCCAATTCATGTCGCAACTTCGGAGCTTGCCTGAGCTCCCCTCACAGCACCCAAATGCAGAGCTCAGAGCATACAACCAGAACCATACAAGCCTGCTCAGCTACCGAGTCTTGCTTTTTAAAAGGTCAATTATTGTGGTCATTTTTCCCCAGTGAGGGAAAGCTAATAAACAGTGAGAGAGTGAAAATGTAGGTAAATTTATTCAACAAGAAGAGGGGGAAAACTAGGAATCCAGAAATGTAGCAAATAGAAATATATAGAAGGACTTAAGAAAAAACAAAAGAATGAAAGAAAAACAGACAAGCTACTTAACAAACCATATTTGAAAAGGAAAACACACAGTAAAGTAGTCAGAGAAGAAAATACAGATAATTTGATTTACAGATTTGATTGCATTGCTTGCTAGACAGGTTTGTTGTTGTTGTTGTTGTTATTGGGTGTTTTTTGTGAAATTTGTAGCATATTAAATCATGATGTATATATGGTGTACCTAGGGCAAAACAAAATACACAGCTTTCAAATAAATCCACTGAATTTCTCTTGTAATCAATAATGCCCATGGTAGAAAATGTCTCAATGTCATGATTAATATGCCTTGAGAACAACAACAACAAAAGAAAAAAAACCCAATAAATATTTGCTGACATATGTGGTGCAGATATCAGTAACTTACTCATGGGAACTTAGTACTCTAGACTGCTACTTTTTTTTCTGGGCCATTTTCAAGTTTTGTCCTTTCTAATCCTCTTACATGATGGTAGAGAAATACAAGCTGCTTAGGAATTAATTACAAGAAATTTAGAGGGAGTGGAGTCCATGGTATCTCTCAATCTTAAAACATTTTATCTTCTCAATCCTAAAACTATACACCAGATACTTAAAAGCAAAAATCAACTACAATGCTTTCAGGATGCTCGGCCTCAGTTCCTGCTTTGCACATAATCACTCTGGCTATAGCTCTCCTCTCTGGCTGTCTTTGCATGATGACAGGTTCACTGTTTTCTCCCACCTTTTTTCAAGCCTCACCTACTTCCACTGTCTCTCTAGACCCCTCCAGGAATATTGTGGTCCAGCCTCACCTCATGTGCCCTGTAATTATGTTGTGTACAGGAAACAGTTTGAAAAGGATGGCAATTGTAGGCCTGTCTGCCAGCAGATAGATGAAAATATGCCTTAACTTGCTTTACTCACTGGAAATATCCCTAACAGGAAAAAAAATGCTCACATATCTATGAGACCTTTGTCATGCTGTCAGGAAAGCCAAACCACTGTGATCTGTCAAGTAGGTGTCAGCTCCACCATCTTATAGTGCCTGAAGGAAGACTTGAGTACTTACATATAACCAGAAATCATCTTCAATGCACCTTTTTTTTTCCTTTCCCCCACTGTCAACATTATCTGGAATTTTTACCTACTACTATTTTTATACATTCACTCTCTGCATTTTATTACTTTGAGGTTTCCTTTAATCATCAGGCAATTGCTAAACCCAATATTGCTGTAGCTTGAACAGTCACTTGTAGCAAGATAATGTTGTCACACTAATGATCCTGTGACCTTTAGGAATGCAGAATATGTAAATACCAGCTGTTTCCATTAGAAACTTTGTCTCCTTCTGCCCTGAAGAAAACTGTAATGCTCACATATTGGGTGCAGAATAATGGAAACCCCACTTTAAGCTTAGAGAAATGCCAAACTGCATTTGTGGTTTTAATGTCAAACATTGTCTGTTATATTTGTCTATAAATGTTGTCACTACAACAAATTCACCAGCATGCTTTTAAAACATAAGTTGATATAATTTCCACTAAATGTGGTTGATGCTGCTAACATATTCAGGACACCTTCTTGCTAAAACAGCTAGAAATGCTGGCCAAAAAATAATAAACTGGAACTGGAGAGATGGCACACCTTTAATCCCAGTACTCTGGAGGCAGAGGCAAGCAGATCTCTATGAACTGAAGGCCAGCTTAGTCTACAGAGTTAAGTTCCAGGACAACCAGGGCTATGCAGAGAAACCCTGTCTCAACAAACAAAACAAAATGAAGAAACCTGATTTACTGATACTTTAGTGACCTTTAAACAAAGAGGAAATTTGGTAGGAAACCAAGCTGATTAGTTAGGGGCCCCAAAGAAGATCAAGAAATTGGTTCAAGGAAGATGTGGAGGAAAGCCATGCACACTTCATGACAAGGGGAAGTGCATACAAAATGCAGGCAGAGAAAAGTTAGAGGACAGGGACTCTCAAATGGCACTATTCAGAGAAGTGTCTGTGCTCGACTCTTCATCTTTTTTCCCCCAGAGAAAGGACTCAACTCTCAGCATCCTTAATTAGCAACAAGTGGCTCCCATCTCTGTCAGTTATTTCTTTCCACATTTATTTATGTGTTTGTTTAGTCTCTCATATATTACATCCTGACCTCAGTTTTCCCTCTCTCCACCCATCCTGGTCCCACACAAACACCTCCCCCAGACCTATTCCTCCTTTCCAAAAAAAAAAAAAAAAAAAAGCAGTCCTCCAGGGATATCAGCCAAACATGACATAACAAGTTGCAGGTTGCAGTAAGACTAGGCACAAACCCTCATATCGAGGTCAGATGAAGCAACCCAGTAGGAGGAAAAGGGTCCTAAAAGCAGGTAAAAGAGTGAGAGACAATCCCTGCTCCTACAAGGAGCTACACCAAGCTACACATATACAGAGGACCTAGCTCAGACCCATACAGGCTCTCTGATTGTCTGTTCAGTCTCTGTGATCTCCTATGAGCCCTGCTTAGTTGATTCTGTGGACAGTGTTCTTATAGTGGTACCCTCAACCTGTCTGGCTCCTATAATCCTTCATCCCCCACTTCTTTGGAGTTTCCCTGTATGTCAGTTATTTTAGCATACTAAAAATGGAGTCATATTTCCTATGCAGGTAGTTTCAAGCTTACATCTACACAATGGCAACTTTGTCTGCAGTCCACCTTAGTTAGGAAGGCTGATTCTCAGTCGTGAAGACATTTGTAGGGGAGAACAGTTAGCAGCACAAGCTGAGAACTCAGTATAGCTGGAAGTAGTTAAATTAAAGCCAAAGGATAACAATAAAAACAGAGAAAGAAAACATTGGATACCACGAGGTGGACACTTGAGACCAAAATAGGGGGATCTTGAGTTCAAAGCTGCATTGGGAGATTCCATCCCCAAGAACTAACCCAAAAAAAGACATAATTTGAGTAATATGACAAGTTAGCTAGTTAATCTGGATCTGCTATAAAGATGAATGTCAACTTTACTCTCACCAGGTACTTCTAAGATATCCACATAACCAACAAAGCATCTCTTCCCAGAATGTTAGAGATGCCTTACAAATAAACAGAATAAACCAAACACTAAGGAGAAAATGAATGAAGATTCAGAAAAGGAAACCCTGAATAAGCACAGAGAACTAAACAGAAGTTCATCTTTGACAGTGGAGTCCAAGTAGGGCAAGGTGTCCCCATCATCCCTGAGCACTTGTGAAGTTGTGACAGTGTCAGAAGGTTCACCCAGTCCTGGGAGGAGTACAGTCACCTGGAAGAGCAATGTCACAATAGCCAAGAAGTTGAAGCTTTGCACACTATGTATACACTATTGAACAAAATGGTGTCACAGGACAATATGCCCAATAATATTTTTAGTATTGTTGTCGTCTGGGGAAAAAAATGAAACAACCTAACTATTCTTCAGTTAGTGACATGGAACCATTCCTATATGTTCCTCGAAGAAGACTAGGTGGTTATCAAAGTATGAATGAAACAACTCTCCAAGGATCAGATTAGGGCAAATCTAGGAAACAGAACACTGAGTAAAAACAGTAAATACCTCAATCAACAGTGCAGTGTGTGGATCTGTGTGTATGCCATGGGGTAGGAAAGGGAATTAGAGATAATTTCTTCTGGAGCCATTGAAAGTGACCATGGCCCAAGAACACAGATTTAGGTTACCCCAAATTCGACATTCTAAAATGGAAGAAGCAAGATGCTCCATGAAGTTTTTACAGTTTCACAGAACAGAAAAAGTCATAAGTTGAGGCAATTGTGAAATACAATCTTAGCTTTTGAGTTGGTGGAAGCTAGGTGTCTGCTAAGTTAATAGATTCCAAAAGATTTTTTCTCTTAGTCATATGATGTTACTTTAGACAAGGAGACTGCCAGGGAATGGCTCTTCTGGAGAGACAGATAAGGTCATGAGCCTCTGGACCTGAATGCTCCATTCTCTCCACAGCACTGGGATTCTCATCACCATGTCTGTTAAATCTGGGTGGTGAATGCTTTTATGCTTTGTCAGAAATGTTTTAGCACCTAGAAGAAGGAGGAGGAGGAGGAGGAGGAGGAGGAGGAGGAGGAGGAGGAGGAGGA